>OX456524.1:137193312-137518512 GCA_949748255.1 Eustalomyia histrio | reverse complement strand
GTGCCCCAGCAAAATTTTGATAATGGGTGCGATATTCTCATGCGTTACCTTGTAAATATAGCTTGTTACCTTTTTCATTATTTGCAAGTATAAAGTAATAAGTTACTCATTATTGATTACGTAATATATCAATTATAAATGCAAAGTAATAATTGAAATATTTTTGAAAATCTATTTTTATATACATTACTTTGTGTTTTTTTGTAAGCAAAAGGGTAATGTATGTTTGTTTTGACAACACTAGCGAAAAAACGAAATTAAATATTTGTAATAATTTTTTTAAAATAAATTTCCTCTTTTTTAAAAATCTATTTTTAGACACATTACTTTTTCCATTAACCATATAAGTAACCCTTTACATAATCACCTCTAAAGTAATGTATATATACATTAATTTGAGACTCATCGCCTATAAAATTCATCAATGAAGTAAGGTGTGAAGTAATCCATCGGCCCCTATGGCTATACATTACTTTACCCATAATTTGGTAATGTGTGGTTTTGCTGGGGTGTAGTATTCACCAACTTTCCGGCATTTGCTTAAATAAACTTTATCAACTATTTCGTTCAGATTTATCTTAATTTTTGCCGCACTGTTTATAAGTTAAAGAATCAGAAGTTTACGCGGAATTCGGACCGCTTTCAAAATAATTATTTAAATTATTTTAAACCCCTGAATTATCTTTATCCGGAAAAAAATATACATGATTGTGATTGTACAGTGGTCAATCACAATTCACTGAAATTATTAACAAAACTAAAAGAATTTGAGAAAAATAAAATAAAAAAAAAAATTTATTTTAACCTCAAAGTGAAAGCCCGTTAGTCATTTGAAATTATTGGGTTGAAAATAAGAGAACAGGTGTTCAATATGTGTTAACTCATAAACTTAGAATAAATTAGTTAATGTGTCATGTGTTACGTTACGTATGAGAAAATAATTCATTACAGTACATAATAGGAAACTCCATAAATGTTTTGTTCAATTTAAGATTGATGGAATATTGATTAATTGTTTTGTCATATTAAAAAAAAGTTTCATTCAAGCATTTGCCATCACTACAATTTCACATATTGATGCTTAAAAGTTGATATCTCACAAATGTTGCAATTTGGATTGTCATTTGGCATCCTTATCTCCAAAGGGGAATTTCAACTGGAGACCATCAATATTTTAAGTAGATTTTCGTACAAATACAGGGCAAAAAGTAATTTTATTTTAATTGTAATAATTTACAAATTACTATAAAATTTAAATAAAATTAAAAAAATTGCCTAAAATTTTTTAATATAAATTACAACTTATTTTTGGACACACTTTTTTCAAATTATAAATTTTTATTTCATTTTATTTTTTTCATTTAAACACTTTTTTATATTTAATTAAATTTTAGCTTACTTTTTATATTATTTGTTTTTTTTTTTAATATTCTTTTTAACAATTTCCTTTTTGTCATATAAGAATATAATATTAAAATTTATTTTTAAATATATTTTTTTTTGAAATTCGTTTCGTTTTAACGTTTCGTATATAATTTTTATATTCTTTATTTTGCCGCAAATATACCGTTATTTATTGTATTTTTTTTTAATACTACACACCGTTAACAGAGACCGCTTTAAACTAACGACAATTCGGTACAACGTTTGAAATGAAACTGAAATTTGTCTATGTGGTAATATTTGTTTGAACATGTAGACGACGAATGGAGACATTTGGCCAACACACAAGAAACAGTCAACAAAAAAAAATGTATAAAAAGCAGGCTAAAAGTAAAATACAAAATAAAACACAAGTAAAAGGAAAACATATGTAAAAACAAAAAAAAAAAAAAAAGAGAATAGCTCTTTGAAAAGAAGCAGAAAAGTCGATGTGTGTGAGTGTAAAAATGCCCAAGTGTTGGACTCAGTACGCTTCCTTTAACAACATTATAGCCATCATCATCATTATTATTATCATCATCATCGTCAGCAACGATACAGTCATATTTGAATTATTGCAGTGTTTTAGAAGTTTATTTTTTATATATATCTTTTTATTCATTCATTTGTCGATTATAAAACAAAGGGGCCAAGTTAACAGTCAACATTTTATTAAATACGAAATAATAAAAAAAAAAAAAATTCATGCTTTTAGCCCCCAAAACAACCCTTAATATTATAGTAAACATTTGTGTATGTGTGTCTGTGTGTGCGTTTAACCCTCTAACAATCCACATTATTTTAACACATTGTTGGTTTAAGTATACACTTTGTAAGGTCCCTAAACCTTAATAGGGTTAAATGAGACTCAGCTGTTTTTACTACACAAACTTCACCATAAAAACTTTCATGTTTCCTTGTTCCATTGTATTTTTGTTTTTTTTTGTGGAGTTAATCATTATGTTGTTATGTTTTATAGCAACATGTTGCTTATAATTTATACAATGTTTTATTGCTATAATATTGTTTTTGTTTTTGTCAAAATCATATGTTGCTTTTTGTTTTTATATTTATGTAGACTTTTATTTTATTGGCTACATGTGTAGAAAATAATGATTATGAAAAAGGCGCCTACATTTTTACAAAAAGTATTAGTTTTTATTATTTTGCATTTTCTTGTAGTCTCTTTATTATTTATTTTCAAATTTAAAAAAATAGTTTTTGAATTTATTTAAGAGTTTTCCTTATGGTTCTACACAATTTTATTTTTTTTTTAATTTATTTTTGTTAGATAATTTTTTTTTTTTTAAAATATTTATAAAGATCATAATTTTTTTTACAGTTTCTGTACTTTGTTAATAACCCTGCGGGAAAAGGACCTATACCAGGACACGTCACATGGCCGGTTCATTGTAATAGGGACCGGTCACGGGACCGATTACTTTAACATGGGCTTGTCCTAGAAGGGGGTCAATTGCCCTCTGTGACATGTCACAGGACTGGTCTAAAAGGACAAGTCGTGACTTTTAAACCGGCCACGTGATAGGTACTTTAGGAACCGGTGCTCTCTTCACCTATCCCGTGATATGTTTTTTCGGAACCGGTTCAGTTTTCACCTATCCCAGGACAGATCCCGCAGTGTTAGTTTGTCGCTTCAAAAAAATTCCAATTCACTACAAAAATAAATCCTTCAATGAAATAAAGCCCAAATCAATTGAGTCCCTGGTGAAAAATGCGAAATAAAAGGCAAAAGAAATAAAATTTTTGTCAAAAGATAAATTCAAAGTTTGGCAATTGTTTTATAATGACATAATTCCCAAAGTAAGAAATGAAATTAGCCCCAATTAAATAGTTTCCAAGAAAAATTAAATAAATGCCAAATTTGTACCTAAAATCACTGAATTATAAATTTTAAAAATATAAAATCACATTAATATTTTTTTTAATATTCTATATAACATTTCTAAATATTCGAAAATAAAGATCAGCATTTGTTTAAACAATTCTTTACACAATTTTATTTTGGTTAAATAAAATTTGTTTTTAAAAAATATTTATAAAGATCATAATTTTTTTTACAGTACCTGTACTTTGTGAATAAGTTTGTCACTACAAAAAAAAATCCTTCAATGAAATAAAGCCCAAATAAATTGAGTCCCTCGTGAAAAATGCGAAATAATAGGCAAAAGAAATAAAATCATTGTCAATATATAAATTCAAAGTTTGCAGATTAATTTATAATGAAATAATTCCCAAAGTAAGAAATGAAATTAGTCCCAATTAAATATTTTCCAAGAAAAATTAAATAAATGCCAAATTTGTACCTAAAATCACTAAATTATAAATTTTAAATGAAATCACTTTAATTTTCTTTTTAATATTCTAAAGGGTCCGCCATCTAACGTTTTTTTTTTCAACTAGTGCTTATTTCGTGAATGGTAACACTTAGCTCATGTCTGATTTGACAGATAATTAGTTTTATCCTTCCGCTGAACGAATATGGTTGTGTATACGCTTGAACAACGCTGGGAAATATTGCGACATTACTTTGAAAATCATGGTAATGTTGCAGAATGTCATCTTTTCAATGTCATCTTTTCAGATTTTGATTTTGATCTTGGCGGGTGTGTAAACATTCAAAATTGTCACATTTGGGGCACAGAAAACCCGCACGCATACATTGAAAAGCCGATGCACCCAAAACGAGTCACTGTTTGGTGCGGATTTTGGTCCAGAGGCATAATTGGTCCATTTTTCTTCGAAAATGAGCAAGGAGTGGCCGTTACAGTCAATGGCGATCGTTATCGGGCCATGTTGAACGAATTTTTGTTCACAAAAATTGAAGAGGAGGATATTGACAACATTTGGTTTAACAGGACGGCGCTACGTGCCACACAGCCGAAGCTACACTCGATGTTTTGCGCCCTGTTTTTGAAGATCGCATTATCAGCCTCAGAGCTGATGTCGTTTGGCCACATCGGAGCTGCGATTTGACACCGTTGGACTATTATTTGTGGGGTGCCGTCAAAGATAAGTGTTACGCCGACAAGCCAGAGACAATTGACGCTTTAAAGGACAATATTCGTAAAGCCATTGCTGAAATACAGCTGCACGCAATCGATAATGTGTTTAAAAATTGGACCGATCGTGTAGGCTATTGCATGGCCAGCCGAGGCAGCCATTTGAATGAAATTATTTTCCATTATTAACCGGAAGGTAACGGAAAGTATAATTTTCAAATAAAAAAAAAAGAAATTTGAGAAAATATTCAGTAGTTTTTTTTATAGCATTTTCAAAGAAAAAAAAGTTATTTGGCGGACCCTGTATATAACCGTTCCAAATATTCGAAAATAAATTAAAATCTATTTAAATTGTAACAAATATTAGAAATGAAAATGAAATAATTTTTTAACAATTTTATTCTTGAAGTTAACTTCATTGGCAGTGTTTTTTTTTAATAAAAAAGTATCGAAATTTAATCATGAAATTAAGCCCAAAGAAAATGGAATAACCCCCAAACATTTTTGCATAATTTTTTTTTTGAGTGTTATTAAATTTTTTCCCCTTATTAGGGGTTCATTTAATATTTTTGAGGGTTATTTCATTGGGGGTTAATTCATAATTTTCCATCAATTTTATTCTAGAAGTTTACTGCATTGGCAGTGTTTTTTTATTACAAAATAGTATCCAAAGAAAATGGAATAAACCCCAAAGAAAATGGAATAAACCCCAAAGATTTTGACATCATTTTTTTAAGCGTTATTTCAATTTCACCCCCCTACCACTACCCACCCCTTCCCTTAGAAGGTCATTTAATATTTTCCCTTTAAGGGTCATTTTATTGGGGGTTATTTCATAATTTGGAAACAATTTTAATCTTGAAGTTTACTTCATTGGAAGTGTTTTTTTTTTATAATCAAATAGTATACAAATTTAATAATGAAATAAAGCCCACAGAAATTGAAATAACCACCAAAAATTTTTGCATTATTTTTTAACGTTATTTATTTAAAACCCCCCCCCCCCCCCCCCACCCATTTGGGGGTCATTTAATGTATTCCCTTTGAGGGTTATTTTATTGGCGGTTATTTCATTGCACCATTTAATTGTTTTCAGGAGTGTACAAACTCATAATAAAATATAGTAAAATTTAAATATACGAGAATTTCTTTTGAATTTACTTTACGAATTTCAATACACAAATTAATTTTTGTTTTTGCCGAGCAACTTTTTTTATTTTATTTATTTTTTCAAAAAATATTTAAGACAAAATTAAAAAAAAAATCAAAGGCTTAAAAAATAGTAAAAACATACACGAATTTATCATTTTTGTTTTGAAAAATATTTTTTTAGTAAATTTTTTGGATTTTAAAGTCAAATTTTAATTGTTTTAAGGGCTGATTTTTACAACTAAAAAAAAAAATTTTATTGCTATTTTAAGTGTATGTCCTATTTGTGGACATAAGTCGGTTGTGAAAAGTATCTTCACTTCCGATCTCTATTTTATTCATACATATGTAACATTTTAAGGCAATTTAAGTTTGTAGGTGTAAATTTTAATTAAAAATAACATTTCCTTCAATATCCACTTTTTTAAAATTAGTTTTTTTTTTGCAAATTTTAGCAAATTGGTTTTCAAAAATTTGTAAATATTCTGGAAAAATTCTGTAATTTGTTAAATGTAAATATCAAAAAAAGTATACTAAATATTTTTTTTACTAAAAATCCGTACAAAAATTAAAAAATTGGATTGAAAACCGTTTACAAATTTTTCTACTAACTTTTTTTTCTGAGTGTAGCCGAATAATTTAACAGTTACCCTTTAAATACTGTTTCTTGGAAAACTAGATTAGCTTAATTAAAATAGTCAGAGCTATTTTGTTACCATTCCCAGTAATCGTTTCTGATAACCGGTAACGTTCGTTAACGTTATCGTTACCGAAACCATTGTAATGTTATAAAAAAAATTATGTTTACCTGAAAAGGTGATTTTAAATCTAAATAGTAAATAAAAATAAAATTTTCGATACAGAAGTTGAAAGAATTGGTATACCATTTGCAACGGAGATGTCATGGGCCGTTATGTTTTCGAAAACGCATGGGGGAAACACCGTTACTGTGAATGTGAGCGATACCGAACCATGTTCAAACATGAATTGGGTCTGGAAGACAGGTGGTTCCAACAGGCGGCACACACAGATCTCGCGCTACTATAGACATTTTGAAGGATGCATTTCCGGGTAGCATAATGTCTTGTTTTGGCGATTTTCTATGGCCAGCAGCAAATCGCCCTATTTAAGCATTCGAAACCATTTTTTTGTTTTAAGGTTTTTTAAAGTCACGGGTCTCTTGAAGCACTCAAAGAAAAAAAGTGCTGGAAGTTTTTCAGAATTGTGCGATAAATAAAACCCAAGTGATTAGCAACAATAGATAGTAAATGAAAATAGTTTCAAGGTTCAAATAAATATTAAAAAAAAAAAATTTAATTATGTCGTATTATAATAAAGATAAAGCAAAACATCAAAGGTGAATGTTTTTGGGACACTCTGTCGTAATACGAATTTTTTGTAATTTTAAAGGGGAAGGCACAAAAAGGGAACACTCCCCTTCAACGGCCTGCATAAATCGCTTTGCAGAAAACCCTGAAATTTGGGGCAATTCATTGAAAAGGTACCTTTTGGATTTTTTTTTTCAGGAACGTGGTAAAAATAGGGGTTCAACTAATCCGTTTTGGCTAGAAACCAAATTTATAAATATATGTTACTAGAAGTACGGGCTGATTGTGGCGTTGTGGTAGGTTACGAGTTCGAACCTGAGTTATCTTTAAATCTACAAATCATATAACCTAAACTTGGCATTTCAATTTTTAAAATATAATCTATTACAGTTACATCACTTTAACCCTCAAACCTCATAAAATTATAAGGCATTTGAAGAACAACATTGACCCGGTTTTTTTTAAATTATTTTCTTTAAAAATAAGTATTGATTGACTAATTATAGATTTTCAAGTTCAATGAAAACCATATGGCTTTTAATATATATTTTTAAATACAAAAATATACAAACATTATTTCACAACGACCCCTTGCTTTCTTTTCAATTTTCCAACAATATGCAAAACATAAATAAAAATAAAACTATATGCATTCATATTAAAAGTAAACAAAATTTTAAATAAAAAAATTGCATATTTATGACCTAAAAGACCTGATTTTAATTTGAAAATGTGTGAATATGTTACTAATGACATTAAGGCAAATAATAAAATAAATCTTAATGTGTGCCATATTCCATAGAAAAATAGATGGAAAATTATTTGCATGTTAACGCACAAAAACAAAAAAAAAATATAAAAACTTTTTCTAAATCAAAAATTTTTCTGAACAAACAAAAATGATTTCATGTTCATGGTTTATTTTTAGTTTTTGATGTTGTTTAAGAAACTAAAAAAAAAAAAAAAAAAAAATAATGAGAATTTAAGCAAAATAGAAACTTAGTTTGTTTGGAATATAGGCAAAAGGAAAATAGTTTTTATAGCTTTTTTTTCGACAAATTCTTAAAATACATAGTTGAGCAAAAAAGAAAAAATTCAAAAATAAAAATTGACAAAAGACCGCAAAGCGACACTTGCTGGCACACAGCCAGCAAATAATAATGGACGAGATGTTAAACTATATAAAATAAAAATTTTAATGCAAATACACACAGACTACTGCTCTCCATACAATTATAGCACTCAAACAAAATAAATTCAATTTAATGGAAACAACAAATTGTCTACAAAAATGTATATTGGGAACATATAAACATTATTGTTTCAATAAACAATGTTGCTGAAACATAAATGTGTTGCTGAAAAGTCTTATTTCGTCAAATGATGTTTATTTGTTGCATATGCATTAGGAGAGTAATGTTTATGCGCATGCATGAGAGAGAGAGAGAGAGTAACATACAAATCAACATTGTTGCTATTAACCCTAAAATGTTAAAAAAAAAATTAAGAGAAAAACTACTTTATTAACCCAGGAATGTACTGTTGTAATTGTCGTATACACAATAAAATTTAATCTATGTTTTTCAAATTTAGGCGATAATTCCTAAAAAGTTAAAAATAAACAGTGGAAAACCAATTTGTGTATTTTTGATCAAATTCTAGATTTTACCAAGATATAATCTTCCATCAAGTTTTAGTGTTTCTACAATACTTCAAAAGTTTAGACAGTTTTCTGTTAAATGTACAATTTTATGTTTTCTGTTGCTAAAAATAGAAATTCATATAATTCCTTTATGTTTTTTTTACCAAAATAGTTTGTTTATATACAAAATTATTTCAATAAAAATTACAAGAAATTATTCAAATATAGATACACACATAGAAAATAAAAATATATACATCGGTGTGTGTCTTGTAAAATTACACACAAATAAAAAAAAAATTCAATTTAAAAAACAAACCACAAAAATCTTTTTTTTTTCTCTACATTTTGTCAGTTAAAAATTGATGGTTATTTTAAAAAAACTTTCGATTGCTTTTACTACCTCTTTTAAGAAAATAAACCACAAAATGGGCTGAATATAATGGAAAAATCAGTAGTCCTCTTATTGACTGTACTTTCGATTATTTTAACATGTCTTTTAAGTTGTTTTTAACGAAATAATATTGGGAGTGTATATACTTTTAGAATTTTTTTTCTGATTACAGGGGATTAGTGCAGCCAAATGCGAGTCTATGGTAGGTTTCTGTGTGGACATAAAAAACGTCGCTGTGACATCGAGGGTTGCGCAAGATTATCGCAAACTCGTCGAGTATTAAACTTATAGTTTGAGGTTATTTAGCATTTTAGTTGATACTCTTAACAGCTCTGCAACGATAGGATGGAGAGAGGGTTATAACCATCCCCTTAAACTGACTTGGGCGGTTGAGATTTTATTTAAAATCTTACAAATCATCTGGAAGAGATTTTATTATTCTAGCGAAATTGCAGCGTCTCTGACCTTGAAGTTTCATTCATGTTGAGAACTTACAGTTTTTCTCGGTGAAAGAATACACCATGATAGCCTTCTTGGAGATAGAGAGACTTTTTATAACGGTCCGCACAGCTGCAATATCGATTCTAGGGGTGTTTCAAGCATTATTAAACTGATCGGGAGGTTGCTGACCAATGGGCACATAACGGTTTGATTCGTGAACAGAGGGACTACTCAGGGTGGTGTCCCATCGCCACTTCTGTGGAATCTTGCACTTAATCCTGTACTTCTCTCCTGGTGAGGTAGCAGTAGAGATTTGTTGGTCTATGCTTTCAATGTGTCGACAGTGTTAAAAGGGGAAGTTTTCTTCCACATTGAAGGATATTATAAAAATGGCTGTAGGGCCTGTGAACATGGGATCGATCTCAGCAAAACAGCACTTCTAACCTTTTCGCAGGTAGCATAACCATCCCGCGTTTGCGCCTTCTACTCTGACAGATCCAAGGATCTTGAATAAATTCTGGATTGGAAGCTGTTTTAAACGCCTTGCTCAGAGGGGAGCGGCTATCGGTGGTCGCTGATTCTCGGAACAAGTCAGTGAATAAAAACGGTGGTAGTTTGCAATAATCTTTTTTATGGCGTCATTTGATGGCCAGCCGGCACTGGATAAGATGACCCATTTTAAATATTTGCAAAGCTTACGGAGAACGGCCTCTTTGGGCAAAATCGGATGCTGCCTTGTAGCTACTGGTGCGGCTACAACGTCACAATGGCCTGCTGACCCTGGTGGTTACACATAAATGCCTCTTTAACATCCATATACCTATTTAAACGGACAGATCAAAGCTTGACAACCGAGTTGGCTTTGCAGTATATTCTGGGTAGCTTGGTTTGGAGCTGTTTCGGAGATTGACATATCAAATTAGTTCTTATTAGGTTGAGGTGATGGCGATATGGAAAGTTGACGATTGGGTTGGGCGCAACAATCTGTCCACGACAATCACTAAGATCTATTCGAATAGTCAAGCTGCGTTAAAGTCTTTTTGTTGGGTAAACTTCTCCGAATATGGTAACTGACAATAACTGTCGTTCATCCTTAAATGGGATGGCTAAGCACGGGGATATACCCGGGAGCTCATGAAATTGCAAGGCTAGGAATTACTTTAGAAGATCCTGTGAAATTCGGAAGTGTTGGTATTCTTGGCTCTCTTCCGAGACTAATCTTAGGTGGGCTTACAAAGTGACTTGTGTGATTACAAGGTATAGTTGGCCCGCTCTTGATTCGGGGTGCACCAGCGCGCTTCTGTCACTATCGAGAAGGGACAATTTGGATATAGTTGCGCAATCATCGGGCCACTATCTTATCTGGGGGCACACACAGAGCCTGGGAGTTACTAAACATGCCTTCTGTAGGAGCTGCCTGGACGAGGGCCTGGCGGGGCTTATGACTCAGCGATCTCTCTGCTGCTGACATCTCGCACCTCTTAATTTTGGTATGGAGCTTCCACTGTTGGAGTGGAGCCTGATCGGCAGTGATCCACCTAACTTGTGGCATCACATTAGATCTCAGAGCCTAATTGTGCTGGTTCACATGACAACCTATCTTATGGGTTTTATCAAAAATCTTAAAGCTATAATTTGAATTGTCCCATACCTCAGAAAATAAATATTTTAATTTTCATATTTTTAGACGGAGGGGTTTGGACAGAATGTTAGAGGTCAAAATTTTTCCCTTGCCGCAAAAAATTTCCAAAAACCCAATAATGGTGGACATTTGTGCTGTGGGAGGAACCTACAACCCAGATTTCCTGCTCTAACTCCATTAGTTCTACTCCATTAGTTCTACTTTACTTATATATTTGACTATCAGTCAGTATCATATTTTGGCGGATCAAAATGTGCCGCTTGAACAACGTTTTGAAATCTTACACCCTTATTTCCAAAGTGAAAAAAAGCACTGCACGCACCGCACGTGCTAATTCTAATAAAGCCATAATACACTAAAAAAAATTAAGTTTAGTTTATTTTATTTAATTTTTAAAAATATTCATGTATTTGTACCACCCTTTATATATGTTACTTGTCTATAAAAAATTGATTTTTTTGTACCTAAAAAATTCACCTGTCGTTCTTAGATACTCCCTTTATTAGACAATCCTTAAATAATTCTTTAAATGGAATTTATAAAACATATTATAGCATCTCTAGTAACTTCCCCTATACCACCTGTTTATGTTTCGTGTTCGTTTTTTAATATCAAATTAAAAATAAATCTTTATTCGAAATCCTACAAATTAAAAACACAAAAATTCATCCTTTTTATATTCCTATGATATTTGGAAACCTCTCAAACACAAAAAAGCAATCCTTAAAACAAATCCTGACTTACTTATGTTGCATGCACGATTAAACAAGGACATAAGAAGGAAGCATTAAACATACAACATATAAAAATAAGGACTAAAAATAACAACCGGAGAAAGAAAAATTACATGAAAAATTATGCCTGACGACACAAAATATCATACATTTGTATAAGAAAACCAGAAAAAAATCAAAAGTCAATCCTGCAGAAACAATAAGACAAAAAAAAAAAAAATGAGCTGCTATATGGAAAAAAATTGCTTACAAATACAACAAAAATATCCTTACCCACTGTTTTAATGATAATAAAACAGCTGTTTATCTCTTCTGCCTATTTGAATTCAACCCATACACACAGACACACACACACACCCAAACATACAATTATTAGATATATGATATTTTCAATTTTGTATTCTCATATATTACAACAATTTACATAGCAAGTATGTATTTAACGTCTGGATACTCATCAATATTATTACAACGACTGTTTACTTTATATAACTACTAGTACTTGCCAATACACCTGTTATAGGATGCTACTTTTCTTATGGCCTACATTGCTAAACTAGGCATTATTAGTTTGTGAATCCATTTGTAATACTTACATAAATTCCCCTAAAAAAAATAATTAAATTTTCTTTTGAATCTGAATTGCCAAAATTCGAACAATTAAACTCACTTAAGGGATATAAAATTGGTGACAGGTGACCTTACCCCAATGGATATTATCCCCATTTCCATTTTGGGGATTATGACCGAAATTTTTCGAATATAATCCCCAAAAAGAAAATGGGGTATATGACCGTTTACGAAACGGTCATAGTACTCATGGGTGTTAAGATCGATTTGTTGTGGAGATTATGACCTAAAATTTCTTGATTACAATCGAAACACGTTAAATGGTACGAGGGCGGATCAATAAGTCCGTGACTTTTCGAACTTCCCTCGTAGTTATATGAAATGCAACACTGCTCCCATCAAGTACCACCTGTTAATAGACTACTGTCAAATTTTGAGCAAGTTCCGTCATTTACTATGCGTTTAACAGCTATTCAAAACATACAACCTCGTGGATTTTTTTGAAAATGGAAAAAAGTTAATTTATTTTTTGCGAAACAAAACCATCAATCAACCAAGGAAAAGCTTGATAAATACTATGAGGACTCTGCACCATCGATTTCAATGCTAAACAAAGTGGTTTACTGACTTTTGTTGTGGTCGCACAAGTACAAATGATGCTGACACCCGATTGTTGATGCCATAGGCATTTCATATGGCAGTGTGGTTTCAATTCTAAATGATCAGTTGGATTTAAGAAAGCTGTCTGCAAGATGGGTGCCGCGTTTGTTCCAAATTGACCATAAACGTAATCGTGTGACAGCTTTAAATGATTGTTTGGAGTTGTTCAACCGCAATCCGAATGAGTTTTTGCGGCATTTTGTAACTTTGGATGAAACATGGATCCATTACAAAACTCCGCAGACCAAGCAGCAGTCTAAGCAATGGGTTTTTCCGAGAGAACCTGCTCCGAAAAAGGCCAAGGTTAGTTTGTCGGCCAATAAGGTGATGGCAACAGTTTTTTTGGGATGCACGCGGAATAATCCACATCGATTACCTTCAAAAGGGAAAAACAATAAACGGCGAATATTATGACAACTTATTAAACCGATTTAACGAGGATATAAACCAAAAACGACCCCATATGGCCAAGAAAAAAGTTATTTTTCATCAAGAAAATTCAAGGGTACACACGTGTGCATTCTCAATGGCAAAAATCCATGAATTCGGCTACGAATTGGTACCTCATCCGCCTTATTCTCCGGATTTAGCTCCCAGTGACTATTTACTATTTCAAACTTAAAGAAATTCCTCGGTATAAAGAGATTTAGCTCCAAAGATGAAATTATTGATGAAACAAATGCCTATTTTAGGGACCTCGAAAAATCCTCTTTTTTGGAAGGGAGACAAAAATTGGAGAAACGTTGGACTAAGTGTATTGAGCTAAAAGGAGATTATGTTGAAAAATTAATAAATATTTTTTTTCGAAAATACTACAAAACTCCAACCATAGGCCGCTGTATTTTTTATTGCTAAGATTCAAGGCGGGGGCAAAGTGTAAATTTTATATGCATTTCACAACAATTCAATTGACTACACTCAGAAAAAAAAGTTAGTAGAAAAATTTGTAAACGGTTTTCAAACCCACTTCACTATTTTTGTACTGATTTTTAGTAAAAAAATTATTATTTAGCAAATCTTTTTGCTATTTACATTTTAAAAATTACAGAATTTTTACAGAATATCTAAAAATTTTCGTTGCTAATTTCAGAAATCATTTTACAAATTTTTGAAAACCGATTTGCTAAAATTAGCAAAAAAAATTACTAATTTTAAAAAAGTCGATATTGAAGGAATTGTTATTTCTAATAATTTAAACTTATACATACAAACTTAAATTGCCCTAAAATTTTACATAGGATTAAAAAAGGGATCGGAAGTGAAGATACCGACTCATGTCTTAAAAGAGGACACCCACTTAAAATAGCACTTAAAAGGGTTTTTTAGTTCTGAAAATCAGCAAAAAAAATGGACTAATATATTTTTCAAAACAAAAATTACCAAATTAAAACAAAATGTAAAATTCGTTTATTTTTTAACAATTTTTAAGATTTTTAAGCCTTTGATTTTTTTTTTCATTTTGTATAAAACATCTTTTAAAAAATATAATCAACATTTTTGATGCTCGATAAAAAAAAATAAATCTAAAACTTTGTACTAATATTAGTAGTAATGAGTAATTTTTTTTTGCTGATTTTAGCAAACAGATTTTAAATTCCACTTTACAAAAAGTCTACTAAAATTTAGTAGCGGCTACTAATTTTTCTACTAATTTCATTGTACTACACGTCAGCAGACATGTGTTCCTAAGATTAGCAAAAAATACCGCTGGGCTCAAATTAGCAGAATTTCCCGTAATGACAGCAAAATTTTCAATTGCCGTTACAGTCTTTTTTTGGTGAGTGTACTAATTCAATAATATTATAGATTGGAAAATATTAAAAACGAACAAACTTTGGTTTCTGCAATTATTTTGTTCTTACGATTTAGGGGCGCCTAAGGTTAAAGTTTTTGTGTACAGCTTAATTTTAGTTCTTTTAGTTATTTTAATCTTGTCAAAGATTATAAAATATCAGAAATCGCTAACATCTGCCCTTTTTTGCTTCTTAAGTTTCAGGGGAGCCAAAGGTTATTTTTTTTTGGGTGTGAAATCTTTTGCTATTTTAATGTGCTAATTGCATAACATTGTACATTTAAAATATCAGCAAGGCTCCATATTAGGACCCTCGAACTATTACTTGTTATGATTCAGGGGGGCCAAAGGTTTTTTTTTCAGTTTGGAAATCAACAGAAAAACTCACAATTTGGCCCTCGTACTTTTTTGTTAAGATTCATAGGGGCCAACAGTTCATGATTTTTCTACAATCTGCATTAAAATTAATTGGTTATTTATGTATATAAATATTGTGGCGTAAAGAATATCTTAAAACGTTTAGCCCCCCCCCCCCTCCTCTGAGACCTAACAGTAAAAATGTGTGGGGACCAAATGTTAGTGTTTTGTGGCATTATCTATACCAAGATACTATTTAACCAGTATCGTGTGTAAAATTTAACGCTCAAAATAATTTATGCACAAAATTACGCAAGTATGTCAAAATAACAAAAATGTTGGTACATTTTACAAAACTTTTCGTTACTTTTCACATAAATTTCGTATTTTTATACATGGATTATTATGAGTGCAGAGATTGTTTTATATGCAAAAAGATTGTTTTTAATTGTTGCTTCTGGAATAGTTCTAAAACTACATTTTATTTTGTTTGAAAAAAATATAAATAACCCTTTAAAAACATCCACAAAATATGAAATGCTTTCGTTACTTTCGTAAGATTAGTAAATTCTTGACTTAACTGAATTTCGTAAAATAAACGAAAGTTCCGTTAATTATATGAAAACAATAACTACGATTTTTGTTTCTTTTTGTAGCAGCCGGTGAATTTCTGAAGTTCATTGAAAATGCTGCATATGCAAATACATATAGCAACTTTTTTCAGTATACCAACAAGAGTTTTCAACTATTTGAGTCTACAAAATTTGAGTAAATCTTATGAAAAATTAATTTGAATGCAAATCTGCTGCATATTCCCCTGGGGAGCACCCCGGCAGCACCTGGGAAGCACCCAGGGAGCACCTTGGGAGAACCCGGGAAGCACCCAGAAACGGCGTTCACAATCCAGGGAGCACCCGCGGAGGAACCGGGAAGGACCTGGGGAGTACCCGGGAGCACCTGGCGAGCACCCGGGGAGCACCTGGAGAGCACACGGCAAGCAAACACGGAGCGATTTTAGGTTGGCGGCGTTCAAAAATATTGAATGGCGGCTTCCGAAACCCAGAGAGCACCCAGAAATTGGGCAGAACTTAGCGTTATCCGATCGGCCCCAAATTTTTTATTGGAGGCTTGTAGGCCAAATGGAAACTTTTTCGGTCCAGTAAACATGGATCGCAGCAACTTTCAGTTTCTGCCTCATATGATATAAACGGTCTAACAAACACCGATGACGCCGAACGCTCTGGTCGCCCAAAAGATACATTTGTCCATGAGAAAGCTGTTTTTATTTCATTCCATTTATTTAAGTCTATGGAAACAAACATTCCTTTCAGACTATGATTTGATTAGAATTATTAAATAAAATAAAGATTATTAGTACAGGTTGGTTGAAAAGTTCCTGCGCTCACCAAGAGATGGCACTGCTAGCTCCAAACTTTTTTTTTCCTCAAGTTGGTAAAACGGTCCTGAGAACACATGAAAAGTTTTAAGTCATTCTGTCAATTCTTTCTTTGTTTACAAGCCATTTGAAGTTGACGTGTCATTGATTTTTAAAAATATGGAAACAATTTAATATCGTGCAGTCATTAGATTCTTTGTTTTAAAGGGTTTAAAAGGAAAGGAAATTGTATAAAGAATTGTTAGAAGTGTATAAGGAGTCCTCACCTTCAAAACGCACCGTTGAATTTTGGCCTGGTGATTTTAAACGTGGTCGTACCAGCCTTAAAGACGATCCACGTGAAGGACGGCCAAAAACTGCAACCACAGCAGAAATCATTGAGCAGGTACATAATATGGTTAGTGAAGATCCAAGTTTGTCTAAGCGTGAAATTGCTAATGCCATAGGCATCTCAGACGAACGAGTACTCCATATTTTACATGAAGAATTACGTATGAAAAAACTATTTGGAAAGTTAACAATTTATCAAAAACTGGATCGAAAACAAATTTCTCAGCGTAATTTGAAGCGTTTTAAGCCGAATAAAACCGACTACTTGCGTCGTTTTATAACTATGGATGAGACTTGGAACTACCACCATGATCCTGAATTGAAGCAAGAACGTTTACAGTGGACTGAAGCTGGATGTTTAGCTCCAAAGCAGGTGAAGTCACAACGATCAGCAAAGAAGGTTATGGCATCAGTTTTTTGGGATGCAAAAGGAACTTTGTTGATTGATTATCATCAGAGAGGTAAAACAATCAACTTTGAATATTATTGCAGCCTTTTGGATCAGCTGGATGAAAAAATTCGTGAGAAAAGACCTGGTTTAAAGAAGCAAAAAATAATTTTTCATCAAGACAATGCACCTGCTCACAAAAGTGTTTTGACGATGGCTAAATTCAAAGAATTAAAGTACGAATTGCTTGAACATCCACCGTATTCACCAGATTTGGCTCCTAGTGACTACTATCTCTTCAGAAATCTCAAACAGCTCCTTCGTGTAAAGCATTTTTCGCCGAATAAAGAGGACATAGCAGCTTTCGAAAAACCATTATAAGGATGGAATAAAATTATTGGAAGATCATTGGAACAAGTGTATTGAGCTTTTAGGAAATTATATTGAAAAAAAAAAATATATATTTCGTAACAATAACAGTATTCTTTCATTTCGAACGCAGGAACTTTTCAACCAACCTGAATGTACATAAATGGTCCCTGCCAGAAAAGGAACTACCCCGGGACACGTTACGTGACCGGTTCATTGTGATAGGGATACGTCACAAGACCAGTCACTTTAGCATGGGCTTGGCCTAGGAGGTTGTCAATTGCCCTCTGTGACATATCACAGGATTGGTCTAAAAAAACATGTCATGACTTTTAAACCGGTCACGTGGTAGGTATTTTAAGAACCGGTCTTGTTTTCACCTATCTCGTGATATGTATTTTCGAAATCGGTCCAGTTTTCACCTACCACGGGACAGGTCCCAATTCCCAACTGACCCCTTTTTTTCCGCAGGGGTATTAATACAAAATTATCAATTATTCTAAAACTGATGTGAGAAATAATTTAAAGTTATTTTTTGATGTGCAGAATTCTACATGTGGTTTAGAGCATTTTCTGCAAATTCATGTTAATGGCATTTAAATGAATGACAGTTCTAGTTAAGGTACTATTAAAAGCAAAGTTAGTACGATGAGGTGAAATATTAAAGATGTTAATGTATCTTAAATTTCTTGGTGGAACATACAACGGAATTAATGAAAGCAAATCAGGGCAGTCTATAGCACCACTAATTATATCAAAAACAAAGATTACACACTGGAATTTCCTGCGATATTCCAAAGTTTGCAAACCGAGAAATAAACATCTTGATCGATAAGGTAGTAGTTCAATATTAATAAAATTTAATTAATTTAATAAAAACTCGATGTACACTTTTTAAGCGAGACATTCGAGTTTTACAATGGGGGGCTCCAAATGATTGCTGCATATTCAAGCGTAATACTTTCGTTAGGTGGGTGTCCGCCGGAAAGTTATACTACTTTGTTTTGCCGCCATTTTGGTAAACATTAGTCTTGACAGTTCTTATTTGGCAGTTGTGAAGTAGACACGTGGGGAAATTTATTATGGAAAAATATTCGATAAACCAACGTGTTTTAATTGTTAAAATAGCTCGCCCATGACAACTCTGATTTTCATGAAAAAATCATAATGAGTGACGAGGTACATTTTCATTTGAATGGATATGTCATCAGTCACCTTTGCATCCATTAAAAGTGAAAGTCTAGTGTTCAATTTGGTCAGGAGCAATCATAGAACCTTACTTCTTTGAAAATGTAAACGGTGTAACGGTAACTGTGAATGAGGAGCGATATCGTGATATGATTGAAAACTTTTTAACGCCACAACTGCATGCTTTGGGATTGATTGACATGTGGTATAAACAAGACGGTGCCACATCGCATACAGCCAGGATTACAATGGAATTACTGCGAGACCTCTTTCCACAACAAGTCGTTTCAAGAAATGGTGATGTCGATTGGCCTCCACGGTTGCCTTATTTGACTGCTCGTTCCGGACTTCTTTTTGTGGGGATATCTGAAAAGCAAGGTTTATGCAAACAAACCAGAAACGCTTGAGTAACTCAAACAAAATATTCGTGATGAAATTAATGAAATACGGCGTGAAATGTGTGAGAATGTAATGAAAAATGTGCTCAAAAGGGCTCGCATTTGTGACGCTAACAGAGGCGGACATTTAAGATCCATTCTCTTTCATTTAATTAAAAATTATAAACAAATAAAGTGGTATACCTTCCCGGCGGACACCCTGTAAATTAACCGTAATGTATACGGATCCAAAACATCAGAACAATTTCTTTTCAAAAATGCTAACATTCCATAAGCCGTGTTTGCTTACAGTGTACCAAAAACAATGTGTCGATGATTCTGAGAGCTGTTTGGAGAGATAAATAGGACTTTTTGCATCGGTAGGCAACAGTGGACGAAATTTCATTCTGGCACTTCACTCCAGAGTCGAATCGGCATGAATCAACTGAGTGGACAACAACTAGCGAACCTTGCCCGAAGAAGCCAAAGACGCCAACAGTACGCTGGTAAAGTTATGGCGTCAGTGGTTTAGGATGTGTTTGCAATTATGTACATTGATTACAACATCAATAACCACCGCCCAACTGGTGCGGTTGAAGAAGGTAATTGCAAAAAAGAAGAAAAAAGTGCAATGTAAAAAAGGGCTAAATTCGGCTGTGTCGAATCTTTGAATACCCTCCACCAATATCCTAAAAAGATGTTCTCTTCTGTTTTTGATATAAATAATATAAAAAAACTTTTGAAGTCAAATTATGTAGGTGAAAACTTTTTTAGATATGTAAAGAACTTTTTTGGTGGAAAAAAAAAATTTAGAGGTGAACAAATTTTTAAGGTGAAAACATTTTTTGTGGTGAAAAAAAATGTTTGTGGTGAAAAAATGTTTGAGGTGAATACAAAATATTTACTGCTAAGCGACTGGTGAAAAAATATGAGAAAATATGTTATGTACCAGTCGCTACTATGAAATTGTACTAAATTTGTATAGGAAATTTAGGGGCACCTTTACATTTTCACTAGTTTTTTTTAAACATGGACTGCACAAAAAACACATTTTAGTTTTTGTCAAATACTCAATTTTGTTTCGGCTAATGGGAACTAGGTCTGCTGCTGAATATGCCTAATGGAGAGAATGCACTTTCTGATGCGCCACGTATTGATAAATAGTTGCAACGAATGTTCTTTCTTTAAAAAATTGAAGTGTGTTTGTAGGACAATATGCCTAATGGAGAGAATACAGCAAAGAAATTATTTTGTTAAAGAAAGAACATGAGCTGTAATTATTTGTCAATAGATGGCCCATCAGAAAATACATTCTCTCCATTAGGCATAATTAGCTCCAGAGCTAGTCTCCCTTAGCCATATTGTGCTACACAATATGCAGTAGAGTATTATTGATTTTATATTTTCTTCGTAACATAAATGAATATTTGTCAAAAACTATAAAAAATATATGTTTTATGTGCATATTATACTTTAATTTTTTAAATCAATATTCATTTAGATGTTTAAGAGCACAATATTGCACTTTATTCATGTGTATTTTTTTTATAAAAGAAAAAATTAACATAAATATACATTTGCCAATCCCTCAATTCTCAAAAATACAAATGGAATAAAAAAAATACTATTTTCCTTTTGACATAAAAATGTGAAACAAATTCTTTTATTACGTCAAACATTTGAAACGTTAACTTTAAAATTATGTAATAAGTCTACTAGCGACATCTGAATGCATTATAATTTAAAGTATGTAGTTAATTTAATATTTTTGGTAAATAAAAATAATTGAAAGCCTAATCCAAGGCTATATCGCCATGGGGTGCCACCTATTCAAAAGTAGCGGCACTAAAGCAAATATGCATTATGCTCTTTATATAAAATTCTTTGGACCTAGCCATGGGGCAGGGTATTGTTTTAGTTAATTAAGCGCCACCTATTCAAAAGTAGCGGCACTAAAGCAATTATGTATTTTGCTCATTCTTTAGATATAAATGTCTTTGGTTACAAAAACAAAAAAATACATTTTGTTTAATGAAACGAAAAGAAAAACCAACAAAGCTTAACAGAAAACCCCAATCTGGTTTACTATATCTCCTATAGTAGCCAAAGAATTGGAGATATTTGAACGGAAACTCCTAAGAAAATGCATCGGAAAAAATTATGAAAATTTCATAAAACGATTTTCAAATAGTTACGTCTATGAAAATGCCGATGTTCTACCCTTCTTAGCCACTCCATGTCGTTGCAAGCCAGATTTGTTGAAAAACTTGCGCTACACGATAATATGCTTGTCAGCCAAATATACGAAAGCGAGAAAAACACCATCTGGGCTGGATCTACATATCTTTCTTCTGTCGTTATAATTAATGGACGTATTAACGACGATCCAGCTCCTCTGGACCTTACCACATTCTATATGAGCCCAGCCTCCGGCAATCATAGGGGCTTAAGATGATATACGTATATACTAAATTTTGCATGAACTGTAATATGAATATGTTTTGTCAATTTATGCAACAGAACTTTTGTTATTTAGTTTTAGTAATGTTATCTTTTAGTTTTAGTAATGTTATTTACAGAGGTCTGCTCTGTTAGCGACTTTTACATTGTTGCTTTTTACGTTAACACAGTTATAAGAGTAACACACATATAGCTTTAAGAATGTTATTATTCTCATAGTATGTAAGACAATAAATGTAATCGAACAGGAAGAATACTTAATAACATTTTTACTTACTTAACAGCAAAAAAAATAGATACAGAAAAATTGTACAAATTTGTATAGAAAATTTAGAGGTACCTTTACATTTTCACTTATAACTATTGAACCGCTAAACCGATTTCGCTCATTTTAAATACCAAACTGCTCGGGAGGATGTTCAATAATCTGGGTAAAAATAGGCACCCCGCTAACATCGCTAAATCGACTTAAAATTGCATAAGGATCACGAATATATATACTTTATGGGGTCTTAAACCTATATTTCGACATGTTACAACGGAATGACAAACTGATATACACCCTCACCATATATGGTGGAGGGTATAAAAAGGTATTAAAATGGTTGGAAAGGCGTTGGAGTGATTGTATCGTTCTTGAAGGAAACTACTTGTATGTTGATAAATAATGTTTTATTGGTTATCTTGCGGGCTTTTCAACCGATGTGTTACTTTTGTTTAGCAAACAGATTCTACTGATTTCTGCAGTATTTTAACAAATTGTTAGTAAATTTAGCAAAAAATTTTAAAAGACTTTTTCTATTAGTAGAAGCGCTTAAACTACACACAGAGCATATTCTATTTATAAATAGTTTTATAAAAGAGATTTAAAAAAAAATTACACTTACCATACCCTATTTGTATTAAAACTTCTGTGGTTCATATGACTTTGGAGTAATTAATTATATTTGTGTGCTCTGAAAAAAAAAAGAAAATATATTTTAGATCTTCAAAAATATATATATATATTTTTTAATAAAATCTATAAATTCAATATTTTTTTCAGCATATGACGAAAATTTCTGATTCAATAATTTAAATGAGTACAAAGGTAAATAAAGTGGAATTTATTTAGAGCTATAGACATTGAAGTTTTTCACGTCAAGATTTCACATTTCACAATACGATCATCGGAGGAATTTTTTTATTACTGTTACCAAAATTACTAAAAATACGATATTTGTTTATGGCAAATGTGTCGGTGCTGACATACCGTAGTATTCTCTTACGTCATAAGTATTATAAAATCATCATCCAACAGGCTGTAAAATAGAGCTACGTAGTCAATTGTAGGAATAAGTAGCAAATAAGTTGTAGTCTTACAAAGTAGTTTAACAATAATCTCATTTTTTTTACTAACTCTTGAGTCTATCTTAATACCTACAAATGTTTTTGCTGTTACTGCAAGTAGATGGTGTAATACAGGGATGGAAATGTCCGATTAGTATTAAGGAATAAAGATCTGAAAAGAATTCAACAAAAACAAGCAAAAAGTCCGGCATTTAAACACGCTTAAGAGCCAAATTTTCGGGCAACCTTTATAGAGACACTACATCTAAACATTCACGGATTGTAGCCAAAATCAAAAGACTTTCTTCTTGGGTTCATTGTAACGTGCCGTTACGAATCTACTTATCCTCATACCCAGTACACACTCAAAAAAGACATGAACTAAAATGTAATGAAAAATTTCCTTTAAGATAGTTAAAAAATTGTCCTCAACTCAAGTAAAATTTTATTAAAACTAAGAAAAATTTTTTTAAAAAGAATAAAAGTTCCTAAGTTTGAGGAAAAACGATATAGTTCATATACTCAGAAATAGTTCATATTTTTCTTAAGTAATATTTCTTGATTTTAGGAAATAAAAAAACAAGTCAATTAAATAAAAATTTATTAATTTTAAGAAAAAACATATTAGTTTTAAGAAAATTGCATCTAATATGTAATAAAATTAAGTTATGTTCAAAAAAAAAAATATTTAGAGCAGTAAATTAGCCATTTAGTTTAAAAAATTTGTCTAACTTAAATCGAGAAAGTACTTGAACTTAATGTGTGTTCATTTTTTGTTCGCGAGTAGTAAAATTAACTTAATTTTAGAAAGCAATTTCCAAATTCAGTTTTTGAGTCTACCACTTTTTAATTTTGAAGAATTGGTGTCTAAAAATTAGTTCAGACAATTAAAAACAAAAAGAAATAAATTTTTCCCTATGTAATAATAAAAATTTACTTGATTTAAGAAACTGATGAACTATTTCTTAGGAAAATTTTTCAATGCAACTTAGTTCAGAAAAATTATAAAAATTTTAATAAAATATTAATTTTTTCAAGTAAAAGTTTTCTAATTTTTTAAAAAATAATAAAATTTGGTATTGGATTTTTTTTTTTGTTGGAAAACGTTTAAATTATTTTTATTATATTCTATTACAAAAAAAAATCAATTAAAAACAAACCAGTTGGTTTTCCTAATTTTCAAGAAAAAATATTATTAAATAAATGAAATTAAAGTAACCATTTAAAAAAACTATCGTGCATGATTGTAATTTTTGGTTCGTGATCGTGCGTGAGTCAGAAATCTCTCACGTGCCTATCTCTAATCTTAACAGTCCTAAATATTGAACTTAAAGTAGCTTAAAATACATTTTAAAATTTTGTTAGCAAAGGGTAAAAAATATCGAATTTGCGCTTTTATGTAATAAATTTGTTTGTTGACTACAATACAAAATATCGCAGGCATATTTTATACATAACGGCATAATGGCTTTCCTATAATTGACGTAGCACTTATTAAACTTTATATTTCTTAAACTATTTTTTCACTCAATAATAAAACAGATTAAATTTGTATATGTCAAATAAAGTTTAATCTAAAAACCCCATAAAATAAAGTTATGACTTTTCCATTTTCCAATAATAACAACAAATGTAACTGTGATATTTTGTATTTTTGCAACAATTTCCTTAAATTAGTTAATTTAAGAAGACAAAGGACGCCCAGTGTTCCTTAGCCATAGATGCTGTGTGTCACGTAGGGCATACCTTTTTGTAGTTCTCTCAAGCAGAACCGTTAATTAACTACGAAAAAGGATCTGACTTTGTCACAATTTATTACGTTTCAGGATATCCTGCAGTACATTTTTTTAATTTGTTTACTTTTTGCTAATGAAATATAATTTATATTTTAAATACATGAAATTAGTATAATTCAATTTAGTTTTAAGACAAAATTGTATAGCAAAAAACTTGTTAAGAGCTGTGTCCTCACAAAGCGGAAATCCTCTGAAAGTGGGAAAATACCTACTCAATGAGTGTAAAGTTCTTTTAAATATATGGTAAAATATATTATCTCTACCATAGAAACAGGATGAGGACAATTTTCACTTAAAAGAAGTGCTATTTAACTTGTTGTTAGAAAATATTTGCTTATTTTACGGAGTTAAGTCCTAGTTTTTAGTAAAAAAAATTATCTAATGAACTTAAATAAAATTAAATTTTTCTTAAAACAAAGGTTAATATTGCCTAACTAACAGTACAATTTTAGATGATGTATGAACTAATTAGAAGGAAATTTTACTGATTTCTAATAAAAATTTACTTCTCAGTAGCAAAATTTTTCTATAATTTAGAAATTTTGATCAAATTTTAAGTAAAATTTGTTTCTTAATTTCAAGGAAAATTTAATTAAATATCGGTAAAAAGTGTCTTTGGCGTTGTTTTCATTTCAATTTTTCCTCAAAATAAGTTAATATTTCTAAATTCTAGTTCATTTTTTTTTTTGAGTGTATTACTACTTTTACCCATACACCTTATGTAATTCTCATTAAGTTGGAAAAATTATTTACATATAGTGTGAAAATTAAAGGCTGTAAGGCGAGCCAGAACCGAGTGAAGGATGGGGTAATACTTCGACCCAGCAACGGGGTATTACCTGATTTCTCTACCGATTCCTGCCTTCCTGCATGAGAACCGTTTTTAATGCTCTTCATTAGCCAGATAAGATTGACACAAGTTCCCTTATTAATAATATTGAGGATTTAGAAAGAAAAGTCGAAAACTATACTGTTCTTTTGCAGCAATCAGCATGGAGTAGTACGCCAATTTAAAAATACTTTGAAACCAAAACATCATATCCACAAACGATTTGAGATCTTATAGCCACTAAAAGAAACCCCAAGAAAAAGTTCGAAAATGTGAATTTTAATCATTACCTGTCAGCATTAATCTATGACAACAAGACCGACTACTCGCTATGGAAAGCAACAGCCAAACAGCATCTGCTATAAGAAAATCTGATGATAGTTGGGCTAAATCTAGCGTTGAAAGGCCTTTGCTTTTGCTGTTTTTAGCTCTGGGCCAAATAATGCCCACGAGTTAGAAGAAATAAACAATCAAGCAGAAGAAGACATTCCACTTTTTTCTATTACAGAAGTCAAAATAGAAATTAGTCGCCTAAAATCAAACAAAAAAAGTTCTGGCTTTGATTTAATTGTTGCCGTTCTTTTAAAAAAATAACCTCATCAAAGTGTAGTTAAAATCGCAAATATATACAATGCTGCTATAAAACTCAAACACATTCCAAGTCTATGGAAAGTAGCAGAAATAATAATGATTCCAGACAGGAAAAAATCCAAGGGAAGCTAGCTCATGAATCGTTCGAGCATTTCGACTGTTAACTGGCGAATGACACGCGTGATACTTTCCTCCAAGGCCTGAATCGAAGCAGGTTTGTCCGCATAAACTTTACACTTTACATATCCCTACAGGAAAAAGTCTAACGGTATGATATCACACCATCTTGGTGGCCAATCGACCGGCCCAAAACATGAAATTATGTGCTCACCGAAGTGTTCTCTCAATTAATCCATTGATTAATGCTTCGAAGCGCGAATAGAAGCATGTCTTAATTCGCGTCCTCTTTGTCGTATGAACGAGAACCCTCAAGAGCCCGTTGCTCTAACTCCGGGTCATTTCTTAATTCGTTCTGCAATTCTAGCTCCTCCGGAGTCTAAAATTAACGAATTGCCAACAAGTCTTGTTAATCGGTTTCCTAAAATGAAAGCTCTTTCTCTGCATATTTGCCGCCGGTGGAAAGATGAGTATTTGATGGATTTGCACAAACGCTACCAGTGGAAAAATCAGGAACGCGATATTCAAGAAAACGTTTTGGTCGTGATTAAGCACGAACAGCTACCTCCAACTTCGTGGAGACTGGGTCTAGTCGTGAAATTGTATCCGGGTAGTGACGGTATTGTTAGGGTAGTTGATGTGCGTACAGCGAGTGGGGTTGTAAGACGAAATATTACGAAATTGGTCCCTTTGGCCAATTAACACAAAATCACATATTTTTTCTTCTTCTTTTTTTAACCTATTTTTTTTCCTAGCACAATGGCCGCCTTATCGCAAAATTTGTCCGATGATGGTCTTTTGGAAGATTATGAGGAGGCTATGGAAATAGCAGAGCCTACATCTTCAGCAGCCCCTTTGGCAGCACCTTCTGAAGGAGTTACACCTACGGTTGTTGCGATTACTCCGTCAACAACATCATCGATTTCCGAACCTTCATCGGAACCTAAAGCAACCGCAGGCTCGAATATTACCACCACTATTTCGCTTGATACCTCTGATGTTCGGAAGTGTAGGGTCTGTAGGGACAAAAACCATCCCTTGCGTGCATGCGCCAACTTTCGTAAAATGAGTCATGAAAAAAAGTTGCGCATGGTGGTCTTACACCATTACTGCTCACGTTGTTTGGCCCACACGCACACGTCCATAGATTGTCCGATTGTTTCGAAATGTCGCCTTTGCCACGGAGATCATAACACCCTTCTCCATTCGGGCCGCTTATCTCAGTCCGTCTTCAAAAAACCGCAGGAGCGTTCTGTTGCCAAAACTAAGGTTTCTTCGAAACAAAAAAGGCCACTAATCGACCGTCCTCGTCCGTCTCGACACTTTGTCACCTGCCTATTAGACATGTGGTGTCCTTTTCACCTACCCTTGGGGTAAATTAAAAGTCTATTTTGGTACGAGCAGCTCTGAACTCGTGTTGTAGTAACAGCTATATGTCTGAGTCATTGGCAGCACAGCTCAGACTGCCCGTCTCTACTATGGATGACTACCGTTATTGTCGCCTGACTGTCGGATCAGTTTATAATTCGGCACAGCTTACTTTGACGGCGAGGGTTACAAAGATGAAGGGCGTGAACACTCCTCCGGAATCTGTCTCGGATCTGGTAAGGGAAAATTTTGCTGGGGTTCAGCTTGCAGACCCCCGAATTAACATTTCGGCTCCAGTGGCTCTTGTCTTGGGACCAGAACTGATCCCACAGATTTTGAAGGGAAGGATTCATTCGAGCCCGGGTCTTCCTTTGGCTCAATTCACCATATTTGGTTGGGTCATCTTTGGCCAATCCCCTCTTTAAGGGAACGGTTCCCTTTGGACCAACGACCTCTGTGTCAACCCGGCCCCCTTTGGGTCATACATTTTTATTTTTTTAATAGACCTCTGTGTCAACCCTGGCCCCCTTTGGGTCATAAAATTTTTATATTTGTAATAGACCACTGTGCCAACCTGGCCCCCTTTGGGTCATAAAATTTTTATATTTGTAAGAGACCACTGTGTCAACCTGGCCCCCTTTGGGTCACCGATCCTTTGATCGATTATAACAATTAGTTTTAAGTGTTTTTTGGAAAAAAAAATATATGAATTTTTTTTATAATACTGAATATTTTTAATACTTATATTTACCTTTAAGTCTTTATTGTTTAGCACTATGTTGCAACCCTTATAATGTTGCATGGTGGCCGGCAATGTTTAAGCCAAGAATTTTTATAATTATAATTTGGTCTTTTCAAAACCTCAAACCCATTTGAGGGTTAATTCTTTCTTTTGCGTTCCCTTTTCCCCCACTTCTCTGCCACTTTGTAAGGAGTTTTTACTCTTTTTATAACAAGTAAATAGTTAACTGTGCCTTAAACGTTGTTAGCTGCCGCTCTCTTTCTATTTTTAATTCGTTATTGGATATTAACCACAGCACTACGTGCCAAGAAGATTTTTAAGGTAATAAAAATATATTTAAATAAAATTATAGAGACCATTTTTCTAATAATCAAATATAAAACTTTTGTTTTTATTTCCATACTTTCCTACGTCTAGACGAACAAATGCGTTGTGTGCTAAGTGGCGCCGTCTTGTTGAAACCAAATGTCGCCAAAATCACGATCTTCAATTTCAGGCATCAAATAGTCGGTAATCATGGCACGATAACGGTCGCACCGGCATCATTTTTAAAGAAATATGGACCAATGATTCCACCGGCCCAAACCACACCAAACCGTTGTTTTTTCTAGATAAAGTGGCAGTTCTTGAATCTCTTCAGGTTACTTTTCGTCCCAAAATGCGGCAATTTTGTTTGTTTACATACCCATTGAGCCAGAAATGGGACTCATCGCTGAACAAAATTTGCCTCGAAATCATTCCTCACAGAACGTGAATTTTCGTAATAAAGTTGAACGATTTGTAAACGTTGTTCAGGCGTAAGCCTTTCCATTATGAAATGCCAAACAATGCTTAACAAAAATAACATGACAGTATGACACGACTCACACGTGATCTGTCAAAAAAAAAAAGGCTATCGAAAAAAGTATCTCTACTTGAATCACCCTATATAAAATAAATCTACTTCTTTCGAAGCAATACTGTCAACTGTTAGAATCCTACTTACCGGACAGATACTTTAGAGTCAAACAGGAAGATAATTACTCGAACCTCTACCCCATAAATTCAGGAGTTCCCTAAGGCAGTATTTTAGGACCTTTACTATATATGTTATATACATATGATCTACCAGTGAATGAAGACTGTATTGTAGGTATATTCGCTGACGACACCGTTATTATGTCAATTGGACAGAACATTACCACATCTAAACGTGGTTTCCTCTGAATCCTTGTCGTATTGTCGGCCATCGTTGTAAAGCGCTGGGTTATAGTGTATTATTTTATAATTACGTCAAAGGAAGCAGACCTTTGGCGAACCTGAACAGCTGAGCTATACCCCAGCTGGAAAATAAAGTGCATCACATCATATGTATATTTTAAGTCAGTGTACAAATATCATCAAAATATATTTATACTTTTGAACTAAAGCGTACGAATAATTATATATGGACAGACAGACATGGCCAAAAACACAAAAAAAATACTTTCGTAAAATTAACAAAACTTTTAGTAGATATAACATACATTTTTGTTATTTTTGACACTTTTATCATATTTGTATGAATGAATTAATTTCATTTTATATATTTAAAATTAAATTTTTTCCATCTCTGTTCCAATATCATGAAAACATATCCTTTATTCAATTTTAGTTTCTTATTGTGTTTGCGCACAACTTGTTATTATTTAAAGGTATACAAGTGGTATTTATAACTCGTGGGTTTGTGTGTGTTTTGAAACAATGTTAATGATCATTGAATAAAGTATACAATAAAGATGATGATGATGATGTTCTTAAATACTGATAAAGTGTGTTATCTATTCTTTGTTTTGTTCCATTTATTCGTAATTTCAAATGAAGATAAATGTGTAAAGAACAAATAAGTGTATTAAATTCAAATGTGCCGCATCTTTTATTCCCGCACTTAATGGCACCTGTTAAAAAAAATACTTTTTACGAAAAAAAATAAATAAATTTAGAGTCAAAGTGAAAATTTTTAGAAAAAGGTGTAATATGAAGTAGAATTTTTTTTCCAAAATTTGTGGGATTTATGTAGAAAATAATTAGAAAAATAGATTAAGCAATTTTGTAAAAATTTGAGTTTTTGCATAGAACATTTTTTTTTTTCACTAGACAGGTGCTTCAGAGGCGGCACATCAGCTGTTAATGAAATTTGGGTATGTTATACAGGAGAAAAATTAAATGTTACACTCAAAAAAAAAAAAAACATGAACTTAAATGTAATCAAAAATTTTCTTCAAAATAGTTTATAAATTGGACTCAATTTAAGTAAAATTTTATTTAAACTTGGAAAAATTTTCTTAAAAAGAATAAAAATTCCTAAGTTTGAGGAAAACCGAAATAGTTTATATTCTCAGAAGCAGTTCATATTTTTCCTAAGTAATATTTCTTGATTTTAGGAAAAAAAAACAAGTATATTAAATAAAAATTTATTAGTGTTAAGAAAAACACATGTTAGTTTTAAAAAAAAATTAAGGACATAATTTACTCCCAATTAGTTCAAAAAATGTGTCTAACTTAAATCGAGAAAGTACTTGAACTTAATGTGTGTTCATTTTTTTGTTTGCGAGTAATAAAATTAACTTAATTTTAGAAAGACATTTCCAAATTCAGTTTTTAAGTCTACCACTTTTTAATTTTGTAGGATTGTTTTCTAAAAATTAGTTCAGACAATTAAAAACAAAAAGTAATAAATTTTTTCCTATGTAATAATAAAAATTTACTTGATTTTAGAAACTGATGAACTATTTCTAAGAAAAATTTTCATGCAACTTAGTTCAGATAAATTTTAATAAAATATTCTTTTTTTTGAAGTAAAAGTTTTCTAATTTTCAAAAAATAATAAAATTTGGTATAGGATTTTTTTGTTGGAAAACGTTTAAATTATTTTTATTATATTCTATTACAAAAAAACAATCAATTAAAAACAAACCAGTTAGTTTTCCTAATTTTCAAGAAAAAATATTATTAAATAAAAGAAATTAAAAGAAGCATTTGAGAAAAAAATCGTGCATGAATGCGCGTGAGTCAAAAATGTCTCACGTGCCCATCTCTAATCTTAACAGTTTTAAATATTGAACTTAAAGTAGCTAAATTTTGTTAGCAAAGGGTAAAAAATTTCGAATTTAAGCTTTCATGTAATTAATTTCAATACAAAATATCGCAGGCACATTTTATACATTGCGACATAATGGTTTTCCTATAATTGACGTAGCGCTTATTAAACTTTATATATATCGAACTATTTTTTCACTTAATAATAAAAAAGTTTCAATTTGTATATATCAAATAAAGTTTCAGCCGACAATGCCATAAAATAAACTTATGATTTTCCGTTTTGAAAATATTAAAAAGAAATGTAACTGTAATATTTTGTATTTTTGCAACAGTTTCCTAAAATTAGTTAATTTAAGAAGACAAAGGACCCCCCAGTATTCCTTAGCCATAGATGCCGTGTGTCCCTTTTTGTAGTTCTCTCAAGCAGAACGGTTAATTAACTACGAAAAGGATCTGACTGTCACAATTTATCCTATCATGCAGTACATTTTTTTACTTTATTTGCCTTTTGCTAATGAAATTTAATTTATATTTTAATTACATGAATTTTGTATATGTAATTTAATTTAGTTTTAAGACAAAAAGCTTGTTAAGAGCAGTGTCCTCACAAAGCGGAAGTCCTCCGAAAGTGGGAAAATACCTACTCAATGAGTATTAAGTACTTTAAAATATATGGTAAAATATATTACATTTACCATAGAAAATAGGTTCTTATTTTTAGGGAGTAAAGTCCTAGTTTTTAGTAAAAAAAAAAATTAACTAATGAACTTAGTAAAGTTCTAGCTTTTAGTAAAAAAAAAAAATAACTAATAAGTTTAAATTAAATAAAATTTTTCTTAAAACTGGTTTGCTCAAATTTTTGCACGATTTTACCGATTGTACGCACATGTAAACGATTAAATTGACCGAAAAAACACAAAGTGCACGATATGCATTTTGATTTGAAAGCCCATTTTCATAATAAGCCTAAATAACTATAACGCGTTGCTCGATTGTGAATCTTTACGTGGTTCAAATTGAGTTAGTCTGAAATTGAGAAATGTTAAATGAAATGCTGAAAAAAACTTGACATTTAGGTGTGGTTCACATTCAACATCGGCCCTTAAAGTTTAACCACCCTTTACTTTCATATAAAAAAAAATATTCAGTTAGATTAAAAAAGAAAAAAAAAAGAATTTCATATAAAAGTTATAAATTACTTATTGTTAAACAATTTGCTAATATCGTCAAATAGAAAGTTGTATTTTCCGGGAAAAATAAATTTTCCAAGCAATATATATATATATATATATTATTTTTTTGCTATATATTAAAAAAGTATTTTTTTTTTTTAAACATTTTGTAACTTTTTAACTATTTTCACTTAAAATTTTTCTACTTATATTAAAGTTCATTTAGAAAAGAATAATATTTCTACGAATTTGTGCCTCAATCCCTCACTATTGTACTTGATAGTAGCATAACATAACAACTTATAGAACAATAACAATACTAACGGCAGCAGTAGCAACAACATCAAAAACAACAATAACATGTAGAATACAACACAAAAAGTATAACAATTGGGAAATAAAGTACGTGCTACATGCATATCCTGAGGCGTTAAGAAAGAGTAAATAAACTCAAAATGAGTTTCAAAAGTGAAAAAAAAAAACAGAAAGAGAAGATGAAAAAAAAGCCAAAGAGTCTTAAACAAAGTTCAACATCAACATCAACACCAACAACATTGTTGTCATCTTCAACATGAACAATAGTTTTATCATCATCATTATATTCAAAGTCATCATAATCATCAGTGTCAGTAAATAGAAAAAAAAAAGGATATACAAAAATTAGAACGAGACTTTTTTTTTATTTAAAATATTGTACTATGTACAGATTGGTTGAAAAGTTCCTGCGCTCGATATGAATGAATACTGTTTTTGTTACGAAATATATTTTTTTATTCAATATAATCTCCTAGAAGCTCAATACACTTGTTCCAATGATCTTCCAATAATTTTATCCCATTCTTATAATGGTTTTCTGGAAGCTCTGCAAAATAACCGTCTACGGCTGCTATGGCCTCTTCATTCGACGAAAAATGCTTTCCACTAAGGAATTGTTTGAGATTTCTGAAGAGATAATAGTCACTGGGAGCCAAATCTGTTGAATACGGTGGATGTTTAAGCAATTCGTACTTTAATTCTTTGAATTTATCCATCGTAAAAACACTTTTGTGAGCAGGTGCATTGTCTTGATGAAAAATGATTTTTTTTTTCTTCTTTAAACCAGGTCTTTTCTCACGAATTTTTTCATCCAGCTGATCCAAAAGGCTGCAATAATATTCAGAGTTGATTGTTTTACCTTTCTGAAGATAATCAATTAACAAAATTCCTTTTGCATCCCAAAAAACTGATGACATAACCTTCTTTGCTGATCGTTGTGCCTTCACCTGCTTTGGAGCTGAACAACCAGCTTCAGTCCACTGTAAACGTTCTTGCTTCAATTCAGGATCATGGTGGTAGATCCAAGTCTCATCCATAGTTATAAAACGACGCAAGAAGTCGGTTTTATTCGGCTTAAAACGCTCAAAACTACGCTGAGAAATTTATTTTCGATCCAGTTTTTGTTGAATTGTTAATGCGTGCGGCACTAACTTTCCAAAAAGTTTTTTCATACGTAATTCTTCATGTAAAATATGAAGTACTCGTTCGTCTGAGATGCCTTTGGCATTAGCAATTTCACGCTTAGTCAAACTTGGTTGCAGTTTTTGGTCGTCCTTCACGTGGATCGTCTTTAAGGCTTTTACGACCACGTTTAAATTCGCCAGCCCAAAATTCAACGGTGCGTTTTGAAGGTGAGGACTCCTTATACACTTCTAACTATTGTACATAAATTTCCTTTGCTTTTAAACCCTTCAAAACAAAGAATCTAATGACTACACGATATTCAATTTTTTCCAAATTAAAAAAAATCAATGACACGTCAACTTCAAATGGCTTGTAAACAAAGAAAGAATTGACAGAATGACTTGCAACTTTGCATGTGTTCTCAGGACTGTTGTACCAACTTGAGAAAAAAAAGTTTGGAGCTGGCAGTGCCATCTCTTGGTGAGCGCAGGAACTTTTCAATCAACCTGTATATGAATAGAGCTAGTCAACACTATGTAATAACTACCAATATTGGTTTTTTTTAAGTTCTTTTTTTCAGTTTTTCTTTTTATAGAAAGAAAAAACCCAAAGAGATATTTTAAATAAAAATACGTGATTAGTAGAGTTTAAAAAGAAAATGAAAATTAGTTAAACAAAAAATTTTCAATAAAAGGGAATCGGTTATAAATATAATACATACATGGGACTAATTATTTGAGCACTATTAAATATTTTGAGACAAATAATGTTTTGAAAATGGAAAAAAATAGCTAAAATATCTAGAAAAAAGCATGGTAAATCTGTAATTAAATAAAGTTAAATTCAGGCTCGCTCTATTGCATTTCGTTTCCGGGTGTCCGCCGGGAAGGTATACTACTTTGTTTGTTTATAGTTTTTGGTTAAATGAAAGAGAATGGATCTTATATTGATAAATGTTTTATTTAATTATGTATGGAATACAATATCAGATAAATGTCCGCCTCTTTTAGCTCCCACAAATGCGAACCCTCCCTTTTGAGCAAATTTTTCATTACATTCTCTCACATTTCACGCGGTATTTCATTAATTTCATCACGAATATTTTGTTTGAGTCGCTCAAGCATTTCTGGTTTGCTTGCATAAGCCTTGCTTTTCAGATATCCCCACAAAAAGAAGTCCGGAGCGAGCAGTCAAATAAGGCGACCGTCCAGGCCAATTAACATCACCACTTCTTGAAATACCTGTTTGTGGAAAGAGGTCTCGCAGTAATTCCATTGTAATGCTGGCTGCATGCGATGTGGTACCGTCTTGTTGATACCACATGTTAATCAAGCCCAAGGCATGCAGTTGTGGCGTTAAAAAGTTTTCAATCATATCACGATATCGCTCCTCATTCACAGTTACCGTTACGCCGTTTTCATGTTCAAAGAAGTAAGTTCCAATGATTCCTCCTGATCAAATTGCACACCACAGACTGTCACTTTTAATGGAAGCAAAGGTGACTGATGAATAATTTGAGGGGTTTCCATTGCTCAGATCCGACTATTCTGTTTATTAACATATCAATTCAAATAAAAATGTGCCTCATCACTCATTATGATTTTTTCATGAAAATCGTGGTTGTTATGGGCGAGCTGTTGGCATATGCACCGCGGCGTAAATGGTCTTGTGGAAGAAGCTCTTGTGTCAATTGAATCTTAAATGAAAACAAATGCAAATCCTCGTGCAAAATTGTGGCCAAAGTTGTTCTTTGAATACCAAGCTCCTGAGCACGGCGTCAAATTGAGGTTGATGGATTGTTTTGAACACTTTCTTGAGCAGCAGTAATGTTTTCAGCCGATCTTGCAGTACGTTGTGGTCCATGCTTGGGCCTATCAGCTACAGACCCTCTTTCTTCGAAATCATTCACTACACGATAAATAGTGCGTTTTGTTGACACGTTGTTTCTCCCAAAAATTTCACGTCACATTCTCATCGTCCCAATAATCGATGATTGATTTTGATAAAATGTTTTACGGATTAAAACACGTTGGTTTATCGAATATTTTTCTATAATAAATTTCCCCACGTGTCTACTTCACGACTGCCAAATATGAACTGTCAAGACAAATGTTTTCCAAAATGGCAGCAAAACAAAGTAGTATACCTTCCCAGCGGACACCCTGTATTACATTGTGTGTGCCCATGTTTAGTTTTCCAATTCCAATCGTTTCGTGTTTCATTCCACATCACTTTTCATTCCTCCTCGTTCTCCGTGTTTAGTAGTCCGCTCATTCCTCCCTCTCTGATTCACCCGACATTCGATAAAGCTGTATTGTTGGAAATCCATACGGGTAGGGCCAATCATAACAAAAGTCTACCCCTTGACGATTTGGTGGTGGACTAGTGTTCCCAGGAGTGTTGGGTAATTTAGTGATAGGGTACTCTTTGGAGTTCTGGCCAGCAACGGCGTAAAAATTAGGACTGAAGAGGGTAAAAGCCGTCTTTAAAGGCTTGCCAAATCATTTCCGCTGGAAATCCAAAATTTTGAAATACATGTTCCATTAAGCAGGGGCTAACTCACTGATAAGGCACGTTTTGGAATATTCGTCGGGAACGAGGTTAAAAAGAAGAAAATCCCTTTGGCTGGAAACTTGGAATATGTTTGCTCTGGAGTGTGGGTTAATTCACTAAAAAGTCACATTTTGGAATTTTTGCTTTTTAATAGTTTTGGCAAAAACGAAGTTGAAAAGGGAGAAATTCTCCCTCTTGACGGAAACCCCAAACCGTTTTGGCTAAAAATCTGAAATTTAAAGAACGAAACACTAAAACTGGGAAACGAAATGGCACGGAGAACGAGCGGTATTGAAATACTAGACCAGGAAAACGAAATAGAATATAAGGGGGAATGAATGGAATTGAAACCCTAGATAAGGGGAATAAAATGAAATGGCATGTAACGGGTTACGAATCGAATTAAAACATTAGATAAAAGAAACAAAACGAATTAAAATACTTGATAATTGTAACAAAATGGAATGAAACGGCCAAAGAGGTGAATTGAAATACTAGATAATTGAAACATAATGGGATAGAACGTGCAACGAGTGAAATTGGGACATCAGACAAGTGCGACCAAAATGAAATGGAACAGCGAACATGTAAAATTAAATAAAACTATACAAGTGAAAACGAAATGGAAAACAAGTGAAGCTGAAGCACATGAAACGAAATGGAAGAAAGCGTGAAAGAAGCATTGCAAGAACTGCCATTGCATCCTGAAAAATGCACTGTTTGGCACTGTTTGGGCCGGTGGCATCATTGGACCGTACTTTTTCAAAGACGACAAAGGCAGGAACGTTACTGTGTCTAGCGCTACCGTGCGATGATTACAAACTTTTTTTTTTGCCCAAAATGGAAGAGCTGAACTTGGCTGACATGTGGTTTCAACAAGACGGTGTCACATGCCACACAGCACACGAAATAATGGCCCAATTTAGAGGCGAGTTCGGTGAACAGTTTATTTTATGTTTGGGGCCGGTCAACTGGCTGCCTAGATCGTACGATTTAATGCATTTAGATTATTTTTTATGGGCCTATGTTTAGGCTCATGTATATAGGGACAAGCCCGCAACGGTTGATGCACTGGAAGTGAGTATTGAAGAATTTATTCGTGAGAATTATATAGACCGTTCTATCTACTCAAATAAATAAATCAAATCCAAAAGCTCTTAAAAATCACCCATTAGTACCGAAAAAGAACTTCAAGAGTTTGAAAGTCTCCTCTGCAGTTGGTGAATTTACTGCAGTATGAGCTAACTTAGTCTTTGAAATTTTCAATAAGAATATGATTAAAAACGTAAGTTATGCCCTACCAAATCATCCAGCCTAACTGGCGAAGCTAGGAACGTATGTTACACCTTCAGAGTCTTAATTACTCAATTAACCCTCTCCTATAAAAACTCCATTTATAAGTAACTGATCCTTTTCAGGTCCCAGGATTAAATGGTAATAAACTTGTTGCCCTTTACATTAGTTGCAACTAATAATAAATACAATTATAATGCTAATGAAATATTCCCAAGTATGATAAAATAAAGTTAATGATCTTGTTTTCGAATTTTATAAACTGCAGCCAAAAAGTATGCTATAATATATATTTTTGTTGTCATATTTTCAAGGGAAGAAAAAATAACCCAGAATACTAAAATCTATTGTTAATAATTAAATTTAAAAATAAATGTGGAAAAAACAAGTAAGAGCGGCTAAATTCGGCTATGCCGAATCTTATATACCCTTCACCATGGTTGGAAAAATAGTGAAGTTTATATATGGACATATATGGAATGGACAGATTTATATACGGACATCTTTAAGTGGAAATTTACCATTTAGTTTAGTGATAAAACTTGGACTCTGAAAGATTTATGGTTCCCGAAAAAAGTTATTTAAAAACATGTATGTTTTGGTCATAACTACTTTCAGCAAATATGTTCTACTAAAGATTTTCGATCTTTGGATATATAAGACGTATCCATAGGTCATATTACAGCTCTAAAATTTTAGTTTTTATAAAAATGTTGATGTTTTTAGCCCATTTATGGAGTATTTAATTACGGTCTTACCGTTCTTAAGATATAAATTAATCTATTTTGTGCCACGCCCAATTCAAGGATCCCGCCCACATTTGGTCAGATGTTGTGTATTGATAACCACGATGCTTGCACCTTATTTGGAAACTTTTCCTCTTTCCGTTCTCCAATTATACAGAAAAGCTGACCAACATCGTTAAGACAACTGTGCTGGACGTATTTGTTTTGTTAAAAAAAATAACAAAAAGAAAAAGTCTTAAGAAAACCAAAAAAAAAGTGTTAAAAAAATATAAAAATAAAAAAGTTGAATAGACAGGGCTCGATCGCGCGACTAAAAGAAAAAAAGTATTTGTAACAAAGCGCTTAGACCACTGAGCCATTGAAGGACATAAGCAAACGTCGTTAATAGAAGTAAATAAAGAGTTTTCGTTTAAAACAGATTTGTTTGGGTTTTATTTAAATGACAAACCTTTGTATGGATTTGTTGTCTGTGGGTAAAAGGTGTGGAGGTGAAAGACAAAAAGTTCGACAAATAAAATAAAAACAACAACAATCACGATCATAATGCCAATCAGTGTTGTCATATTTTTTTTCAAAAATCTTTTTAGTTCTAAAAAAAGCTTTTTCGACTAAAAATATATTTTTTTACAAATCGTTAAAAGAAATCACTAGAACTACATGTGTTTTATTTCTACAAATACGTTTGATTTAGCTGGCAAATTTGCATTTGGGATTTTATTTCGTTTTTTTATTAAAAAATATTTTTAATTTCTTTAGCTTTATTTTAAAAATTTTAAGGAAAATAGTTTAAAATTTTTTTTTTTATAAATTATTATAAGTTATGACCTAAAATAGTTGCTTTCAAAGGGGAATTATGTATAAAATTTTCTTAATATATGAGAAATAAAATGGTTTAAAAATCTGTTTATAAATTCTTTTAAATCGTAGCAAAAAATAGAAATAAAACCGTTTGTATTTTGTTTGTATCAGAGGGTTTTTATACAAATTTTGAGGTTTTTAGCCTATTTATCAATTATTTAATTATTTATAAAAAATCTTATTTAAATTAATTATTTAATGTTAAAAAAAAAAACAAAAAATAAAAAAAGTCTTAAGAAAATAAAAAAAAAATGTACAAAAAAAAAAGTTGAATTGTGTCTTAAGTAGGATTCGAACTCGCGTTCTTAGAGAAAAAAAAGCTAGTAGAAGGTACGAGGTTAGTAAAAATGGAGCGCTACACGAATGAACAACGCATTCTCATTGTGAAATTGTTTTACCAAAATGGTAAAAGTTTTGCGGCTACAGTTCGCAAATTGCGATCAATTTGGGGACACAATAATGCTCCAAAAGAGTCAACTGTAAAGAGATTAATGGATAAATTTGCCGAAACTGGGTCTGTTAGTGATGTAAAGACAACAACGCGCCATCGACCAGGTCGATCGACCGAAAATGTCGCAGCTGTACGTGATGATGTCGCTCAAACTCCATCCACCTCAATTCGACACCGAGCTCAGCAAATTGGTGTCTCCAAATCCACTTTGCAGCGAATTTTGACGAAAGATTTGCATCTTCATGCATACAAAGTTCAATGGACAGCGAAGGGAGTTCGTTAATTGGGTATTGGAGAGACAACATGAAAATGCTGATTTTGCCGATAAAATCATCTTCAATGACGAGGCCCATTTTCATCTTGATGACTTCGTCAATAGGCAGAATTGTCGCATTTGGGGTGAGGAAAATCCTCGAGTGATTCACGAGAAGCAAATGCATCCTCAACGTGTCACTGTGTGGTGTGGTTTTTGGGCTGGAGGAATCATTGGACCTTTTTTATAAAAATGAGGCAGGTCAAGCGCAAACATTCAATGGTGTTCGGTATCGTGAAATGATAACCAGTTTTTTCTTGCCTAGTATTGAAGAAATGAATGTGGAGGGCATGTGGTTCCAACAAGACGGCGCCACATGTCATACGGCCGGAAAAACAATTCAATTGCTGCATCAGTCATTTCCCGGTCGTGTTATTTCGCGTTTTGGAGATCAGAATTGGCCGCCTAGATCGTGTGATTTAACACCATTAGATTTTTTTCTTTGGGGTTTTTTGAAGTCGATGGTTTACGCGAATAAGCCGACGACGACTCAAGCCTTAAAAGAGGAAATTGGACGCTGCATTAATTAAATACCGAGCATTCATGCAAAACGAGCATTCCAGCAAAGCCGCGGCGGCCATCTGCACGATATATTGTTCCATACATGACCTCATTCTGTCTACTTCACGATATAATAAAGTTTCACGATTTTTTTTTTAAATATCTGTGTTTTATTTAAAATTTAAAAATTGCGTTCTTCTTGGGACACCCTTTATGTGATTGTTGTTTGTGTATAAAAGGTGAAGAGGTGAAAGAAAAGAGATTGATGTGTTTGTTATGCGTAATATTCAACATACATATAAAAACAAAGGGATTTTACGGAAAAAATTAGAGGTAGTCCTGGTTTTTTGCTAATATCTCAGCCATTTATCAACCGATCTGGCTGATTTTTAATAGCAAGCAGAAATGGATTACATTTAACAGAAATATATAACAATCAAGTACTCATCATGTCTGGGGTCTTCGGAAAACCCATTTCAACACACAGACGGACAGACGGACATCGTTAAATCAACTTCGCTCTTCATAAGGACCCAAAATATATATACTTTATAGGGTCTAAGATCAATATTGTAGAAATTACAAACGGAATGACAAACTTATATATACCCTTCCACCTGTGGTGAAGGGTATAAAAACTATCCAGAAAATTACTAAAACTTCTTGTGGAATTGTATTAATCAGTTGAAAGATGACTACAAAAATTGTGTAGTAGTAGTTTTCATTTTCTAGCTAATTATCCTGATTATCTTTAGTATTATTATTCCGTTTAATTCTTATATTTCCTTGTTACCGTTTATCCTCTTTTTCTTGCGTATTTTTTTTTTTTTTTTTTTTGTCATTTCGTTTCGTATTATTTTTTTTTTATTTCGTATGGTTTATTACATTAATCCCTGTGGCCATAAAGCTTAATTATATCATCATCATTATTGTAAGCTTTGAAATGAAACACGTTTAACCAAAAGGTCCTTTACTTAAATTTCCTTTTTATTATTACTTTCTGCTACTATAAAGATTTGTATGTAAAAAAAAAATGTGTTTCTTGTTTTATTAAAATAAATTATTATTATTTTTTATAATAATAATGATGTAAAATACTGTTTTGTAATTAATGACAAGAAAGGTACGTAAATTTGCGTTTTATAAAAAAAAAACTGAAATAATTTTAGCACCAAAGGCTAAGAATTAATCAATTTAAATATTTTATTATTTCCTTTCTGAAAAAAACCATGATGACCATCGTTTAAATTATGGTTGTTTATCTAACTTCAGTAAATATAAAGTTGATTGAACCATAAAAAATTAAAAAAAAAAAAAATCATTTCACTGACTTTAAAGACCTCCATTAAAAAATGTAAAATAAAAAATGAGCAAAAAAAATAAAACATTTTGGAGTTGATTTTATATTAAAACTTCCATTTGATTGCAACCTATTTATGTCGTTTTACTTGAATAAGGAATTCATTATAAAAATACACAATATGGAAGACAAAAAATACTATTTCTGCAGCTACAACTACTGGTATTAACCATTAAATGCTCGCAATGTTAAAAATAGTTATCTAATACGAACCTTCACACAGGATCAAACAAACGATGTCTAAATTTTTAAGTGGCTTTAACAGGTTCCTACATTGAAACTGGAGTTGATTTTATATTAAAACTTCCATTTGATTGCAACCTATTTATGTCGTTTTACTTGAATAAGGAATTCATTATAAAAATACACAATATGGAAGACAAAAAATACTATTTCTGCAGCTACAACTACTGGTATTAACCATTAAATGCTCGCAATGTTAAAAATAGTTATCTAATACGAACCTTCACACAGGATCAAACAAACGATGTCTAAATTTTTAAGTGGCTTTAACAGGTTCCTACATTGAAACGCTACCAACTGCCGGGCTGAGTACTACAGCGTACCACTTTACAGGCAAAAAAGTGCACCGTACACCTTCGAATATAAAGTATTGTTGCTAGGGCATTTAAAATTCTTTTTTGTTATTTTTTGCCGAAAGTAGAGGTCGCCTTTTTAAATTTTTCGTTATATCTTTAATACTTACAGTCCGATCTTAAAGTGCGATATATCGATTTTTTTTTTGTTGCGGGGTAATAATATTTTTGGTGTAAGGTCCATTGAGCTCAAGTGCCCCATTCTAGTACTTACCCCCCCAAATTTAATTTCTTACCATCCTCATGTGCCACCCTAATGTCAGAAAATAAAGGCACGCCAAAAATCATATAACGTTTGCTAAGGAAGTATTTCGATAATTCCAGCACAACTATTTTAAAAATTTTTTTTTTTATATTTTTTTATTGCGAAATGTTTCCTAATATTTTCAGTATTTTTTCAATCGGATATTAAAGTAGGATATATTGATGTTCTTGTGCCGAAAACACCAATTTTTTTGCAAGTCATTGACCTCAAGTACATTAGGGTGGCATATTTGGGTTGTAGGAACTGAGATTTGGGGGATAAGTACTAGAACGAACGGAACACTTGAGGTCAATGGACCTTAGAGCAAATATTGGTTCCCCTGAGACAAAAAAAAATCGACATATCACGCTTTAAGATTGAACTGAACAAAAGGTGACCCTACGTTCGGCAAAAAAAAATTATTTTAAATTACCTTTTAAAAACACTTTATATTCGGCTTCCTTTTTTTCTGGCACGTTCTACTGCGTACCCTCTTGCAGATCTGTTTAAATCCAAAGAATCTCCAACTAGTCAGAAAGAAACTTTCCCCTATCTGGTGCTATCTTTTAAAAGAGCTGAATGAATTGTACAAGGTCTATCCATGTCTACTTGATATAGGGTGAAGTTCACTACCCCAACTTTAGGATATTTCGATCAACTCTATTATATGGTCAAGAACCAACATCTTGGATGAAGGTTTCAGTGATCTTGCAACTAATGTCAGATTAGAAAAAACTATTCAACTATTCAACAGGAACTATAGAAATTCCAAATGCCTATACGGCGCAGCTATTGTAAGAAGATCTCTAATATTCCGGGGATGGAAACGGGCTTCTAACAGGATCATACTATCTTTGTACTTTCAAGTGGCTTTAATAGAATTCTTTATCTCATGTACGCCTGCTTCGATCAAAAAAAAAAAAAAAAAAATACCCAATCTGATAGAAAGAAACCTTGGCATATGGGGTCAAATCTTCCAAGAAATCTGGGTGAATTTTCCGCTATTTGAAATTGCATTCCTAAAATCTTTGGGATTGGACATGGTCCAATCTTAGTTAGAGGTTTATGTAGTCTTCTACTAAAGGCACGGAGGAAATCAATCAGGAAAAGTTTAAAAGGAAGGTAATAAGATTATTCGGTATGAACCACAAAGATCCAAAATTTCCATCTGGCTCAGCTGCTGTGAAAATATCTCTTATCTTCCAGAGGCTATGAGACATACAAAGTCGCTCCCACAAGAGTACACTAACGATGTGTACTTTGAAATTACTTCAAGAGGTTCCTATATTGAAGACTTCGAACTTCTCAGTGTGTGTATTCTCCTGCAGGTCTGTTGAAATTCAAAGAATTCCTAGCCTGTCTGCAAGAAAGCAAAAAGAAATTACGAACAACTTTCCCAGTCGTAGAGAAAAGTAAGTCTTACTTCAATTCTTCATAAGACGATGGAACCATGGTTGTCCTTAGGAAGCGTTTTATTATGATTTGATTGGTTTGATTGATCACAGATGAAGTTCATTTCAAGGAAATGAACTTCAGAACCTGCTTATATGGCGATAATCTTGTGAACCTCTTCGCTGACTCAAATGATAGCATAATTTTTCAGTATTTGGAACAAATTTCTAGCTTTATTTACACTTTAAGCCGATCAAGGAGGCTATTAATCAAACTCCGTAGGGTGTAAGGCAGAAAAGAGGAAGTACATTTCGCCCCTAGTGATCATCCAAAAGGAGGTTATATTCCGCCGCCTTAAACTTTGCGGTCTACCTAAATAATTCGATGTTTTTCCTATTAATTTCCCCAAATCAGTAACACGCAAACACTCTAAAGATGATATAAAGTCCCCTGCCAATTTTTGCTGGACAAAAGCAAAGGAAATACTCCAGGCGGCTATTATCGTCCTCACTATAAGCCCTACAAACCATAGAGTTTCCAAGGGTATGACTGTAGTATTGAGTGGCCTGTTGGAATTCCCATTTCACTATTGCTTACCTTATTTTTGCAGTCTGGCAGCGTAAGATCTCTTAAATACTCGGAATGTAAAGACCTAAGCGGCCACATGAGGCCATTGATGTCTGAAAGTTCTAAATATACTCCTTGCAAATATACTTACTCATGGAAACATACTCCTCCATATTTTAGATGGAAATTTTCACTATTTGACACTGTACGGCAGAAGACGGCACTCAAGGCTGTTGTGTAATATAATCTAGACTTGTTTTGCACTCAGCTTTTCAAACGACTATAATTTGCCTACGCTAGATTGGATTCTTAGCTTTAAGGTTAATTAAAGAGCTAACTGCCTCGCCAACTACAGGATCCATCGATACTTTATTGACTCGAAAGCATTTTGCCATAAATTAATCTATTTGTCCAAGAGATTAATTATTCCTTTTTCCACTAAAGTCGAAGCGACTTTTTTTTTCAATATAGACACGGTGAATAAAGGGACCTTAACGGCAAGTATGTACCGCCAATAAAATTACTAGACCATGAATAAATTCCCATATATGAATTCAATCGTAGGTAGACAGAGAAAAGAGATTCGTGCTGCCTCAACAATAGTTCGGTAGTCAGTTGTCAGTACGAATGTCTTTTCAGGGTGTACCAGGGACACAAGAGGATTCAAACGGTCATTGGATATCTAAACTTAAACCTGAGCTATCGAAACAAGTTTTTTTTTTGTGAAAATTTAAAATGTTTTATTTTTAAAATTTCATTTTTGATAATTCTGAACATTAAAGGTTTAAAAATGAAATACTACAACTTCAACAGACTTCCCTACATATTTCAGTGAAAAATAAAAACTAAACAACAAATGTAATTTTCAATATTCAATGGGAAAATAAAATGAATGAAAAATATACATTTTTCAAACAAAAAAAACAAATAAAAGAAAAAACTTCAAAATCCTCACTACTACTAACATACATATCTACTACATACACACAACTCTAAACCATGACAATTCGACAATACTAAATGATACTAGACATTTGAACAATCTATGTTATACTCTAAATAGACAGATAGATATACAAGCATACCAATACATATATACCCAGTTAAATACAATATTCATTCATGTACAGAGAATGTCCCTGAACTAGTTTTTACAATACAATTGGGTATTAAAACGAATTTAAAGTTAAATGAGCAGTTCATGAGGCTACTCAAATGAAATTTATTACTCTGTAATTTATGTTGATGTTGCACTACCAAAGCTATGAAAGAGGAATAAATTATTTTGTTAATTCTTACTAATCTGAGATTTTCAAAAAAAAAAAAAAATTCGCCACGAAATAACCCCCAAAATCATAACTCCAGCATATTTGTGGCTTATTTCATTTTCTTCAGAAATTATTTTATCTTCAAATTTGTAAATTTTTTCTTTATGAGATAATCCCCAATTAAATAAAGTCCAAAAAATGGAATAACTCCCAAGAGCATAAGGTGAAATAATACCCAAAAAAAAAATACAATAATCCCCCCTCCCAAAAATAAATAAAATAAGACCAAAGTTTGAGGTTCGTTTCATAATGAAATAACCCCAAAAAACTTGAATAACTTTCAAAAAAAAAAAAAAAAAATACCTAAACATGTTTCGAGAAATTGAAATAACTCCCAAATAAATACATAGACATTTTTGGGTATGATTTCATTTTATTTTTGAATAATTTTTTCCAAATTTGGGGAATATTTCTTTGTGAGTTAATATATATTTATTATTTATTTATTTTATTTATTATTCATATAATTACAAATTGTATGTTAATACCCTAACCGAGCACTAGCAACAAAGGCCATCGGCTCGTTGTAGCGAAAACAGACCAAAACCTCTGGTGGGAATTGAACCCACGACCCCCGCACTGATAAGCTAGCACGCTACCAACTAGCCTACCGGGCGCTCTTGTGAGTTAATAGCCAATGAAATAAAGCCCAAAATTGAAATAAGTTTTCATAGAAAAAGGTAAAATAATACCCAAAAGGAATAAAAAACTTTCCAAATAAGAAAATTAATGAAATTACTCCAAAGCATAGAACAAAAAACCAAAACACGTTTCGAGATTTTTTCTAATACTCCAGAGATTATTTTATCTTCAAATCTGGAGATAAATTTATTATAAGAAAACCCCCATGAAATAATAAAAATTAAATTAAAAAAGTCCAAAGAAAAATATCTGAAATAATACCCAAAAGCTATGCAATAATTCTCAAAAAAGAAAATGAAATAATCTCCAAAGTTTTTTCGTTTTCTTCATATTGAAAAACTCTCAAAAATTAAAATAACTGGCCAAATATACCTAAACATGTTTCGGGATTACTTTATTTTATTTGGAGATTATTTCATTATGAGACGGGTCAATAGTCCTTGACTTTTCGAATTTCCCTCGTAGTTATATGAAATGCAACACTGCTCCCATGAATTTTGAGCAAGTTCCGTCATTTACTTTGCGTTTAACAGCTGTTCGAAACATACAACCTCGTGGATTTTTTTAAAAATGGAAAAAAAGTGAATTTCGAGTGCTCATTAAACATTATTTTTTGCGAAAAAAGATCGTCAATCAAACCAAGGTAAAGCTTGATAAATACTATGGGGACTCTGCACTATCGATGTCAATGGTAAAAAAATGGTTTACTGACGACTTTCGTTGTGGTCGCTGAATGTTCTGGACGGCCCATTGAGGTCAATACACCCGAAAATGTCGAAAAAATCCACGATATGGTGTTGGCCGATCGAAGAGTAAAAGTGCGTGAGATGGTTGATGCCATAGGCATTTTATATGGCAGTGTGGTTTCGATTTTATCAGTTGGATTTAAGATGGGTGCCGCGTTTGCTCTCAATTGTCAATGGCAAAATTCCATGAATTGGTACCTCATCCGCCACATTTTTCGGATTAAGCTCCCAGTGACTATTTCCTATTTCCAAACGTAAAGAAATGGCTCGGTGGAAAAAGATTTAGCTCCAATGATGAAATTATTAATCAAACAAATGCCTATTTTATGGATCTCGAAAAATCCTAATACAAAAATTGGAGAAACGTTGAACTAAGTGTATTGAGCTAAAAGAAGATTATTTTGACAAAAAAAAACTGTGTTTTATTCAAAAAGTCACGGAATTATTGATCTTCCCTTCCAAGAGAAAAGATAAAATGATTTCCAAAAAGCAATGCAATAATCCTCTAAACAGAAAATTAAATAAACTCTAAAGTTTGCCATTTTTTTTATAATGAAATAACACCCAAAAACTTAAGTAACTCTCAAAAACAATACCTAAATATATTTCGAGATTATTTTATTTCTTTTTTTGAATACTTGATCTTCATATTCGTAGATTATTTCATTATCAGAAAAAATAAAGCCCAAAAAAGGAAATAAGTCCCAAAAAATATCTAAAATAACACCCAAAAATAATAATTCCCAAAGCAAAAATGAAATAACCTACAAAGTTTGGGGTTTTGTTTCATAATAAAATAACTCCCAAAAATCGAAATAACTCAGAAAAATACATAACTATAAAGGATGGTCAAATTTTAAGGCCCTATGTTGAATGTGAACCACACCTAAAAGTCAAGTTTTTTCTGCATTTCATTTGACATTTCTCAATTTCAGACTAACTCAATTTGAACCATGGAAAGATATACAATCCAGCAACACGTTAAGTTATTCAGGCTTATTATGAAGATGGGCGTTCAAATCAAAATGCATATCGTGCACTTCGTGATTTTTTTTTTGGTCAGCATAATCGAATTTCAGCAAACCGGGTCTGTGAAAACACCTGGGCATGCTCGCCCAGTTCGTTCTGCGGAAAACATTGCTGTTATTCGCGATAGTGGGTCAATAACAATAACGAACTTATTGTGGCCAGGAATTAAGGGTATGACTCTGGATGATATGCGATCGGATGGAGGTGTGCGGCCGAGATCGTGACGGCCATTTAGCCGATATTTTGTTCCATACGTAATAAAAAGAAATGACAATAATTTGTGTTTTATTCAAAATCAACATCGGCCCTTAAAATTAAACCAACCTTTATTTAAGGATTATTTCATTTTCTTTGGGGATCAAGAAAACCCTCAATGAAATAAAGCCCAAAATTAAAATAAGTCCCAAGGGACACATATGAAATAATACCCAAAACGAATGTAAAATCTATTTCATTCATCTTCTCTACTTGTCTCATACAAAATGTAAATAAAATTTATACAATACAACAACAACAACAACAAAAAGAATAAAATTTAGCAAAAAGCAAGATGTGGAATATAAAAACGAAACATTTGCAATTACAGAAACAACTTGAGTTGGTCATTAAATATTAACCTTGTGAAATGTTGTTGATGACGATGATGTCGACGACGACGACGACTACATTGACTTACACATTAAAGAAAAATGTAAAATAAAGTCAAAAGTAAAATTGCTTTAGTGCAAAACCGTAGTGTATTATAAGAATGAAGTGAAGTCACCACAATATCCGTTTCCGTTGAAAAATTTTCATCGTTTAAAGAGGTATGAGGTTCCAAGAAAACGTGTTGAATTCAAAAGTGGAGTAGTAATATGACCAGCTACAATAATATTTTGGAAGTGACTTAAAAATTTTGATCATTATCTGCATTATCGGCGAAGCCAGCCTTGGACATGGGGTATATGTGATATTTGAATTGGGGATTATGACCAAAACCATGTTATTCCTCATTTTGTTTTAGGGTGTTATGACAGACAAATTTTCAGTTATAATCCCTAAATCGGAAGTGGGCATAATATCCGTAAGAGTTATGACAAATTCAAATAATTATTTAAATATAAAGTTGGTCGTATTATTTCCCATTTAACCAGAGTTCGTTAGTACTATTTATAGAAGAAGTTTTGTATTTGAACACAAATCGAGCCACAATACGTGAAATTGTCTCATGTAGTTTGATACAAAAGACGAGACATTTTAACAAAGTCAAAAAGCTTAACAGTTTTGCAATTGTATAAAGAATTTGTTACAACCACGTTGTTACTGCGTGTAAATCCATCCTTTTGGTTTAAATTATATTTTCCAAAATAAGTAAGGAGTTACACTCTCGTTGTTATGTTGTTGGTTTGTAAAAACGAAGCGGTAAAAGGAATAAAGTTAACGCTAGGCTACAAACGCTGTTGTATACAAAATGTATACATAAATCCTTGATCCTGTATTGTGCATATACCACCACCACCATCGTAACAAACTGATTTACTTATTTGTAAAGTAAAAAAGCATAGTTAAAGAAAATTACTAAAATTAAAGCTAACGAAGCGTAAATATATTTGCAATTTTCTCTTCTGGCACTGCACCTACACAAAATGTCTCTCAACAAAATAGTTAATCCTGTTATTACAAAAAATTAACCAGAAAATCTTTATTATTATCATAATTGAATAAAGAAATTATTTTTATTTTTTTTGCAAACCACAATTCAATTTGTAAATAGTACCAGGATTTGTGAATTTTTAGTACCATAATATATTTTAAAAATAGTACCAGAATTTGTGAATTTTTAGTACCATAATATATTTTAAAAATAGTACCAGATATTGTGATTTTTTAGTACCATAATATATTTTTAAAATAGTACCAGAATTTGTGATTTTTTTGTACCATAATATATTTTAAAAATAGTACCAGTTATTGTGATTTTTTAGTACCATAATATATTTTAAAAATAGTACCAGAATTTGTGCTTTTTTTGTACCATAATATATTTAAAAAATAGTACCAGAATTTTTGATTTTTTTGTACCATAATACATTTTAAAAATAGTACCAGGTATTGTGATTTTTTAGTACCATAATATATTTTAAAAATAGTACCAGAAATTGTGATTTTTTAGTACCATAATATATTTTAAAAACAGTACCAGAAATTGTGATTTTTTAGTACCATAATATATTTTAAAACTATTACCAGATATTGTGACTTTTAAGTACCATAATATATTTTAAAAATAGTACCAGAATTTGTAATTTTTTAGTAACTTGATACATTTTAAAAATATTATTATAATTTGCGGTTTTTTAGTACCATAATGAATTTGAAAATAGTACCTGAATTTGGTCTTTTATAGTACCATAATTGTTTGTAGAATAAGTACCTTTATTTGAGATTATAAAGTACAATGATTCATTGTTCAAATAGTACCGGAATTAAAGCTTCTCCTGCACCATAAATTAATGCTACTATACATCCACAACAAGCTTAAAAGGCCGATAGTTCATTACCGCAAGTTTTAAATATCTTTCACAGGTATCTAACGGAACACTTTTCGCCTTTTTAACCATATTTTACCTCACTTTAATTGGAAATTCCACAAAGCATCTCTTTCCTATCAGATTCCCAATCGAAGGCTTTTGGACGATACTTGTAAGGAAAGATTTTGCCCCTAGCCGCAAAATATTCCAAAAATTCCATCTCAGTAGATGTTTATGCTGGAGCAGGAGCTTACAAGCTTTAAGTTCCCAGCTCCAGTGTTTGGGAACTTTTTTGCTTTGCAACCATATTTTTAGAAAGTAATTTTTATATTTTCCAAAAAGTATGTGATCAGTGAATTATCCCATACCGGCGGCAAAAACATGTTTTAAATTTCAGACTTCTAACAAACATTAAGGAGGAAAATGTTCTCCCATCTTTTTTCTCCTCATAAAAAATTTAGAAAACCTCCGTTTTAGTGGATGTCTACTCCGGAATATCAGCCTACAATTTTCAAAATCGTAGCTTCAGTCCTTTTGGACTGCCTTTTTAGCTCTTTTTCCCTCAGATTGAGACAAAAGGGGACAGAGGCGAAATTTAAGATTCTCATAAAAATTTTTTAAAATCCCATCGTGATGTTTGGCTTTGGCGGCTCGGTAGGAGCAACTCCCTTACCCTGGCATGGTTTCTGGGCCATGAGGACAACAAGAGAGCGGATTGACTGGCCAACCGTGATGCCCGTTGGTCCTTTATAGGCCCTGAACCTTTTTGCGGGCTATATTAGGGATAAGCTCTGGATGTGGAGAGAATCAAAATTTTACGATTATTGGCAAACATCTCGTGGCCAACGACACGCCAAGAGATTTTTATCTATGCCCAGTGATAGGTCTGGGCGACTATTAGCCCTTGGTCGGAAGAATATTAAGGACCCTGACTGGATACTTTACTGGACATTGTGACCTTAAGTACCATAGGCACGAGAGGGGTCAATCCGACACTGAGTTGTGCAGGTTTTTCGGGTTGAAATCGGAGACGTCAGAGAATATCCTCTGCGATTGCTGTGGGCTTTGTGTCAGGAGGATCAAGTTTTTGGGTGAACGTTTTTTGTCGCCTTCCGACATTTGGAACACTTTACCCGGAAAGATTCTTGGCTTTATCAATAGCTCGAACCTTTAGGGTGGTTCTGGGCAGCACAAAATACCTATTATGATCGTGGTGCTCAGTGCCATTTGAAATAATAATAATAATAATAATGGCTTCGCTGTAGTAGAAACCTTAATAGCAAATTACAAGTTCCTAGCTCCCTTTTTAATCACATTTTTACCCCTTCTTTTTGGAAACTTTCAAAGCAGTTATTTAGTATTTCATCCAAGGAACACACATTTTTATTTGAAATGTCTAGCCAAAGCGATTTGGGCAGGCTGTTAAGCGAGAGACTTTTCGCCTTTAGTGACTAAATTCAAAATATCTATTTTTTATACTCGTAAAGAAACAGCTCTAAGTCAAAAAGTATTTGACCTATCAAAAACTCCTACGCGCATCCAAAGATAATTTAGTTTTCCATATGCATTATAAATTTCAGAGAAATCCACCAAAAATTTATTAAGTAATGCTGCGTGCCATGGACCTCTATACTAAATATACTATCATTTTGTAAAACTTTGTGTAAAACAAATATTTTTTTGTACTCCTTCATAAATCTTGTGAAAACCAATCTTTGTTAACACATCTCCGTAAATAAAGAAAATAAAAAAAAGGAAGTTTTTATATATAGGCTTTTTACGTAGGTTTTACCCCTTAAGTAGTATAAAAGGGTGCTTGAGGTCAATGATTTTCGATGTAACAAATTGGTATCATTGCGACAAAAACTTTGATATATAACCCTTTAAGATCCGACTGTAAATACAGAAGATAAGACGAAAAAATTAAAAATGCCCTACATTCGGCAACAAAAAAAATTAAAAAAAAAATAAAATAATAGTTCCGCTGGAATTATTGGAATTCTTTCCTAGCAAAAGTTTATTGCTTTTTTGCGAGCTTTCATTTTAAAATATTAGGGTAGTTCATTAAGGTGGTAGCAACTGAGATCTGGTGGGTTAATACTAGAAGGGGATACTTGAGGTCAAAGGCTCCCTCGAGGAAAACATCGGTCTCCCCGAGACAAAAAACATTGATATACAACACTTTAAGATCCGACGGTAAATGGCGAAGATATAAAGAAAAATGTAAAATGGCGACCCCTACGTTCGGCCAAAAAAAAAAAAAAAAACATTTTCGAAATTTTCTTGTTAAAATACTTTATATTTGAGGGTGTACGGTGAACTTTTTTTTTTGCCTGTAAGGTGGTACGGTCTAATGTACATGTACCCCTTTGAAATTTCTATTTCACGTTTCTGGCGGGAAATCTAAAAATGATGTTATCTGTGAATTAGAGTTATGATTTTCAGATTTAATATTGGCTTTATTGAGGCATATTTCTAGTTGGTAATCGAGGCTTTAGAGGTCTTTTTTTTAATTTGTAGTCGTTGCTTTATATAGGCCAGACTAAAGGTTTTATTTAAAAACCAGATACTAAGATTTAATTGCGGCTTTATGGGATCTGGACTTTAAACTTCAATGCAAATCCTGACTCCAAGACATAATGGTGGCTTTGAGGAATATTGTTTACAATTTTGAATTGTCGATTGATAGAGTTCAGAAGTCAATTTAAAATATCGGCTTAATAGAGATGTGATTAAATTTTATTAAATTCAATTCAAAATATCGGCTTAATAGAGATGTGATTAGATTTTATTAGTAGCTTTAGCGAGTCCTAATTCTAGTTTAAATTTAAGATCTTATAGCTTCGCAATACTCAGATCTAATAATGGCTTTATAGATTGTGGATTCTCAGCTGTAATCATTGCTTTATTAGGGACCAGATTTATAGATTCTCGAAGCTAAATTTCCAAAATTATATTATAGAGTCTAATCATGGTTTTAGGTTAATTTTCAACAATGGTTTTATAGAGTCTTGATTTTAGATTTTAATTGGAACTTCATAGAGTCCTGATTTCAAGTTTTAATCTGAATTATTAAATGTAATCATAACTTTATAGAATATTGTCTTTAAGCATTAAACTAAGATCTAAGATTTTATTTGGCTTTACGGAGTCCAGTTTTTAATCATAGCTTTGGAGAATCCAAATTATCACCTCTAATTGTGGCTTCATAGGACCCTGATTCTAAGATGTAATCTAAAGCCTAAAGTTAAGATGTAATTGTGACTTCGTAGAGTTCCGATTCTCATATTCAAAAATGTTTTATAGAGTCATGATTTTAAATTTTATGTGCGACATAATAAAGTACTGTTTTAAAGTTTTAATCCAACAACTGATATTAAGATTTAATGACGACTTAATAGAATATTGACTACGAAATTCGGAATATATGATTAAATCTTGGCTTTATGGAGTGCGGTTTCAAATTTTAAGGTCCTTTATTTAAAATTTTCCTTCTAAAACCTAATTCTAAGATTTAATCGTGGATTCATAGCGTTGACTTTCAAGCATTTATATAAATCCTGTAAACGTGGCTTTATAGAGTCCTGATTTTAATTTAAATCGTGGAGTTTTAAAATGTTAAGCATGCCTTTATAGAGTCCTGTTGCTAATTTTAAATCGTGGCCTAATAGAGTTCGGATTATACAGTTTAAATCATGGCTTTATAAAATCCAATTTTAAATCATCGGCTTATACAGTTTAGATTCTAATTTTAAATTGCGGCTGTATAGAGTTTTGTATTCTAATTTTAAATCTTGGCTTTGTATCGTTCAGATTACCCCTTCTAATCGTGGCTTTAAAGGTCCTGTGATTCTAATTTTTAATCTAGATTCTAGTTCTCAGACTTAATCATGGCTTTGTAGAGTTCTAACTGTACAGTCCTGATTCTAAGATTAATAAAGACTTTATAGAGTGCTTATTCAAATTTTTTACTGATTCCGGATTCTAATTTCACTGTCCAACAAATTAAGACTTTTTGAATGGAACAGAATAGCGACCCCATAATTCTGAAAGGGTATGTTGAGTAGATCATTTTTGTAGAACAAACCTATGGTCTAGCACGTCTGAGTTTTTTTTTTACAGTGGGTCAAAGTTTTCATTTTTTGGTCGAAGGGAGCATTATACTATATGAAAAAAATGCTGTAAGTTAATGTCTGAGAAAATTCTTATGGTCAGAGTTGTATTGTGGAATTGTATGAGGATTATTTTTGTGGAAGATCTTAACCCTCTAACTGGTCTCTTTATGGGTCAATTTGACACTTTTTTCGAGAAAATCAAAAAATATCCTTTAAAAAAGGACATTTAAGGATTAAATTTTCTACAAAAATGTTTGCCGGAAAATTTTAGTGGGGGTCACCAAAGACATCAATGTTGTAAATAAAGCTCTTTACGCTTAATTGGTAAAATTATACACCAACATATACAAAACAGGTAAAAACGGCGTCAAGTTCGGCCGGGCCAAACACTGAGTTCTCGCGTCTAGTCAGCTGTGACTTACAAATCGGGTGTGATATTTATTAAAATTAATAATAAAAAATAAAAAAAAATTCAAGCATAATTGAGCTACTAAGCAGTACATATCGGGTGTGATTTTTACTAAAATTAATATAAAAAATAAGCATGGCGGATTCTGTTTGCAAATTAAGAGATTGGTTTTGTTTTATTTGTGGTCATTTTACGCACCATCAAAGCAGAAGAAAGATATTCCCTACAATTGAAGAACCATATTTTCTTTTCTTTGGAATACGATTTTTATCTGAAGCTTGGATACCAAAAACCGTATGTACTACTGGCGAAAGTGGTCTTTTGACCTGGTACAAAGGCGGTACTAAGGCGCTGCCATTTTCTGCGCCTATTACATGGATTGAACCTGAAGATCACAAATCAGATACATGCTATTTCTGCGAAAATTACAAATTTGGTAGAAGCTAAAGGCACTATGCGATAAAGAGATACGAAGCAACAAATAATGTCATTTTACCAGAAGTGCGCTGTGAAGGTGTTCCGGTGCCTCAACCGCCTACACATACATTTTCGGCCAATATGACAGTTGCCAATACAGAAATAACAGCGGCGGTTAAAAACATATCAGAAATAAGTTACTTGCCTCTTGATGGTTTAAACATATGTCCTAATTTGATAGACCAAACTTATTTTGAAGAGATTTAGGACTAACAAAAGAGAAAGCTAAAATATTATGTTCCAGATTGAAAAACAGGAATTTGATAAAAGCCGATGTAAAAGTTACATTTCCAAGAAAAAGACACGCCGATCTGGAAAGTTATTTTAAAAAAATTATATACTGTTGCAGTATTGAAGAGGTTCTAAAATATCTAAAGCTTCCACTGGACTCTTCCGCTTGGCGACTATTTATAGATAGTTCAAAACACAGCTTAAAAGCAGTTTTACTGCACAATGGAAATCAGCATCCATCAATACCGGTTGCGTATTCCATAAAAAAGGTGGAAACATACGCAAATATTTCAAATCTCTTAAAGAAAATTGAAACTATAAATATAAAATTGATTGAATGCAAACAGGATACACAAAATATATGTGCTTTCTTTGAAAAGAGCTTTATTTACAACATTGGTGTCCTTGGTGACCCCCCCTGAAATGTTCCGGCAAACATTTTCGTAGAATATTTTAATCCTTAAATGTCCTTTTTTAAAGGATATTTTTTGATTTTCTCGAAAAAAGGGTCAAATTGACCCATAAAGAGACCAGTTAGAGGGTTAAGATTTTCCACAAAAATAATCCTCATACAATTCCACAATACAACTCTGACCATAAGAATTCTCTCAGACATTAACTTACAGCATTTTTTTCATATAGTATAATGCTCCCTTCGACCGAAAAAGGAAAACTTTGACCCACTGTAAAAAAATACTCAGACGTGCTGGACCATAAGTTTGTTCTACAAAAATGATCTACTCAACATACCCTTTCAGAATTATAGGGTCGCTATTCTGTTCCAAAAATGCTGTTGGACAGTGTTTTTAATTCTAATAATGGCCCCACGATCAAAAGGTCAAATGTTGACTTTTTTTTTACAGTGAAACCTCCAAGTAAGGTGCATTTCTAAAAGAAGACATCACCATATAACAGGCAGTTTTTCCACTAAAACATCATTTGTCCTGGATTGCTTTTTCGCTGCGATTAAAATAATATGCGGGTGCATAAAATTTCCGATTTTATTATTTTTTGTATTTGGTAGAATAAATATAAGTTAATTATACATTTAAGGGTTAATCTTATCCAGTTTTCGTTGAAAATAAACTCAGCATAGAAAATGCTATAGAAAAGAAACTGTTCTTTGAATGAATTCATCTTTTACTTATATTCGTTTGTTACTTTAACGCGGTTTCGTTCATGGGTTGGTTGTTATTCATTTCTTTCAAGATAAAATGTATATAAAATTCTACGAATACAACAACAACAACAACAACAAAACTCTTTCGAGCAGTGCTCTAAAAAAATTGCAACAAATGAGGATTAAAAGTTAAATGCTCGTTTTGTGGAAATTGAATTAGAGCTAAAAGGTTACAAAATAAAATCAAGAAAATGAAATAGAAAAAAATAAAAGATGAAGAAAAAAACGCAGTATAAAATATAGTGTTTTTATATTGCATTTTTTTTTTTTTCAAATACAAAAAAAGTACTATACTACTCTATAAGACTAAGAAGATGTGTTAGAATACTGTGTTAAATGTCTTAAAGTTAGTTTTCACTTTTCTTTACTAAGAATGAGCTCTACTCATTCATCTTATTCTTTTTTTTTTTTTAGACTTGTATTCATGAAAATTATTTCCTAGTTGTAGTAGCTTTTTGCATTTTATATATTTTTGAGGGGGAGGTTTAAGATTAATACAAGACAGTTTGTTATAAGAAAAATTTACTCTTTTTCCTATTCTGTTGCTAAATTGAAGTTGAAGTAGTTGTTAAGAAATTGCTATTCAAAGGCAAGTTGTGCAATAGAAAAAGTTCAAAATTATATTAAATTCTGCAGAAAAAAAAACAAACTTTAGATGGAGTAATTTTTCGTTTGGGGTTTCATTATGAGAATAGAAAAAATCCTAGCAGTTAATAATAATTTAAACCTAATTTGCATAAATAAATAATTTTAATATTATTTTTTTTTTTCAATAAAAGGAGCATCCCAGCAAAACTTTGGTAATGGTTGCGATATTCTCATGCATTACCTTGTAATGATAGCTCGTTACCTTTTTCATTATTTGCAAGCATAAAGTAATAAGTTACTCATTATTGATTAAGTAATATATGATTTATAAATGTAAAGTAATAATTGAAATATTTCTGAAAATCTATTTTTAGATACATTACTTTGTTATTTTTTGTAAGCAAAAGGGTAATGTATGTTTGTTTTGATAAAACTAGCGAAAAAACGAAGCGCCACAATTCATTTAAATTTAAAGCAATCCAATACTATATGCGTCGATAGCTCAGTGGGTAGAATTCTTGGCTGGCAACCAGATTTCCCTGGTTCGATTCCCATCTTGACCACATTATTTTATTGAAATTATTTATAATAATATTTTTTTTTAATAAAAATTCCCCTTTTTTAAAAATCTATTTTTATACACATTACTTTTTCCATTCTCGTAACCATATAAGTAACCCCTTACATTATCACCTCTAAAGTAATGAGTATATACATTACTTTGAGGATCATCGCCTGTAAAATTCATCAATGAAGTAAGGTGTAAAGTACTCCATCGACCCCTATGGTTATACATTACTTTACCCATTATTTGGTAATGTGTGGTTTTGTTGGGATATTCTCACTTTACTACAAACTAATTTTCGTTAATGCCGTTCAAATATTTACGAAAAAAAATTCTTCTTTGTTTTTAAGGTCTAAATCGCTTTCCGAAAATATACTTGAAATATAAAGCTCTAAAACAAATCTACCTTGAGGCCTGGAAGTAGGCTCTAAAATACGAGGCCTTCGAATTTCCCTCGTAGTTGTATGAAATGCAACACTGCTCCCATCAAGTACCAGCTGTTAATAGACCACTGTCAAATTTTGAGCAAGTTCCGTCATTTACTTTGCGTTTAACAGCTGTTCGAAACATACAACCTCGTGGATTTTTTTTAAAAATGGAAAAAAGTGAATTTCGAGTGCTCATTTAACAATATTTTTTGCGCAAAAAAAAACCGTCAATTAAACTAAGAAAAAGCTTGATAAATACTATGGGGAGTCTGCATCATCGTAAAAAAGTGGTTTACTGACTTTCGCTGTGACCTTACAAGCACGGAAGATGCCGAACGTTCTGGACGCCCAGTTTTGATCTCTACACCCAAAACAATTGAACAAATTCACGACATGGTGTTGGCCGATCGAAGATTGAATGTGCGATAGATTGTGGAACCCATAGGCAACTCACATGTGCTCAGTGGTTTCAACTTTGAACGATCACTTGCGTATAAGAAAGCTGTTCGCAAGATGGCTGCCGCGTTTGCTTACAATCGACCACCAACGAAATCGTGTGACAGCTTTGTTTCCATGGCAAATATACATGAAGTAGACTACGAATTGCCCCCTCCGGATTTAGCCACCAGTTACTATTTCCAAACCTAAAGAAATTGCTCGGTGAAATTATTGATGAAGCACATGTTTATTTTAGGGACTACGAAAAATCCTATTTTTTGAAAGGGTTACAACAATTGGAAAAGCGTTGGACTAAGTGTATTGAGCTAAAAGGAGATTATGTTGAAAAATATATTTTTTTTTATTGCAAAAAAACTGTGTTTCATTCAAAAAGACACGGACTTATCGACCCACCCTTGTAATTTCACGTTTCCAGTAAAAGATGTATGAAGACAGGACCTTAAGGGTCAGATTATTCCTTTATATTTTCCTCTCCGCAAACATTTTCCCCTTTCACCCTTTCCGCGAATTTATTGAAAATTCCAAAAAGAAATGCAGATTTTAATTTTCTGACTTTAGCCGAAGGGTTTTGGGCGGGATGTAAAAGGAGAGACTTTTCCATTTTAATTGAATCAATTACCAAATTAATTGACTATGATTTTGTTATACGAGGTGGCCAAATGACATCAGCTCTGCGGCTGATAATGCGATCTTCAAAAACAAAGCGCAAAACATCGAGTGTAGCTTGGGCTGTGTGGCACGTAGCGCCGTCCTGTTGAAATAAAATGTTGCCAATATCCTCCTCTTCAATTTTTGTGAAAAAAAATTCGTTGAACATGGCCCAATAACAATCGCCATTGACTGTAACGGCCACTCCTTGCTCATTTTCGAAGAAAAATGGCCCAATTATGCCTCTGGACCAAAATCCGCACCAAGCAGTGACTCGTTTTGGGTGCATCGGCTTTTCAATGTATGCGTGCGGGTTTTCTGTCCCCCAAATGCGACAATTTTGCTTGTTTACATACCCGCCAAGATCAAAATGATCTTCAAAAGATGACATTCTGCAACATTACCATGATTTTCAAAGTAATGTCGCAATATTTCCCAGCGCTGTTCAAGCGTATACACAACCATATTCGTTCAGCGGAAGGATAAAACTAATTATCTGTCAAAGCAGACATGAGCTAAGCACTAGTTGAGAAAAAAAAACGTTAGATGGCGGACTTTTTGTAAAACATAAAAACGGAATTATAATTTTAAAAATTAAAACAAATTAATTTATAGAATTTATTAAACAAAATCTTTATGAAATAAATTGCATTCCTTCCTAAATTTGTGATAAAAATGAAATGAAAAAATTTATTTATTTTCTTTCTTTTTTACAACAATAAACAAAACTTTGCTGGTACACGCAAAGAAAAATCATGGTTGGGGCAATCATATTCGAAGAGCATCATATATTTTTGGGTTTATGGTTGTGCCAACCATGGTCGTACTATAATATGGTTATTATATTATGATAATAAACTAACCATATTTTTACCATAATATGATCCCTACAGTTATATAATGATTCAAAATGTACCATGTTATGGTCCTGAATAAACATGTTATTTTTAATTTATCATAATATGATTGTACGTAATCATAGTATTTTCAAAATTTTATCATATTATTGTTCCTTATAACTATATTATGATTCCTGGATTATCATTATATGAGCATGTAGTGCTGTAAATAAATTAAAAAATAATATACGAAGACTACTTTGTTTATTTTAAATTAAGTTCAAATGTATTTATTCGTTTGCGTTGGGTAGGTAAGCTGTGCAAATAATGAAAATCAAAAAATCGTGAAATAGCGGAATTTCGGTCGTTTACCAAAAAAATAATAAGTCGGCCATTTGTCATCAGATTTTGTTAAGTAAGGGCTTATTTTCTTTGGAAAAGTGTCAGCTATACGTAAAAAAATTAAAATCGCTGTTAACATCGCGTTTTACATTTTATATGAATTTTTATATGAATTTTTCAGCCACATTTTTACTAAAAAAACGCAGTTTTTTAACCTTTTTAAGCCGCCAACATCAAAACTACTAACCCGATTTGAAAATTTTCTGAGAATAAGTTGTAGACGGCTCAATTGTCTTTAATTTGAGTAGTAGTAGGATAAAATAGGTCAAAGAAGACTAAAGATATGCTCAAAATAGTAAGTGTACCTCCAAAAATTAAAAAAAAAAATTAAAAAATTTGTATCTCGCAAACCAATCGACAGAAAAATTTTTAAAATTCATTTTCGTGTTCAGTAGGTCCAAATCCATGAGAAAAAGTATGCTAGAAACAAATAACAGACAAAAGTTTGTTATTTGTGACCTAGTGTAATCTAAGAAAAATTCTTAAAGGAAAAGTTATTAGAAACCATGAAAAAGCTCTTTAAATTTAGGAATATTTCCTTTAGAAATGTTTTTTCTAAAAAAAAAAATATATTAAGGACTTTTTGAAGAAAAATTGTTAAATAAAATATCATAGATTCTAAGAACTTTTCTATCAAGAAAACTGTGATTCTATGGACTTTTTCTAAGAAAAATACTTAAAACTTTTTTTTTAAATTCTAATGACTTTTTGTAATAAAAATTTTTCTTTAAGAGAAAGTCTTTAGAATCTAGAAATATTTCTACCAGAGAAAGTCTTTAGAATCTAAGTATTATCTTCAGAATCAATGAGTTTTTCTTTCAAAGAAAGGCCTTAGAATATAAGTTTGTTTGGAATATATAAACTTTTATCTAAGAAACAGTTTGGAGAATCTGAGAATTTTAGTTTAAGGAAAAGTCCATAGAATTTGAACATGTTTTTATGAGATAAATTTATAAATATCTATTATTTTGTGTAAGCAATCTTTTCATCCAAAAAAAAAAAAAAAATCATGTGTTCTACGGACTTTTTCTTATAAAAAATATTTTATTATTATTTTGGGAACTTTTTACCAGAAATGAATTTATAAAGATATTCAATAAAAAATCTAATTGTTTTTATTAAAAAGAATTAAAAAAAACATAAATTTTTTTAATAGAATCTTTTTGACAATGAATTGTGTAAATAATATTATATGTATAAGGAATTTTCGAAAAACCCCTTAATAAAAAATCTTCTAAAGCTAAAAAAAATTAACTGGATCTTAATGGGTCAATTGATGAAATATTTTAATGACATGTGAAAGATATTTTCCAGATTTGTCCAGATTTTATAAACAATATATGATTGTTTTTTAAGACATTTTGTAGTAAAAACAAACTGACTTAACTGATCAAATTTTGGTTTTTATGAAAACAAGACAATATTATGACCGTAAATGTTTTATTTGATTTATAATTATTTATTGAATTTTATCGTTGCATAATTATCATAGTTTTTCACAGTCAGAATGTAACCACAGTATGATTACAGCCAATCATGATATAAAATAGAAGGTGACAATCATAGTCAGATATTTACTAAATAATGATGGTAGCGACCATGTTAATGATTAGAAAATCAAAAACTTGGTTGTGACAACCATACCCGATTGCAGCAAGCACAATATAGTAGCTGTGATCATATTACAACCATGGTTTTTCTCTGCGTGTATCTAATTTAACAGAAAGGCCATTGTTTATGAAAATAGCATTGAAATATCAACAATTCAAATAGAAAAAGAACAGAAATGAAATTGAAAAAAAAAAAAAATATTTATAACTTTTTGGAAAGAAGTAGATATATTGAAAAAAGCGTAAGAAGAAGGAATATGAAAAAAAAACAATGATGCAAAGCTAAAACGAATATTTCATACACTTCACCATAAATATTTGTGACAATTTGCAAAAATTACTCAAACATAACAAATTTTATTTTATAAATTAAACAATACTTTTCAGTGCAATATTTTTTATTTATTTTTTGGAAAGTCTTGCTAAAACTAGCAATTGTACAAAGGGAAAACTTTTCCTATATAGAGATCATAATTTTCCAAAGAAAACAAGCTATATTTCAAGAAAATCTATGGATAAATTCCAAAGTTATTAGCAACATAATAATGAATTTCTGTAAAATTTCTATCGATGTCTACATTAAGACTCTGTATGTTACAAACATTATTACAAACTTAAAACCAACCTGTACCACAAAGATGGTTAAAGGGTATTACAAAAATGAATATAAACAGGATTAACAAAAAAAACTTTTGGACACTCATTAATTTGTAAAAAAAAAACAACAGTAACAATGAAAAGTAAAAAGAAAAAAAAAGAAAGAAAAAAAACGCTGAAAATTATAAAAGTGGCCATAGCATAAAATAAAATTTTTGCTTCAACCAATATGTTAAAATTTATTTGCATAACAACAAAGAACTTTTCAATATATTATGTGGTGATGTTGGCGAAAACAACACACATACACATAATGAAAAACATTGTTTTCATTTTTAATTAAATAAACAACTCAATGGGGATTTTCATTGTTGGAGATTGACGGCACCATAGATCAACTCAATTTTTCCCTTTTTTGTATCACATTTGATACTTATAGTTGCAACCCTGTAACTTTTTGTGCGAGCCTTCTGTTCTGGTATACTATATACGAATCACTTTTTTTATATACTTCGGCAATGAAATAACCAAATAAAATATATTGAATAAAAACTATCAATACAGTCCATTATTAAAAGTGTAAACATTTTTTGGTCCATTCGATCCGAATTTGTCGGTAGTAAAGGAAAAGTGATTTAAAATTTCGTTTTTGTGAAAGAGAAGAAAATATACAAACGCGTCGCGCTGTACGTGTAATTTTTCTTATTAATTTTCAATCGTGAGACAAGTACATTTAAATAACATAATCATAAACAATACATGCACGTCGCGCAGTACGTTGTAGTTTTTCGATTTCATATTTAAATCACATACAAGTGTCTTCATAAATTGCCAGAGAAGTCTCAAAACAACAACAACATAGTTTGTCGCGGGAGTCTCAACTTTACAACAACTACATCTTCGTTTGCTTATGCAAAAAACAAAAAGTCAAGTGTATAAAAGAACACATAAAACATTTACATATACAAATGTAAAAAATAGATCGTGTCAGTGTTAGTGAAAAAGATACCAAAAGAAATGGGAAAATCGGTTAAATTCAATTTAGTTTGAGTCTAATTCGAACATAATACGATTTTGATTGGAAAAAAGAAACTCCTTTTCAAACTTAAACAGTGGTACTCAAACCTTGTAGTGAAAATCCAATTGGAATTAAAATATAAGTTTTGATTCAGTGACACCAAAACCTAACGAGCACATTAATACAGTTTGGGAAAGGTCAGAGTGAGTTCTCAAACCAGGTTTAAAAAATTGCTAATAAATTGAAAATATCAATCAGTGGTATCGTAACTTTAAGAAACAGTATAACTGATATGTATATGTACATTTTTAAACCATTTTTAGACTGAATACGGAAAATAGTGCTTTTAGTAAAGAAAAAATATATTTTACATATTTAAATTAAAATAAATTAAATATTTGATAAAAAGCTAATTTAAACAAATCAAATTTAAGAAATAAGTATGGAAGCATTAAAAAAGAGACGCGCTCAAGTAAAAAGAACAATCACTAGAATTTTCAACTATGTCACTGGTCCCAATGCAACGTATGATGAGATAAAGGTACGTACATTAGAACTTGATAATATTTATACAACATATAAAGAAATTCAGGATCAGCTTGATTTATTATGTGAAACTGGGGAAGAAACTCAGATTGAAAATGAGTATAGAGATCAAATTGAGGACAGCTTTTTCACAATTAAAGCTGTTTGGTCTGGCCAATCTCAGGCGAACCTAGACAACACGGTCGTTGAAGGTGCTCAAGCGAGCACTCCGAACATAATTAATGATTTGAGCACTTCAATTCAAGCAATTGTTCAGCAGCAATCGACAACTACAACAATTCTAGAAGCCGTTTCAGCTACACTGTCAAATGTAGCAAGTATGAATTCTAATTATCAAAATACGGGTACAAATAATCAGAATGCCGATCAACATTCTGAATTACGTTTGCCGTCGATACAAATTCCAGATTTTAATGGCGAACTCTCTAATTGGATAAGATTTAGAGATTTATTCATAGCTTTGATTGATTCAAAACCAAATTTGTCCAATGTTGAAAAGTTGGAATACCTTCAAACAAAACTGAAAGGGGAAGCGTCATCAATCATAAAACATCTTCCTCCAACGAACGATAATTACCAAATTGCTTGGAATTTGATAAAGGAAAACTACGACAGACCTGATTTGAGAGAAAAACAATATTTTGATTTATTTTTTAAACAAAAATCAGCAAAAAACGGTACACATGCCGATCTCAAGCGTCTTTACAATAATACAGCGGAATGTTATAATGCTTTAAAGGTCATAAATGATTCAATAGATACATGGGGTTCTGTGTTATTATATCATATTGAAGACAAATTAGATTCGGATACAATTACTCTCTGGCGTAGAGAGAAAAAGGACAATGAAACCGCAACTTTTCCACAATTGTTAAAGATTATGAAAAAACGCGTACTTGAACTAGAAGAAAGCTGTCAATCAAGTCAATCAAATCAATCAGCAAAAAATCAAATTATTCAATCATCCAAATATCAAAAGCAGAACAAATCGATAGCGATGACTGCAACAACACAATGTTGTCCGTTATGTAATAGTAATCATTTTCTGTACAATTGTTTAAAGCTATAAATGTGGATAAACGCAGAGAAGTGGTTGAAAAACATAAATTATGTTTCAATTGCCTTAGAGAAAAACATTTCTCTAAGGACTGTAAATCAAGCTCATGCAGAGCATGCAATCTTAAACATAATACGTTACTGCACATAGCTCAACCACGTGTGAATAGTGCAACTGCTACATCAGTAAGTATTAATATCAGCCAAAAACTTCCTCGTCAAGCTACTCTTTTACCAACTGCAATTATAATGGTTCGTGACAGAAGTCACACTCTACAGCCGTGTCGAGCTCTAATTGATTCAGGAGCACAGTCAACATTAATTTCAGAATCTTGTGCTCAAAGATTACAGTTAAAACGCACTCATGACAACACAGTATTTTTCGGTGTTGGTGATAAGAAGCCAAATCCTACAAAGGGAATAGTTCAACTTGAAATATTTTCATCTAAAACAAATAAAACGATTCTTGTGCAAACATACTGCTTGTCAAGTTTAACGAAGTACCTTCCAGCGCAATCAGTGAACGACAAAGATTTGGAATTCTTCAGAAACATGGATCTTGCAGATCCAACATACAACAAAAGGAATCGAATCGACATCATCATAGGTGCTGATGTATTTGCTTACAGTATGTTGGAAGGAACCGTCTCTCATCCATCAGGATCTCCAGTTGCTGTCAACACAATATTTGGATGGATAATAATGGGAAATGTCAAAGAATCAAAACAAGACATATGTGTTGCTCACGTGTATACGGATTTGAACTCACAAATACAGAAATTTTGGGAAACACAAGATTGTCAAATTCAAACCAAATATTTAAGTCCAGAGGAAGAAATTGCGGAACAACACTACAAGCACAACGTTCAGAGGCTGGAAGATGGCAGATATATGGTCAGATTACCTTTTAAAACCGATTCTGTTGAGTTTGGTGAATCAAAATCTGCAGCTACATAAAGGTTAGAATCAATGGAACGGAGATTCAGCAAGACTGAATTTCATAAATTTATGAAAGAATACATAAGTCTTCACCATATGCGGGCTGTTTCTGAATGTAGTTCTAAAAATGTTGCACAGAGGTTTTACATGCCTCATCATGCTGTCTTGAAACCATCAAGCACAACTACTAAGTTACGTGTCGTATTTGATGCTTCATGCAATAATTTATCTTTAAACGATCATCTACTTGTTGGACCAACGGTTCAAAACGATTTATATACAATTTTGCTAAGATTTAGGAAATTTAAAGTCGGGTTTACGGCGGACATCGAGAAAATGTACCGTCAGGTGCTGATACATCCTGATGATAGACCATTTCAAACAATTTTGTGGCGAAATTCACCAAATGAATTGGCAAAAGAATACGAACTCACAACCGTTACTTACGGAACTGCAGCAGCACCATTTTTAGCAACTCGTACGCTACAACAGGTAGCTGTTGATAATGCTACACAATTCGAAAATGAATCAAATGAAATCATTAGTAATTTCTATGTCGATGATTATATGTCAAGCGCACCAGATATCGAGTCTGCAAATTCTCTTCGTACTACAATATGTTCTATTTTATCCAAGTCTGGATTTAATTTACGTAAATGGTCATCCAACTGTCAACAATTTCAAGAAAACATCAACCCCGAGAATAGAGCTTCTTCGTCAGATACAATTATCGATTACTCAGAGACCGTCAAGACGTTAGGCTTGTTGTGGAACACAACAACAGATTGTTTTCAATATAGCGTATGTTTACAAAACTCATCGGATTTAATAACAAAAAGGCAAGTGTTATCCGAGATTTCAAAAATCTACGATCCCATAGGATGGTTATCTCCTATAGTGGTAGCTCTCAAAATATTTATGCAAAAACTTTGGTTAAAAGGAATTGATTGGGACCAACAATTGGCCAATGATTCAAAAACCGAATGGATACAACTACAAGAAAATATTCGTGATATCAAGAATCTACAAATACCAAGGTGGTTTAACTTTAGCAATGGTGATCAAGTCGAACTCCACGGTTTTTCGGACTCCTCGGAGTTAGCCTACGCTGCTGCTATTTACATACGTATTACTAAACAAGATGGTACACTTTCGACATTTCTATTAACCGCTAAATCCAGAGTATGCCCTATAAAACAAATTACTCTACCGCGATTAGAACTCTGTGCAGCACATCTGATGGTGAAACTTATGAATAAAGTAAAGTATGCGTTACGATTTGAAAATGTCGCAACATATGGTTGGAGTGACTCAAATGTAGTCCTGGCATGGATAAGTGATCATCCAAGACGTTGGAAAACGTTTATCGCCAATCGCACTTCGTATATTATAAACAATTTACCTGCTAGTCAGTGGCGTCACATAACATCAAAACAAAATCCTGCCGATTTAGCCACCAGAGGCATTTCGTCTGCTAATCTCATCAACAACAATTTATGGTGGAATGGTCCACAAATTTTGCATAATCGTACTATACAACCACAAACATTAATTACTACTTCTGATGATGCATGTCTTGAGATGAAAAAAATTCTTATTGCTACCACAACACAACTCAAGGTTACGCATATTGAGTTACTTGATCGGTACTCCAGTTTTAATAAAATTCGCCGCATTACGGCATTGTTATTACGCTTTATTCACAACTGTAGATCTAAGAGAAGCAAATCTGAAAGAATAAATGGTGTCATTACATCAACAGAACATGATACAGCTACTGTGACATTAATAAAACAATCTCAACGAATATCATACACTGCTGAAATACGAATTTTGGCTTCCAACAAATCATTATCTGCAACGAACAAACTTGCAGCACTCACTCCATTCCTGGACAGCAAAGGGCTACTAAGAGTGGGAGGTCGTCTAGAAAATGCGAACGTCAGTTATGATCAAAAACATCCATACATATTACACAAGGATAATAACCTAACACAACTAATAGTCAAGGACTACCACACCAAATATCTTTATGCTGGTACACGACAAATGCAATATTTGATAAGTTTGAAATATTGGATTCCAAATATAACATTTCTTCTCAAACGACAGTTTACAAATGCACTACATGTATGAGATTTCGTCAAATACCATATCAACAACGAATGGGAGATCTTCCAACCTACCGTGTACAACCTGGTTCTACATTTTTACACGTAGGCATCGATTTTGCAGGACCAATATCTATTCGCTCTTGGAAAGGTCGTGGTTCTAAAAAGTATAAATGCTGGATCGCCGTGTTTGTGTGTTTAAATACCAAGGCAATTCATCTCGAAGCTGTAACTGAACTGTCAACTGCTGCATTCTTAGCATCACTTCGTCGTTTTACATCAAGACGTGGCAAGCCAAGCCACATTTATACTGATAATGGTACCAATTTTATTGGATGCAACCAGAACTTAAAGGAACTATACGATTTTCTTCACACAACCAATGATGCAATCCATCGAGAAATGTCAGGTCAACAAATTCAATGGCATTTTATACCACCATCAGCTCCAAACTTTGGCGGCATCTGGGAAGCAGGTGTAAAATCCGTTAAGTTCCACTTGAATCGAGTCCTGAAAAATAGCTCAGCTACCTATGAGGAACTCAATACTTTATTATGCCAAATCGAATGCTGCCTCAACTCCCGACCACTATGCTTAAAATATGAAGGTGACATCGATCCATTAACGCCAGGTCACTTCTTATTTCTACTTCCAATGGCATCCATCCCAGATGAAACCCTATTGAATATAAACGTTAATCGCCTCACAAGATGGAAGTATATGCAACAACTCGTTCAACAATTTTGGTCAAAATGGTCAAGGGAATATCTCTCTCAGCTCCAAAAGAGACCAAAGTGGATCCAGAAACTACAAAATCTTCAAGAGGATGACTTGGTACTCATCAAAGACAACAATCTGCCTCCTACACAATGGCTTATGGGCATAATTACTGAAACACTCCCTGGAAACGATGGCCTCGTTCGGGTAGCAACTGTAAAGACTAAGAAAGGCTTCCTAAAACGTCCTGTGTCAAAACTATGTCCTCTCTTTACTGACTGTTGAAAGCGGGTGCTTTCAAGGTGGGCCGATATGTTGGAGATTGACGGCACCATAGATCAACTCAATTTTTCTCTTTTTTGTATCACATTTGATACTTATAGTTGCAACCCTGTAACTTTTTGTGCGAGCCTTCTGTTCTGGTATACTATATACGAATCACTTTTTTTATATACTTCGGCAATGAAATAACCAAATAAAATATATTGAATAAAAACTATCAATACAGTCCATTATTAAAAGTGTAAACATTCATTTTTTATGTAAAGATAAAAAAACTCAAACAAAAAAAAACTAAAAAAAAGAACATGCCAATGAATTTTTGCTGCGAAAAATATATAGAGCCTTATTCGCAAAAAAAAAAGAAAAAAAAAGTGTAAGCGACAAAATTGTCGTTTTTTGATGTTTATGTCTTTCACTGCAATATTTACGTTATGTTTTTCATGCCAATCAATGACAGCTTTCTCTAATGACAGTCGATACATCGAGTTTAGACTTGCATGCTCGAAAAGGGGTTTGCATCCGAATAAGTGTCCCATTCCAAAACTTAGCAGCATTCAGTCAGTAAAAATTGATGGAACCTTGAACTTTGGAAGCTTAAAAAAAGTTAAATGAAGCTACTGAGTAGAATCCTTAAATCAAGAAACAACGCTGACTGGAACACTTATCATCACATACAAAAGAATTATAAAACAAGTAAGAGCGGCTAAATTCGGCTATGCCGAATCTTATATATCCTTCACCATGGTTGCCAAAAAAAGTGAAGTTTATATATGGACATATATGGAATGGACAGATTTATATACGGATGCCTTTAAGAGGAAATTAACCATTTTAGTTTGGTGATAAAACTTGGACTCGGGAAGTTTTATGGTTCCAGAAAATAGGAATTTAAAAAAAATTTATGTTTTGGGCATAACTTTTTTGTATCTCAACCGATATTTCCGAGTTTTTTCAGCAAATATGTTATACTAAAGATTTTCTATCTTTTGCTATATAAGACGTATCCATAGGTCATATTACAGCTCTAGAATAGTGTTTGTTGTTTGTGTATAAAAGGTGAAGAGGTAAAAGAAAAGAATTTTAACAAATCGTTAAAAGAAATCACTAGAACTGCATGTGTTTTATTTCTACAAAAACGTTTGATTTAGCTGGCAAATTTGCATTTGGGATTTTATTTCGCTTTTTTATTACAAAATATTTTTAATTTCTTTAGCTTAATTTTAAAAATTTGAAGGAAAATAATTTATAATTTTTTTTTTTTATAAATTATTATAAGTTATGACCTAAAATAGTTGCACTCAAAGGGAAATTATGTATAAAATTTTCTTAATATATGAGAAATAAAATGGTTTAAAAATCTTTTTATAAATTCTTTTAAATCGGAGCAAAAAATAGAAATAAAACCGTTTGTATTTTGTTTGTATCAAAGGGTTTTTATAAAAATGTTGATGTTTTTAGCCTATTTATGGATTATTTAATTATTAATATAAAATTTTATTTAAAATAATTATTAAATGTTAAAAAAACAATAAATGAACAAACAAAAAATCTTAAGAAAATAAAAAAAAATGTACGAAAAAAAAGTGAATTGACCGGGATTCGAACCCGCGACCCTTCCATCTGTGGTGAAGGGTATAAAAACGTTTGTATTTTGTTTGTATCACAGGGTTTTTTTTTAAATTTTGATGTTTTTAGCCTATTTATGAATTATTTAATTATTAATATAAAATTTTATATAAATTAATTATTAAATGTTAAAAAAAACCAGAAATAAACAAAAAAAAAAAGTCTTAAGAAAATAATAAAAAAAAATGTACAAAAATGTGAATTGACCGGGATTTGAACCTGCGGCCTTAGAGAGAAAAAAGTATTTGTGACATAGCGTCTAGCCAACTGAGCTATTGAAGCTCACACAAAATCATCGTCAATAGAGGTACATATATAAAAGTCTTCGTTCATTAGAGATTTGTTTGGTTTTTATTTAAATGACAAATCTTTGTATGTGTTTGTTGTTTGTGTATAAAAGGTGGAGATGAAAGAAAAGAATTTTAAAACATGGATGTGTTTGTTATGCGTAAAATTCTACATACATATTAAACAAAGGGATGTTGCGGGAAAAATTAGAGGTAGTCCTGGTTTTTTGCTAATATCTCAGCCATTTATTAACCGATCTGTCTGATTTTTAATAGCAAACAGAAATGGATCACATGTAACAGAAATAAAAAACAATCAAATCCTCATCATGTATGGGTTCTTCGGAAAACCCATTTCAACACACAGACGGACAGACGGACATCGTTAAATCAACTTTGCTCTTCATAAGGACCCAGAATATATATACTTAGTAGGGTCTAAGATCAATATTGGAGAAATTACAAACGGAATGACAATCTTACATATACCCTTCCACCTGTGGTGAAGGGTATGAAAAAGGTGCATATATGACTTTTTGTAATCTTTCAGAAAGATAAAGCAGCAAAGTTTAACTGTCTTAGGAAACCTGATGGTACCCTTAAGAGCAACGAACAGGAATTCAATGATTGTCTACGCACTGTTCGCTCACTGAAAAGTTATGGCGACCGTAACAGATATTTTAGAAGGAGTTGCTGCTCTCAGTGTGACTGGAATCACGAATTTTCGTCCTTGATCGACTTATAATGCTAAAGACTATAAAGCCAGTCCTTTTGGCCAGCTTAGCCCATAGATATGTTCCGTCATCCTGGTGTGATGTCAGATGGTTTTTACTTTCAAACATGAAGGGAAGCCTCTACTACGGTCAAGAGTTTTAGACCGATCAGTTTATGATCCATTCTGTCAGTAACAGTGCTGCAACATCCTCTTTCTGTCAACAATAGGCATCACAAAGTGGAAGATTCCATAAGTCTCTCTTCATGATCTTCTTTTCGAGATCAAAAAGGAATATACTCCGAGTGTTTATATTTTGCATTGAGAGAGCTTTTGAGAAGGCTATTTTTGACTCATTGAGGACTTCAGCTGAGGCGTATATAGTGGGACCAGTTCTTGTGAAATGAATTCACTTTATGTTATCTAAAAGGCTATTGTTCGCAGACAGTCAGTGGTGCACAAGGGTTACAATTGAGGTCAGAAGAGAATGCCTTCAAGAGGGTGTACTCTACCCTCTGCAGTGGTCAGTAACATTGCTCGGCGACCCCCTTAACTATCAACAACATTCATGACAAAGTGGTAGATTCCATAAGTCGACTCTTCATGATCTTCATTTCGAGATTGAAAAGGATCTAGAGAAAAGAAAATATACGTTAAGTATTGAGCGAGCTTTTGAGAAGGTTACTTTTGACTCAATGTGGTCTTTGGCTCTTCTGAGTGGACCCAGCTCTTGTTCAATGAATTCCCTTTATGTTATCTAAAAGGCTATTTATTGTTCAATGATTGACAGTGGAACACAAAGGTTACATTTGAGATCTGTAGAGGATCAAGGGGTTGTACCCTACCCCCTGCATAGTTGTGATCATTCAGGCTTGCGCTTTGCTGTCTGAGAGGTTATTAAGAACAGTTTGAAAGGAAATTCAAGCAGTTGTGAGCTGGTGCAACAAGCATGGGCTAACTTTCAATCCGACCAAGACTACACTCAGAGAACTAATATGTGCTAGCAGCCGAATTTGTTGGTTCAATCCGACCAAGACTACACTCAGAGAACTAATTCGTGCCAGCAGCCGAATTTGTTGGTTCGGTTGTGGAAACAGTATTTTTTAGTTGTAACTATCGATTTTACTGTTATTTTACACAATCTTCTGTTATCACATTCGAAAAGTATCGATCCATTCGACTGGCTGCGAAACTTCTGGCAGTGTCGGAAAGCTTTTGGGAAGACTTAAGGTATGAAACCTGCTATTAGTAAAACACCTGGAGATGCTTTTAATGATATGTTTGACATACTGCTGCTGTACCGAGGGGAGACTATGAAATCAGCAGCCTGCCGAAAAAAAAAACCAAAAAACCTGGTATATGGAGAGGCTTTCAGAAACTTTATCCGAAGTAATCTTCATAGCTTCCATCGAATTTTATGCTGATATCCAAAGGCATTAGAAACATCAGATAAAGTTCCTGAAAGCCTCTCCATGTACCAGGTTTTCCGTTTTTTTTTTCTTTTTTTGCAGGTTGCTCATGTCACAGCCTTGCACCGGTACAGCATTACGTTTAGCTACAGTACATTTAAAGAATTGATGACTCGGACAAGTCAACTGAACTACTTTTGCATTGTTCTGATAATTTTCACACCTCTAATGTTACCGAATCCTGTTAGTATCTGGAAATTTATACTATGGACAGAATGGTAACAGTTTTTTAGACAGAGATTTCTTTTGTATTGGATGTGATAAATTGGATAAACGATAAAGTAAGGAGGAATAGGAGTAGCGGCATCTGTAGTGGAAATCAGACTGCTCTTAAGGCACTTGAATTTCCAATCATTGCATCCAGAATTTTTCCAGAGTGTAGTCGCAGGCTCAATGAGGTTTTCATATGGAACGGGTACCAAAGTATGTGTATTTTCAACTCGTTGGCGAATATTTCATCACTATGTCATGGATATTCTGTTGAACAGACGGGACTATCTGGGTTAGAAGGATTTTGTAAGCAGACCAGATGTTAACCCTACTTTTTAACGCCTTGAAGAGAAATTGGGTAGATAAAAATAAAAAAAAAAATGTGTGTTTATTGTTCACATTCTATTGCGATTGATCTTCTATTGGACTACCTGAAAAAATTAGTATTTATCCCTTTTCCTGTTAAATGTTGATGATATCGTTTACACTTTTTGGCTGTTATGGCTCAATATATGTGGAATATTAATGTAACTGCTGTTTATTTACAATGTTTTAGTACAACTTCCGTTTGGCATTTTGACAATCAAGCTTCTTTTTTTTATAATTTAAATTTAGCGTTTTCTTTTTCTTTATATTTTAAGCGGAAACTCTTTCTATTAAATGAGGTGCTGCTTTGGAAATGAGGATAAAGGCGAAATAAAAGGTGCTGAAAATGAAACGCCTTCAAAGATGACAAAACAGTAATTGCTTGAGATGATAAATCTGCTAACATTTGCTGCTCACCTGGTCAGAAGAGATTACCCGTAGTATGTAATTCTTTTAAAATCCTGTTACAAGGTTTAATGGTTATGTTTGAAGAACTATTACTTATAATTGGTATTATAGTTTTTGATCACAGCATCTCAATTATCGTTATGTTTACATGCAGCCTTTTTCAAAATACGCTTTGTCTTGCCGACATATATTTCCTTCAATTTTTTTTTAGAGTTAGCATCATTGTTTTTCTAGCATAACGGTTGGTAACTCATCCATATGGGAAAGAATGTTGAGTATTTATACCCTTTACTGGTCAGGGTATAATGAGTTTATGCTGATATTTGTAACAACCAAAAACATCGGACATAGACCCAGATTTTAGTATACCGATTGAATCACTTTCAGAGTCGGCTTGGCGATATTCCTTCTTATGTCCTTATATTCTTATTCGCACTCTACGTAACGCAAATACAAAGAAATATATTTTTTAAGAGAAGCAACACTCAGGAAATTCGTCCTAATAAATTAAGGGTGATAAAAACTAATACATACTATTTTTCTAAATTGATGTTGCCGTTGCTGAGGATCGAACCCGTTACCTTCTGTGTAACAGTCCAACGCATTACAACAGTCTATTACACCACAACGCCCTCAATTTGCTGAAATTTTTTGTACCAGAGCGAAACGTATTAATTTTGATGGTAATCGTTCCGTGTTAGATATAGTATCCTTAGACCTAGTCCCCCCTGTAATCTCATATATATACCTAAAACCTAAATTTCTCTAGACCCTTTAAAATTTCGGACCGAAGCTCTGGTAGAATTTAACTCAGTATTGCAGGGTCTTTTATGCTCTGACTTGCTTAACTTTAATTTTTATACCCTATACCATACATGGTGAGGGTATATATCAGTTTTTCATTCCGTTTGTAACATCTCGAAATAATAGGTCTAAGACCCCTGTCTGTCTGTTGAAATGCCAATCACGACGCGAAGCGGGGGTGTCTTTTTTACCTGGATTCTTGGACATCCAAGCAGTTTGGTATTGAAAATGAGCAAAATCGGTCCAGCGGTTAAAAAGTTATGAGTGAAAATGTAAAGATACCTCTAAATTTTCATTCAAATTGGTGTGTTTCAGTACAATTTCATAAAAGCGACAGGTACAAAATATATTTTCTCATATTTTTTCATCAGTCGCTTTGAAATTAATAATATTTTGTAATCACCTCAAATATTTTTCGCATTAAAAAAATTTTATCACCACTAATTTTTTTTTCACCACAAAATATTTTTTTCACCTCAAAAAATTTTTTTCACCTCCATAATTTTACTTTAAAAGTTTTTTACATTATTTGTATCAAAAATAGTAGTGAACATTTTTTTAGGACATTGGTGGAGGGTATTCAAAGATTCGGCACAGCCGAATTTAAGCCTTTTTTTACTTATTTATACTTGTTTTATTTTTTGTTTCTTTGTTCCCTAAGAACTGTTGCAACTGAATAATTCTACAGTGAATTTTGAAAATATAACAAAAAAAAAAAAAAAAAAAAAGAAGTTGGAATAAAACCGTGCAACAAGATTGTTGTTGTACGTATAACATTTTAACTCTCTCAACATCTCCCACAATATTATCACACGTCTGGACCACGTCCATTAATAACATCGACAAAAACAAAAACAAATAAACTTAGATTCCAAGGTTTAAATAGAACAAAAATTAATTAAAACCTGATTCTATCGGTTCAGTATTTTAAGAGCAATTGGCATAAATTGGGGAAATATTAGTATTTTTTCCCTCAAAATTAACTTTTTGCTGAGCTTGCATTTTTAAAGAATAGATCTAGTACAAGTATTTAAGTCGGGTTTGTATTCCGGAAAACTCGGGAAATGACCCTGATTCTTATTTCATGATCGAGGCGCGAAATATAGAATCATAACTCGAAAAAGATAAAAAGCTAATGAAAACTTATATCACATTGATTTATTTAGTTAAGATGGAATTTTCATACGAACTCTAGCTATGTTTAGTAATTTCCATTTAAACTTGTGTCCAAATCAGCTGATATTAAAATGTGTTTATTGTTTTTCCCCTTTTTGCAAACACTAGTAGCAACATGAAACCGCATTGTTTAGAAACATTTGTTCAAACCTGCCTGGTTTAAGACTTGCTTGATAATTAGGTACACTAAAGGTTTTCTTAAAAAATCTTGCCTTCACTAAAGTCAAACCTTCATTAAACTGGGAAAAATGCCAGTGCTTGGGGTAAAGGCGTGAACCTACATGAGAGCGTACAAAAAACCGACTTTCGGGCTGAAGTGTGTGTGTGCTATTTTTGAACATGAGTCGGTTGTAAAGAGTTTCTTTACCTCCAATTCCTCTTCTTCAATCCAATCTAACCCTACAAATGTTTTCATTATTTAATCTTTTCGATGAATCCCAGCAATTTATTAATAATATTGAGTGTTCCTTTTAAAACATATTAAAGATTTTGCACCGTACCGTATCGTGAAACTTTATTATATCGTAAAGTAGACAGAATGAGGTTATGTATGGAACAATATATCGTGCAGATGGCCGCCGCGGCTTTGCTGGCATGTACGCAATCTTTTAATGAAATTTTCAATGACCGTTTTGCATGAATGCTGCGGTATTTCATTAATGCAGTGTCCAATTTCCTCTTTTAAGGCTTGAGTCGTCGTCGGCTTATTCGCGTAAACCATCGACTTCAAAAAACCCCAAAGAAAAAAATCTAATGGTGGTTAATCGCACGATCTAGGCGGCTAATTCTGATCTCCAAAACGCGAAATAACACGACCGGGAAATGACTGTTGCAGCAATTGAATTGTTTCTCTGGCTGTATGACATGTGGCGCCGTCTTGTTGGAACCACATGCCCTCCACATTCATTTCTTCAATTCTAGGCAAGAAAAAACTGGTTATCATTTCACGATACCGAACACCATTGACTGTTTGCGCTTGACCTGCCTCATTTTCATAAAAAAAAGGTCCAATGATTCCTCCAGCCCAAAAACCACACCACACAGTAACACGTTGAGGATGCATTTGCTTCTCGTGAATCACTCGAGGATTTTCCTCACCCCAAATGCGACAATTTTGCCTTTTGACGAAGCCATCAAGATGAAAATGGGCCTCGTCACTGAAGATGATTTTATCGGCAAAATCAGCATTTTCATGTTGTCTCTCCAATACCCAATTAACGAACTCCCTTCAGCTGGCTTCAGTTCCTGAGTCAATTGAACTTTGTATGCATGAAGATGCAAATCTTTCGTCAAAATTCGCTGCAAAGTGGATTTGGAGACACCAATTTGCTGAGCTCGGTGTAGAATTGAGGTGGATGGAGTTTGGGCGACATCATCACGTACAGTTGACTCTTTACAGTTGACTCTTTTGGAGCATTATTGTGACCCCAAATTGATCGCAATTTGCGAACTGTAGCCGCAAAACTTTCACCATTTTGGTAAAACAATTTCACAATGAGAATGCGTTGTTCATTCGTGTAGCGCTCCATTTTTACTAACCTCGTACCTTCTACTAGCAAACAATAACAATTGTTCAAACAATGACACTTCGAATGTTGCCAGATTTAAAAATTGCGTTCTTCTTGGGACACCCTTTACAAATGTTTAAGGTATTAATAAATTAGTTTATTTATAAAATAAACAATTAGTTAATTTTTATAATAAAAACAATTATAACAAAAACATGAAAAATTCATAGGAAAAAGTGTACATACAGCCACAAAAAATTATTATTATTTGAACATTTTGCCAATTAAAAGAAAAGATTTTAACTTTTAATATTTGGTCGGCCCACCTTGGGCATCAATTACTGCTTGAAGAAGACGTGCATTGATGTCACCAAATTCTCTGTAATATCGGGTGTTATTTCGGCCCATGCACGAATAAGGCCGATCTTAATGTTTCACGGCTACTAATGTCGAATTTTCGTTGCAATTTTTCCAAAACATGGTACGTACGTGTGCTCTGTTGGGTTTAAGTCCGGTGACTGGGGTGGTGAATTCAGCTGTCTTGGGGCATAGTAAATAAGCCAGTTTCGAACTACGTGTGCAGTATACTTAGGGTCGTTGTCTTGTTGGAAAATCCATTGATTTCCTAGACGCACGCTATCAACAGATGCCAATAGATTTTGTTCCAATATGTTTTAATATTGATAGCGGTCCATAATACCTTCGACAAAAACCAAACGACCCACTCCAGATGACGAAAACCATAACGTTGCCCCCACCATGTTTAACTGTAGGTATAATATTCTTTGGGTCAAGTGCAGTGTTTAGTTTTCTCCAAACTTTGGATCGACCATCACTTCCGAAAATGTTATACATACTTTCGTCGGTAAATATAACACGCTTCCAAAAATATATACCCTTGTCCAGATGAGCTTTAGCAAACTCAAGGCGAAGTTTACGATTCATCGCTAAAATTAGTGGTTTTTTGCGTGCTAATCTGATTTTAAAACCATTGTCATGCAAAATGTTTATTATTATTCGTGGAGTAATAATTATATTGGAACATTTTTCGATGTGTTTCACCAATTTTGGGACACTTATTTTCGGATTCTGGTTGACTACTTAAATAGTACTGCTAACATCGAGTATCGAAAGCTTTTTGGATCTACCAGATCGTGGCTTATTTTCGGTAATATTGGTATTATCACGATTTCTCGATACGATTTATTTTCCATTGGGAGATTTACTACCATATTTCTAACTCAAATATGAATCTCTTTCCGATTTTCCATTTTCAAGGATAAAAATTTAAATAATATCTTCTTTAGTTATCACTTTGTCAACGTAAACGATTGTAAAACTTGTAAATTTAATAAATTGACAAAGTTAACGGTTATTTATTTTTCTTTGTTTTTAATTTTCAATTTGATGTTAGGAGCTGCCACGCTGTATGTTTTTCCCTAATAATTTCTATCTTATATATTTTCATATCTTTTTTTTCTTTAAATAATCTATACTATTCATGCCTTAAACATTGCTATAAAATCTTTTTAAATTATCGCTACTAATTCTCTAAAACTTCAAAATTGTATGGTGTATGTAGACTTTTTTCCTTGACTGTATATTTTTTAAAGTTGAATTCGATTATGGGGCGAATTAAACTCAAATAGAATTAATTTGTTCAAAGCTTTGGCCAAAACAAATATTTTCTGATAATTTTCTGATAAAACAAAAATTCACCTTTAGTTGATCTTTTGAAACTGTTAAATCCTTTAAAAGTGAATAATATCTGAAAATTCAAAAATTTAGATAGTTTTGTTGGACATTGTAATGAGTCGCAATTTCAAGGTTTTCTATTTAGAATACTTCTCTTATTCAAATATTCATCTTTATGTGTATAGGGTATCCTTAACTACACACTTGCAATTGAATATATTGGTTATGGCTGAGAGTATGCCAACATTATTATTTTTTTAACGGGAAATAAAGTACTGCACTTAGCGCTTACAATGATTCCAAATAGATATTAGAAAATTTATCTCTACATATATTTAACCCTTCGTCGGGCACATATTTTGAGCCCTTAGTTCAGGCACATGGTGTCTGGCCAGACCCCTATACATTTACATGCATTTGTATGGAAATAAGGGCTGTTTGCCGTTAAATTTTTTACTAAGATAGGAAAATATTTGTTATATTTTGTGTTTCTATTTCTTTTTACTATGTTTTTAGCTACCTGAGGAAGAAAAAATATACCTGAAAAATTCTTTGGAATGAAAAGGGCAACAATTTTTTTGTTCTATATATATTTCTCTTTATTATGGGTAAAGTAATAAATGTTTATGACAAAATAGAAAATTATTATGAAGAATACATTGATTTTTTTATTCAGAATTTTTCGGAAGGCAACAAAAACATAAATAATCTACTTTTGAATGTTGCTGACAAACAGGATTGTTACATTTGCAGCAAAAAAAGCTGGTCTTACGGCGTATTTTGTCACCTTGCTGCAGGCAAATTCTGCAATCTTTTTTGGCAGCTAGTGTGTCTGGACCACTGCGTGAAGCCACATTACGGTTTGCTATATTGAGAGGTCTCCCAAAGTACGCCTCAAATGCTATACGAGTTGTTGGTTGAGCCACAATGTGCGGATTATTGATGCGATTTTTAACGTTGGCCAGTACCAATTGCTTTGCAAGTTTATATAAAAATATGCGTCTTCTTTCTTTTCTTGTGTTTTCATCATTTAGCTTACATATAATGTAACTTGCCAATGTAACTTGTGTAATGAGTTAGCATTTGATCCATCGTATCGACTTCGGCTTTAGTTGAATTATAAAATAAAATTGCTTCCGGTAGCCATGAAACGCCTTCAACATATTTCGTGTAATGCACGGTTGAAATTAAATTGACTGCCTTATTTTTTTTTTTTTTGGCACGTAGCTGCAAAGTGCAACAAGATTTTCATGAAAACCAAACACACTTGAAAGAATTGGTCGTCTGGTGCTCTTCATAACTTCCTTAGGAAGACATCTTTTGTTTGCTCGAATGGTGCCAACAAATGCCAGTCCCATAGCAGCCAGTCGTTTAGCGCCGTTCAATGAGGTGAAAAAATTATCAGAAATAATTGTTCTGCCGCTGTTTGCGTAACAATTTGCGAAATACATTAGAACGCTTTCACCTTGATTTATCTCCCGATTGTCTCCTTCCTTTCCAGTGTATAGTTTTCCTTTCAATGGAAATTTAGTCTTAGCATCGCATGCCCACCAAACTTTGATCCCATACCTTGCAGGTTTTGATGGGATATATTGGGTGAACTTTGTGCGCCCACGATACGGAAACAACTGCTCATCGATGGTGATATTTTCATAAGGTTCATAATAATTTTGCAGATTTTCATTGAGAAAATTCCAAAGGTCCCGGATAGGAGCTGCTTTATCTGTTTGCTATCGCAATGCCCGCGTGCGACTATTATCGAAACGAATATATCTGGACAGAGTAATGAATCGTTTGTGCGACATAGCCGCACGGAATATGGGCAGCGAATCAGAACGCCACAATATACTGGCGTCTTGCATATTATTATGGCTGAAACCAGAAGCCAACAAAATCCCAATGAATGCATCTAGCTCAGAGCTTGTCAAATCAATCCATTTTCTTTGGGTAGACTCTGGATATTCTTCATTCCATTTTCTAATTGATTCCCGCCCATGCCGATTTGTTTCACTAATGATGACGAACGTAATATTGGTTGAGAAAAATAGCTTGAATACCTCAACTGGATTGGTGAGCCTTGTTTTTGTTCCAGATCGAAAACGCATGATATTATGCTGGCGCAAACGAGATGCAGGGGGTTCAGTTTCGTTCCATTTAGTACCGTCTTTACCATAAAAACAGCCTGAGTCGACTTCATTTGCTGCTTCAGCATCATTTCCACTTTCTTCTTCTTCATCTACGTCTTCATCACTATCATAAAGTTCGTTAGGTTCAATTTCCAAATCATTTTCTATGTCTGATGCATCATCTTCTGGCACACAATCAGCAGTGTCGTCACCATCGTTTTCAAAGACATCATAATTTCATCAGCTTCTACCTGACTTTGAAAATCACGCACTAATGCCTCTGACAATTGGGGTTGCAAATTCGCCCTACGCAAGCATGTATTATAAATAAATTCCAGTTCATCAGCCATAATATACTAACAACGCAACAAATCAACCTGCGTATTCACAAGTTCAAAATTACCGCACAAAAACTAGATTACTTCTTCACTGTTCAACGTTCAATGAATAACTAACTCACAAACAAAATCAGAAGAAAGAAAGAAGCATAAAAGAATAAAGTAAATACAAATTTCCAACTCGTGCCATGTGTTTTGCCTATGCGTTCATACAAAATGCATAGGGGTGAAGATTTTTTATTTGGCTTTTTTGTCCTGTTCCAAGGACTTTTTTTCAATTATTAATTTATACATCGAAAGCCAACAATATTTTGGGAGATTACCTGAAATTACAGCCATGTACCTAAAATAGAAGTATGCTAAATTGAAGCATGATAATTAAATATGTCTGGCCAGAACTTACTGAGACACAAAGATGTTTTTTTGGGCAGATCCTACGGAAAGGAACAACAAGGGGAAGTCTCCCCCTTGACGGCCTGACCAAACCCGTTTTGGCTAGAAACCCGAAATTTAAAATATGTGTTCCCCGGTGTATTTTTGGAATTTTCTCCAAGAGGGTGGTAAATTCGGGCCTCAAAAGGGAAAAGTGCCAACCTTAACGGTCTGCTTAACGTGCTATGGCTAGAAATCTGAAATTTGTAGAACGAGTAAAATTGAAACACTAAAAATGGAAAACGAATTGGAATGGAACGAAATACCAGTGGTACTGAAACACTAGAAAGGGGGATAGTAACGGAATGGAATGGGACATGAGAAGATTTGAAATAATAAAAAAAGGAGAACGAAATAAAATGAAGGTGTAGTTGAAACATTTTGTAAGGGGAACAAAATGGAATGGAACGGGGTAACTATAAGTTTCAGAAATTTTCAAACAAAATTTCTGTCTATAAAACTTTCCTTTAAACTTTTCAAAAATATGAAATGATCCCAAAATTTGTTTATTCCATTTATAAAAAATTTCATTTAATGTTTAAAAACTTCTAAAAAGAAAATAAATGAAATTTTTTTTCCCTTCACCAATACAACAACGAAATTATAAAATACAACAACCACTACTCGAACAAATTTTTTTCCCTGTTTTCATTTCATCGTATGTTGTTATTATTTTAAAGTTGTATGTCGCTAAAATGTAGTTGTGTTGTGTTGTTTCATTTTCCAGGCTGACATTAGGGATTAAGCTTCATCATGTTATTTGTTTTTGTAAATTTGTTGTTGTTGTTGTTATTATATATATCCTGTACCATTTTCTCTTACTCCTCACAATTGTTATAATGATTTTCTATTTATTACTCCTTTTAGAATTTTTTTATTTGCAGTTGCAATGAGATTCATTAGCGAAATTTCAACAACATTCTATAATAAGCAACAGAAGTTGTTTTTTTTTTTTTTTTTTGTTTTTCTGCAACTCTTTTATATTTTTTACAAATGTAATTTCAACCAAGTCTAGAAACACTGTGCTCTAGAAGTCTTAAGCATTTTTAAATAAAAACCTCCGTTACATTGTTTCCATTTTTGAAACTCTTCATATGTCACCACCTTTCATTGCGCCTCTATCTCCTTTCTAAAGAAAGCAACGCATTAACGAGTAATAAATGAAAAAATAAAATAAAAATAAATAAATAAAATAAATAAAAACAAACAAATAAAATAAAAATAAAAAATTATAAAAATTAAAAAGAAAACAAAATAAAATAAATAAAAAAGAAAAGAAAAGACCAAAAAAAAAGAAAAAAAAAATTAAAAGAAAAAAAAATAAAATAAAAAAAAAGGAAAAAAAATTAAATAAAAATTAAGAAATAAACAGGAAAAAAGTTTAAAAAAAACTAATAAAAAAAAGAAAAGAAGAGAAACAAAATTAAAAAAGAAAATAAAGAAAAGAAAAATAGAAAAAAAGAAAAAAAAATAAAAAAAGAGAAAAAGAAAAAAAAAATAAAAAAAGAAAAGAAAAGGAAAAAAAAAAATAAAACAAGAAAAAAGGGCTAAATTCGGCTGTGCCGAATCTTTGAATACCCTCTACCAATATCCTAAAAAGATGTTCTCTACTGTTTTTGATACAAATAATATAAGAAAACTTTTGAAGAAAAATTATGTAAGTGAAAAAATTTTTTGAGGTGAAAAAGTTTTTTAGATGTGAAAAGAACTTTTTTGGAAGAAAAAAAATTTAGAGGTGAAAAAAAATTTTTGAGGTGAAAAAATTTTTTGTTGTGAAAGAAAATTTTAGTGGTGAAAAAATGTTTGAGGTGAATACAAAACATCTTAATGCATTAGAATTTGACGTTTGTAGTTATTTTAATATTTTTGGTAAATAAATTAATTGAAAGCCTAATCCAAGGCTATATCGCCATGGGGTGCCACCTATTCAAAAGTAGCGGCACTAAAGCAATTATGCATTATGCTCTCTCTTTATATATAAATTTCTTTGGACCTAGCCATGGGGCAGGGTATTGTTTTAGTTAATTAAGCGCCACCTATTCAAAAGTAGCGGCACTAAAGCAATTATGTATTTTGATCATTCTTTAGATATAAATGTCTTTGGTTACAAAAACAAAAAATACATTTTATGGAATGAAACGAAAAACCAACAAAGCTTAACAGAAAAGCCCAATCAGGTTTACTATATCTCCTATAGTAGCCAAAGAATTGGAGATATTTTAAATGGAAAATCCTAAGAAAATGCATCGGGAAAAATTATGAAAATTTCATAAAACGATTTTTAAATAGTTACGTCTATGAAAATGCCGATGTTCTACCCTTCTGTAGGTACGCCATGTCGTTTCAAACCAGATTTGTTGAGAAACTTGAGCTACACGATAATTTGCTTGTCAGCCAAATATACGAAAACGAGAAAAACACTATCAATAGACGTATTAACGACAATCCAGCTTCTCTGGACCTTACCTCATTCTATATGAGCCCAGCCTCCAGCAATCATAGGGGCTGAATATGATATACGCATATACTAAATTTTGGATGAACTGTACATATTTAATATAAATATGTTTTGTCAATTTATGTAACAGAACTTTTGTTATTTAGTTTTAGTAATGTTATTTACAGAGGTCTGATCTGTTAGCGACTTTAACATTGTTGCTTTTTACGTTAACATAGTTATTGGAGTAACACACATATAGCTCTAAGAATGTTATTATTCTCATGTAAGACAATAAATGTAGTCGAACAAGAAGAAGACTTAATAACATTTTTACTTACTTAACAGAAAAATAAAATATATACAGAAAAATTGTACAAATTTGTATGGAAAATTTAGAGGTACCTTCACATTTTCACTCATATCTTTTGAACCGCTAAGCTGATTTCGCTCATTTTAAATACCAAACTGCCCGGGAGGATGTTCAATTAACTGGGTAAAAATAGCCACCCTAGCTTGCCTCTTCGCATCGTGATCGCCATTTCACTTTATGGGGTCTTAAACCTATATTTCCACATGTTACAAACGGAATGACAAATTGATATATACCCTCTCTATATATGGCGGAGGGTATAACAGGAAACATTAGAAAAAAAGAAAGAAAAAAACAGAAGCAAAAACAGAAAAAATAGAAAGAAAAGCCCAGCAAATAAACTTTTTAGCTATTTTGATCCAGCAAAAAAAACTCTTAGTACTCGAAGTTTTAGAAAAGCTAGAGCCTTCAGTACTAGACAGAGCCTAAACAAAAAAAAAAAATCAATTAACAAACACGTGGTTAAAATGAATTCATAAAAAGCACAATGAAGGCAATCAACTTAAAAGGCCAAAAATATTCTATTTACATAAAAAATGTTAATATTCAATTTTTTAAGTTAAAGATTTTTTTAATTTTGTTTTCCTGAAGATGCTAACAAATTGTTAGCGAAATATCGAAAATAAAATAAGAAATTTTATAAAAAAAAAAAAAAAAAAAATAAAAAGATCTTTAGCTTAAAAAATTGAATATTAATATTAAAATAAGATCGAATAAAGTTATATAATTTTAAAAAATGTTTAGTTATACTCTGGCTCAGGAAGTTTTATTTTCAGTTCTGTTTAACGAGACCCATCATTTATCATTATGGACTTATTTTAACCCATCAAAATCACTCAAAATATTGCATTTTACCATAAATATCATAAAAAAAGCTTTTGCCGTAGTCAAAATTTATTAATTTTTTTTTTGGCAAATAGAAATTTGTTATAAAATTTGACCACAGTATTATTATATAAAATTTTTCCTCCATTTTTTTTGTGTCTGGTAACAACACAATACGATACAGTACATTTTGCTAACAACAACAATTGATTTTAATTAGAACTCACATAAGGGTTCCCTTGATATTTGTTTAAAATTTTAAATAATATAAAAAATATGTCTCACTTACAAGCTTTAAGTTAGAGCAACGAAGCTTTGGTTTTACAATTTGGAATAAAATATATGAAAGTGAAATTTTTTTATTCAATTACAAAATTAATTATAATGTTGTACTTTCAAAAAGCAATAAAGCTTAAAAATGATTAAAGTGCATAAACACTTAGATAGCACAAAGAAAATCGGCCTGTCTTTGGACCACTTAGGAATTAAAAGGGGTCAAAAAGGCTTCAATAATGGATCAATTTTCGTTTTTTAGCTTTTCAAAATATTTAAACTAAAGGAATCATATGCAAGAGTTTTAACATTGAAAAGGGATTTTTGAGGGTTTTTACTGATACCACTTTTTTGGTACTTTTTTGCTATTTACAATTTGTTTCAAAACTATGCCAAACTCACATAACTTTTTCCCCGTCAAAGTTTAGCGGTAAAGTACGAGTATTTTGTTTTATTTCTTGTTGTTATTTAACCTATTTTGGGTTTTAAAGCTTTTTTTCTTGCAGCCCTTTTTTTTTTTGGTACTTTTTGGATGAACTTGGTAAAACACAGCCATGACGTACATTAATCTTTCGCATTTGAAGAATATGTTATTATAAAGTAGTTTTTTTTTATAGAATTTCGACTTTTTACGAAAATCTGGCGTTCAAAAAAATAGTCAAAAATTTCCAAATAATTTGCTCTGTATTTTTACTCCTTTAGGTTCCAAGATTCCCTTTTTCCCCTTAATATTTGCATAATGTATGCAAAGCAGCTCAATTAATTGATGAGCTAGACAACGATTTATGCTGTGAATTAATATATTTAGAATGTGGCAAACAAAAAGCAGCCCTAATATAAATATGAAATGTGAAAGTTTAAGAAGGGATTTTAATATTTAAAAATTTTAGGACAACAGTAGTAGAAACACTGAAAAAGTGATTAAAATTTTTGCTGGGATTTTTCACATTAAGCGCAACGAATAAAGAATGCAGACAATGGCTGATATAATTTATCCTAAAATTGTTATTCAGTAGAAAATGTTAAAACGATTGGGGGTAAATAAATTATATGTAAACATTTACAAGGAATTTTTTCTATATAAAAAAAATTTTAAAAAACCATCAGACTTTTAAGGAGATCTGCAATACAACTTATTTTTAAAGGAAATTCTTCCAAGTGAGAATTTAGATTTCTCTAATAGAGCTTAGTTTGACAACACCGTATTATTTTGAACTTCTCTCGTAGTTAATTAAAAATGAACATTGCTCCTGTCAACTGCCATCTGTTAAAAGACTACTGTCAAATCTTGAGCTTGTGAATACAGACGAAATGAAAAAAATTGGACGAAAAATTGTAACATAACTTCTGTGGTTAAGTAGTGATTTATTGAATTCCGTTATGCCACAAGTGACGTTGAATATTCAGATCGCAAAAGAGAGACCGCTATGACAGTAATCGTGAATAAAAACCTGTGCAATGATATTGGATGAGCGGAGAAGTAACGTGCGAGAGATATCTGAGGCTGCAGGCGTCTCAATTTTACATAAATATTTGGACTTGAAAAAGCTATTCTCGCCACTGTGTGACCAATTCAAAGGAGTGTGAAAAATCCATAAATTGGAATGATATTGGACGAGCGCAGAAGGAAAGTTCTTGAGATATCTAAGGCTGCAGGCCTCGCGAGTTGTTTACACTCGACCATAAGCGCAACCGAGCGAAAAGGTGTGAGAAAAATCTATAAATTGGATTAGGAACTGTTTCAGATTTAGCCCTTACGAGAAAATTTGCTGATTTAAAATCTAAATCACTGAAAGAAACTCCTATTTGTAAGACATTGCGGAAGCCCGTTATTTAGAAGGAATACAAAAAATTGGAAAAACGCTGGACCAAATGTATCGAGCTAAAAGGAGACTGTATTCACGCAAACAAACAAAAATCTAGTTAGTTTTCACAAGTCTGGGGGCAGGTTTTTTTCAGATGGGACAGGTAACAGGGTGCGCACTTTCAGATCGGTGCTTTTTCGCCAGTCACAGGTTAAGCACTTTCAGACTGTTCCTGTTTTCACTGATAATGGCACACGTTTAAGGTGGGTCCTTTAGACCGGTCGTCTTTGCACCGGTCACGGGGTAGGTGATTTTTAAATAACCCCTCTTTTTTTCTCACAAAAAGACTTTCAGATCTATAATATTTTACCAGCCACAGGGTTGTAATCCGCGGGAAAAGGTCCTATCCTAGGAATAGTCACGTGACCGGTTAATTGTGATAGGAACCGGTGACTGAACCGGTTTTTTATATGAATATGCCTGGTCATTTTAACATGGGTTTGTCCTAGGAGGGGGTCAATTGCCCTCTGTGACATGTCACAGGGCTGGTCTAAAGCGACATGTCACACAAGAACATACCACAGGCCTCGTTTTTTTAAACTAATCACGTGATAGAGGCTTTTAAATCGAGCATGTGGTAAGTTTTTTAAAAACCGGTATTGTTTTCACCTATCACGGGACAGGTCCCAACTCCCAACTGAACCCTTTTTGTCCCGCAGGGTACTTTCAGACTGGTACTTTTTTCATTTATCATGGGACAGCTCACATGACAGGTCTCTTAAGACCGGTCCTGTTTGAACCGGTCACGGGACAGGTCCTCGAAATTTAACTAGCTATTTTTAAATTCATTAAACTTATTTTCTTTATAACATACAATTCAATGCAATAATTTTCATTGTCAATAAAAAGTTTTTCACTCAGAATTTTTACACAAATCTAATGAGAGTTTAGATTATCTGAATTTAAGAAAAACTTTCAGTATGAAGTATGTTAGAAGAAGTAGCAAATAACCTATACATATATCATGTCACATTTCATTTAAAATATTTATTATTTAATTGGTTCAAATAGCACATTTTATTAAAACCACAGACAAATTCCATTTGTTTTATTATAATGTTCACTAAGCTAAATAAATATAGTTTTTAATAAAATTTTCTGATTGTGAAGGTTTTTGCAAATATTTTGCTCTGATATTTATAATCATATTAAATAATAAGCTAAACCAGACAAGTTTAATCGTTTTTTAATTTAGACAGCAACTCCCCAGGGGAATAATATTGTTTATGAAAATCGTAAAGGTATTTAACTGGAAACAACAAAACAAAAAATATAAATATAAAAGATGAAAACCAACAACAAATTACAAATTAAAGAAGGTCTTGTGAACAGAATGACTCACTCACCCTCACTCACCTAAAGGGAAAATAACCACAATTTTGAGCTTTTAAGATTTAGCACGACGTATAATTTTATACATACATATAATAACCGCACATATGAAAATCATAAGGTATGTTGGTATGTAAATATGTATGTATGTATATGTAAAATGGAAAAACCAAAAAATCCTTTTTCTAAATGGAAACGCGTAAATAAAGGATTAAATGGTTGAATTTAAAATAAACGCTGACAAACCAATAGATAAAATAATCCCAAAGTATATATATTGTGATATAAACAAATACATAAACATTCAGTGATAAGATAAGTTTAATTTAAATTAAATTGAAGTAGAAAATACCCTATAGGAAGCCTGGGGTCAAGTGTCTACAAGTCACCACTTTTGTCGACTATTTTGGGTGACCTTTTGGTGACATGTCCACAAAGCGTCTATACTTTTTACATTCCTTTTTTGTAGCTGCAAAGCTGTGCTTGTTCTTGATTTTTTTATTGTTTCATTTTGTTGAAAATACATGTACATAGCTGCATGCAAAATTAAAGTTTTTGATAAAAATATAAAGAAACATTAATTTAAAAGGTAAATATACAAATTTAAACAAAATATATAATGAGCAAAAGAAACTAAAAAAAAAACAATCAATTTTGTACAAAAATAAAAATAACAAGAAAGAGGCAACAATTTTTAATAAAAATTGCAACTCTAAAGATTTCGTGGAGCCTGATGAAGATTTTACGGAGCGTGTGGACGATTTTGTGCATTTTTTTGAAACTTAATTTGCAAGAAAATCTTTTTTACTTTAATACAATTTATGAAAAAAATTTTTATTAATAAAATATCTAATTTAACAAAATAAATGCACCTGTTTAAACTTATTTCCTTCCTAGTGTGGAAATCAAGTAAAAAGTTTCAAAAGTGTAGACTTCAATTACGAAAATGTACTAGTGAATCTCTAGTTCCAATGTCAACACCTAGTCAATAGTTGTGTAGATTTGCTATGACACGCACATGTTAAATGTCTACAGCAGAGAGAGTTGTCTGGGACATAATTAGTCAGTAGTACTGGTGACAAAGTCAATAGTGTATCAGTACAGTTTCACTATCGACATTTCCTACAGAGTATGTACACACACACACACACACACATTTACAATTGGTTACCCAGAGTGATAAAAAAAAAAAATATTTTTAAAGATACTCGTTCAAAAGAAGCCACAACTAAATATTCTGTTAATGTATTAGTTAAGACTACATATTAAGCTTATACTCAGAGGAAACCTCTTATTTATATCCATATTTCGTATTACACGGATAATTTAATCCACAATTAAAAAAAAAATGACATGAACTAAAATGTTATTAAAAATTTTCTACAAAATAGTTTATAAATTGTCCTCAATTTAAGTAAAATTTTATTAAAACTTAGAAAAATTTTCTTAAAAGAATAAAAATTCCCAAGTTTGGGGAAAAACGAAATAGTTTATATACTCAGAAATAGTTCATATTTTTCCTAAGTAATATTTCTTGATTTTAGGAAAAAAACAAGTCAATTAAATAAAAATTTATTGATTTTAAGAAAAAACATCATTGTTTAAAGAAATTTGCATAACCAAAAGTAAAAAATTAAGTTTAGTTCAAAAAAAAAAAAAGAATTTAGGACATAATTTACTCCCATTTAGTTCAAAAAATGTGTCTAACTTAAATTGAGAAAGTACTTGAACTTAATGTGTGTTCATTTTTTGTTCGCGAGTAGTAAAATTAACTAAATTTTAGAAAGCCATTTCCAAATTGAGTTTTTAAGTCTACCACTTTTTAATTTTGAAGAATTGTTTTTTAAAAATTAGTTCAGACAATTAAAAACAAAAAGTAATAAATTTTGTCCTATGTAATAATTAAAATTTATTTGATTTTAGAAACCGAAGAACTATTTCTAAGGAAAATTTTCTTACAACTTAGTTCAGATAAATTTTAAAAATTTTATTTAAATTTTTTTTTTTTCAAGTAAAAATTTTCTAATTTTTAAAAAATAATAAAATTTGGTATAGGATTTTTTTGTTGGAAAACTGTTAAATTATTGTCAATATTATATAAAAAAAAACAATCAATTAAAAACAAATTAGTTAGTTTTTCTAATTTTCAAGATAAACTATTATTAAATAAAAGAAATAAAAGTAAACATTTAAAAAAACTATCGTGCATGATTGTAATTTTTGGTGCGTGATTCAAAAATGCCTCACATGTCCATCTCTAACCTTAACAGTCCTTAACATTGAACTTAAAGTAGTTTAAAATATTTTTTAAAATTTTGTTAGCAAAAGGTAAAAAATTTCGAATTTGCGCTTTTATGTAATAAATTTGTTTGATGACTACAATACTAAAAATATCGCAGGCACATTTTATACATTACGGCATAATGGCTTTCCTATTATTGATGTAGCGCTTATTAAACTTTATATTTTTTTGAACTATTTTTTGTTCACTTAATAATAAAAAAGTTTAAATTTGTATATGTCTAATAAAGTTTGAGCTAAAAATCCCATAAAATGAACTTATGACATTTTTCCATTTTCCAATAATAACAAGAAATGTAACTGTGGTATTTTTTATTTTTGCAACAATTTCCTTAAATTAGTTAATTTAAAAAGACAAAGGACCCTCCAGTGTTCCTTAGCCATAGATGCCGTGTGCCACGAAGGGCGTCCCTTTTTGTATTTCTCTCAAGCAGAACCGTTAATTAACTACGAAAAGGATCTGACTTTGTAACAATTTATTACACATTTGAGAACATTCTGAAGTACATTTTTTTTTAATTTGTTTACCTTTTTGCTAATGAAATTTAATTTATATTTTAAGTAAATTAGTTTAGTATAATTCAATTTAATTTAAAGACAAAAATGTATAGCAAAAAGCATGTTAAGAGCAGTATCCTCACAAAGCGAAAGTCCTCCGAAAGTGGGAATATACTTACACAATGAGTGTAAAGTACTTTATATGGATAAATATATTACTTTTACCATAGAAACAGTTTCATATTTTTAAGAAAATTTTTATTAAATTTAAGGATAATTTTCCCTTTAAAAAAATTGCTATATTACTTGATGTTAGAAAATAGTTTCTTATTTTTAGGGAGTTAAGTCCTAGTTTTAAGTAAAAAGAAAATTATCTAATGAACTTAAATAAAATTAAATTTTTCTTAAAACTAAGGAAACATTTACTAACTTACAGTACAATTTTAGATGATGTATGAACTAATTAGGAGGCGATTTTACTGTTTTCTAATAAAAATTTACTTCTCAGTAGTAAAATTTTTTTTATAATTTAGAAATTTTGACAAAATTTCAAGTAAAATTTGTTTCTTAATTTCAAGGAAAATTTTATTATATACAAAGTGTCTTTGGCGTCGTTTTCATTTCAATTTTCATCTAAATAAATTAATTTTTCTAAATTCTAGTTCATTTTTTTGCATTTTTATGCATGAATTATTCGTTATTCGCTAAATTTAAGTCAAAATCAAAAATCTCTTTAAAATTTGTTATATAAGCGCTTAAGATTTAACCAATCCAGTTTAATCCTCTAAAAATTACTATTTTTGTTATTACACACATTCGACAGTAATTTTATATGTGTAAGTATTTTACAATATGGATTTGATTAGCATTTTATAAGCACACAAAAAAACATTTGTTTTTTTTTGTTTTGCTCTTCAAATCCTTTTAACAAATATCCTATTTTTCCCCCTTTTTCATTATTATTTTTTTTTTTTTTGGGTGCAAAATTTGATTGATTCAAACTTACAGATTCATTTAGTTTTTTTTTTGTTTGCCCCAAAAACACATTAAAATTGTTGTAGGATGTTGTTGTTCGGTTAAAGTATCTGTCTGGAGTGTGTTAAATCTTTTTACTATCATACGCTTTAAATACACGCAGAAGAATTTTATTAAAAAATGCACATAACATATTCTAGGAATTGAAAATGTTTTGTAAATAACTCAAAGTCGATTAAATGATATTTAGTGGAGAAGGTTAATAGGAAGCCCCGAATTCAAATTCGGTGAAAAATAAAATTATTAAGTTATGTTGAGTGGGGTGGCTATTGTTCCCAACCGAGGGGAAGTAAAGGCTGGAAGGTTGTTTGAACATTTTAAGCACGGGGATGAACTAAAAATTTCACGGAATTAAAATGATTCCATATGACATCACTGGGTGGTAATGGGTTAATAAGATTGGGTATACAAGTTAATAATGTCGATTTGGACAACAGATGGCATAACTATCACATATGGTTTGTGTCAATTATAACACATATGGTATTTTGAAGAGTAAACTTCTGTCGTTATAATTCAGTATTCGATAGACGTCAAAGTGTAAACACACACTCTTTTTCAATTGCTATAATAACGTCGAATTTTGTACCTAAGAAAGATGTTTTGCGGGGAAGTCTGATAACCTTCCTTCATTTGAAGAAAACGTCTACTGGTAGAAGCTTACAGTCAACATGCACCAACTCAAAAAACTTGTGAACGATGGTTTGCGTGATTCAAAAGTGGTGATTTCGACACAGAAGACAAGGAGAGGCCTGTTCAGCTGAAAAAAATCGAATATAAGGAATTGGAAGCATTATTCGACGAAGATTGTTGTCAAGCGCAAGAAGACCATGCATAATCATTGAGAGTCAACACACAATAAGCCATTTCCGTACGTTTAAAAGCATTGGGATACATTCAAAAGCAAGAAAATTGGTTCCCATATAAATTGAAGCCAATAGACGTTAAAAGGCGATCTTGCGTGTTAGAAATGCTGCTTAAACGCTACAAAATGAAGTCATTTTTGCATTGTATTGTTACTGAAGATAAAAAAATTGATACATTACGATAACTCCAAAGCCCGGCCAACCAGCCAAATCAACGCCAAAGCTGAATATTCATGGCGCCAAGGTAATGCTCTGTATTTGGTGGGATCAAAAGGGTGTTTTGTATTATGAGCTGTTGAAATCGGATCAAACGTTTTCTGTACCGAACACAATTGATTCGTTTGAAGAGAGCAATCAGCGAAAAACGAACAGAACATTCGACCAGACACGAGGCCATAATCTTCCATCATCACAACGCTCAGCCACATGTTGCAGGACCGGTTAAAAACTATTTGAAAAACTGTAGTTGGGAAGTTTTGCCTCACCCGCCTTATAGCCCAGACCTTGCCCCTTCTGACTACTATTTATTTCGATCGATGCAGAACGCCCTTACTGGAATACGCCGCTTCACTTCAGAACAAGATATCAGAAATTGGCTTAATCCCATTCTTTACGCACAAAACCGGAGCAATTCTTTTGGCGCCGAATCCATATGCTACCAGAAAGATGGGAAAAAGTGCTGGCTAACGATGGACAATACTTTGAATAATGTATTAAATCATTTTGTTATTCTAATAAATGCACTTTTCAAGCAAAAAAAAAATCGACATTATTAACTTGTATAGCCAATATGTAAACTTCAATCGGAGATTTATAAAGACTAAAAACTGGACATTAATTTATTTAAATCTGACCTTAAATTGAGCTTTAATAAATACCACAATAGATGAGTTTCATTTAAAAATCGAGATAAAACTGAAATTTTGAACCCGACCACCTCAGATATCGATGAAATTTTGTTTATAGCTAAATTTAATCAATACAAACAAACTCTCATTTTAAGAAATGACTGTTTTGCGATTTTTTGGGCGTGGCACAGTGGAAAAGTTTTCGAAAAAACGCGAAAATAGTCGAAAAGAGCTCCATTTAAACTACAATAACTCAGAATCGGCTGAACCTATTTACATGATGTTGGTATCATTAAAAAGATATTTTAACAGGATTTATGACACGTTTAAAATTACACTGTAAAAAATTTATAACAAAAAGAAAATTTAAACTAACGAAAAATCCAAAAAGATCAAGGGTTTTTTTACAGTGTATTATTTGGGACGCTAAGTGTATTATTTGGGACGCTAAAAAATATACATGTTCATTAGTTTTCCCTTTTCTAATATCATATGCATTTCTTATGTGTTCATAAATTAAAAAAAAAAATATTTAAAGTTTGGTATAATTTTTCTAAGTGCACTTTATTAAGCTACTCGACATTTCATCTTGTTTTCAAATAATCATTGCTATTGTTAATTTTGTTACTGTTGTTGCTGTTGCTGTTTGTAGTCAAGAGCATATCATCATCATTTCATTAAATAAATGAATTGTATGTTGAATATGATTTTAGGGAAATTTTAAGCATATTGAAATGAAATTGAATTAAAGTTCTCCCTTTTTTTTTGGTGTGTTGGGAAAAATTTTGAATATAAATTTTATGGTAACATTTTATTTAAAAGTAATTTAACTAACTGAAATTTGTTTATATTAATTTAGGGCAATTAATGCTGCAACACTGATGTGTGTAATTTAGATAACAATACACCCAAAAAAAAAAAAAAAAAAAAAAAGACGAACTAAAAATTAATCCAAAATTTCCTTTAAAATAGTTTAAAAAATTTTTCTCAATTTAAGTAAAATTTTATTTAAACTTAAAAAATTTTTCTTAAAATTAATAAAAATTTGTATGTTTGGGTAAAAACGAAATAGTTTATATACTCAGAAATAGTTTATCCCTTTCTTAAATAATATTTCTTGATTTAAGGAACAAAACAAGTATATTAAATAAAAATCTATCAATTTTTAAGAAAAACCTCTCAGTTTTAAGAAATTTATATACTAATATGTAATAAAATTAACTGTAGTTAAAAAAAATATTTAGAACATAATTTACTGCCATTTAGTTTAAAAAAAAGTGTCTAACTTAATGTGAGAAAGTAGTTGAACTTAATGTGTGTTCATTATTTATTCGAGAGTAGTAAAATGAACTAAATTTTAGCTTTTAAGGCTACCACTTTCTAGTTTTTAAGAATTTTTTTAAGCCAGTTCCAAATTCAGTTTTTAAGTATACCACTTTCTAGTTTTGAAGAATTGTTTTCTAAAAATTAGTTCAGAACAATTAAAAACAAAAAGTAATAAAAAAATTTTTTCCTATGGAATAATACAAATTTACTTGATTTTAGAAACTGATGAACCATTTTTGAGGAAAATTTTCATGCAACTTTGTTCAGATAAATTTTAAAAATTTTAATAAAATATTCTTATTTTCAAGTAAAAGTTTTCTAATTTTTAAAAAATAATAAAATTTGGCATAGGATTTTTTTTGTTGGGAAACGTTTAAATTATTTTTAATATTCTATTCAAAAAAAAAAAAAAACAATCAATTGAAAACAAATTAGTTAGTTTTTCTAATTTTTAAGAAAAACTATTATTAAATGAAAAAAATAAAAGTAAACATTTAAAAAAACTATCGTGCATGATTGTAATTTTTGTTTCGTGATCGTGCATGGCTCACGTGCCCATCTCTAATCTTAACAGTCTTAAATATTGAACTTAAAATTTTGTTAGCAAAAGGTAAAAAATTTCGAATTTGCGCTTTTATGGAATAAATTTGTTTGTTGACTGCAATACAAAATATCGCAAGCAAATTTTACATATTACGGCATAATGGTTTTTATATAATTGACATAATGCTTATTAAACTCTATATTTATCGAATTATTTTTTTTTTTTTTCACTTAATAATAAAGTTTAAATTTGTATATGTCAAATAAAGTTTAAGGTAAAACTCCCATAAAATGAACTTATGACATTTTTCCTTTTTCCAATAATAACAAGAAATGTAACTGTGATATTTAGTATTTTTGCAACAATTTCCTTAAATTAGTTAACTTAAGAAGACAAAGGACCCCCAGTGTTTCTTAGCCATAGATGCTGTGTGTCCCGTAAGGCTTCCCTTTTTGTAGTTCTCTTAAACAGAACCGTTAATTAACTACGAAAAGGATCTGACTTTGTCACTATTTATTACGTTTCAGGATATCCTGCAGTACATTTTTTTAATGTGCTTACCTTTTTGCTAATGAAATATAATTTATATTTTAAATATATGAAATTAGTATGACTCAAATAAATGTTAAAAGACAACATTGTATAGCAAATATCTTGTTAAAAGCAGTGTCCTCACAAAGCGGAAGTCCTCCGAAAGTGGAAAAAAAACCTACTCAATGAGTGTAAAGTACTTTAAATTATATGGTAAAATATATTACCTTTACAATAGAAGCAGGATAAGGATGATTTTCACTTAAAAGAAGTGCTATTTAACTTGATGTTAGAAAATATTTTCATATTTTTAGGGAGTTAAGTCCTAGTTTTTAGTAAAAAAAAAAATTAACTAATGAACTTAAATAAAATAAAATTGTTTTTAAAACCAATGAAACATTTCCTAACTAACAGTACAATTTTAGATGATGTATGAACTAATTATGAGGAAATTTTACTGTTTTCTAATTAAAATTTACTTCTCAGTAGTAAAGCTTCTCTATAATTTAGAAATTTTGATCAATATGTTAGAAAAATTTGTTTCTTAATTTCAAGTAAAATTTTATTAAATATTGGTAAAAAAAAATGTCTGGCGCCATTTTCATTTCAATTTTTCCTCTAAGTTAATTTTTCAAAATACTAGTTCAATGTTTTTTTTGAGTGTTTATAAAAGAATTAATAAAGGGTGGTTAAATTTTAAGGACCAATGTTGAATGTGAACCACACCTAAACGTCAAGTTTTTTCTAAATTTCATTTGACATTTCTCAATTTCAGACTAACTCAATTTGAACCATGGAAAGATACACAATCGAGCTACGCTTAATGCGTAGCTCAGGCTTATTATGAAAATGGGCGTTCAAATCAAAATGCATATCGTGCACTTTGTGAATTTTTTCGGTCAATTTAATCGTCCAAATGTGCGAACAATCGGAACGATCGTGCAAAAATTTTAGCAAACCGGGTCTGTAGAAGATGTGAAAACACCAGTGCATGCTCGAACAGCTCGTACTGCAGAAAATATTGCTGCTGTTCGCGATAGTGTGGCTGAAGAGCCGTCCACCTCAACGCGTCGTCGTGCCCAACAATTGCACCTCTCACGCTCGTCGTTGATGAACATTATGCATAAAGATTTGCATTTACACGCTTACAAGGTGCAATTGACTCAAGAACTAAAGCCTCTTGGTCGTGAATGGTCAGAATGGTGGCAAGAAATGGCAACAGTGGATGATCAATTTTCGAAGAAAATCATCTTCAGTGATGAGGCACATTTTCACCTCAGTGGAATCGTCAATAGGCAGAATTATCGAATTTTGGCGAATGAAAATTCAAGAGCGATTGTCGAAAAACCATTGCACCCACAAAGAGTGACCGTTTGGTGCGGTTTATGGGCTGGCGGCATCATCGGGCCGTATTTTTTCCAAAATGAGGCCGGCCAGGCAGTTACTGCGAATTGTGTTCGCTTTCGTGAGATGATAACGAACTTTTTATGACCCGAATTGGAAGATATGGATGTACACGATATTAAGTTTCAACAGGACGGTGCCACTGGCCACACAGCTAACGAAACAATGGCTCTTTTGCGCGACAAATTCAATGGCCATGTTATCTCACGTGGTGGCAATGTCAATTGGCCGCCAAGATCATATGATTTGACACCGTTAAACTTCTTATTTTTGGGTTATTTGAAAGAAATGATGTATGTCGATAAGAAGAGCTAAAGGATGAGATAATTCGTCACATTAACGGCATAGCACCTCAAGTATGCATCAGCGTCATCGAAAATTTAGACCATCGAATGCAGGTGTGCCGCCGAGGTCGCCGCGGCCATTTGGCCGATATTTTGTACCATACATAATTGAACCATACAATATCATGATAATAAAAAGAAATGGCAATAATTTCCTAAATAATTTGTGTTTTATTCAAAATCAACATCGGCTCTTTAAATTTAACCACCCTTTATAACTTATATTTTACCAGTTTTGTTTTTGTCCTCTTAGATTTTTAGAGAGCAAAGCAAAGCTGGAAAACTAAGAGCTGAATTGCAGATTAAAATTTAAAGATCAATCTTTTTAAATTTAATCTTATTTAAATAAAACTCATAAATTAATTTATATATCTTTAATTCACAAATGGAATTAACCATTAGCAGCTATTCATAAATTCGAAAAATATTATGTTGCTCAATTTTACGCATTACTGACTGACAACTAACCACTAATCAAGGCAAATGCCATTTTTAATTAAGGCCACTACTTGCAAACAGAATTTTCACAGACGACTATTATAAAGTCTGCTTTTGCTGTAGTTTGCTTTATTGCTTAGAAAATAAGGCAATATGATGACAAGATACAAATATTCATGATTGTAATAAATTTAAAGAAAGCAAAAAACCAAAAAAACGAAGAGAACTGGTAAAGTAAACATAAAAAAAGTGTATAAAATAATACTACTGGCTTTAAAAGCCAACAAGCCATTCTATACAGTAACTCCACACAAAGAAAAAAGAGGCTGTATACAGTAAAACAAAAATAGAAAATTACAGCAATGCCTCGCATAAAAACAACAACAACAACAACAATGAAATGCAACAAGGGAAACGGAAACATTGCTTGCCAATAGCTAAGTAGTGTATCCGTATCCTGTCATAAGAGCTAACATCAACAACGAAAAAAAGGGAATTTTTTTCGTTGTTGTTGTTGCTATTTTTGCTCTCTAGCACAAATGCTAAACCAGCCATAAGAGACAGTCTAACTAAAAACACCGTATTGCATATTTATAAACATAAGGATAGTTGCAGTTTTTTTCTTCTAATGTTTTTGTTACATTTGTTGGCTGTTGTTTTCTTTTTTTCTTCTCTCTATCTCTTTATATTCCTGGCAACAGGAAGTAAATGTCGCGTTAGGCTTGTTTCATGGTTTCCAAAGGACAGTTGTATTAGATTTTAAAAGAAAGATGTAAAGGTAGTAAAGCAAAAACAAAAACAAACAAACAACAACGACATGCACATTGTTGTTAAAGGTTTTCGTCATTGTCATGTTGAAGTGTAAAGTGACAAAAAAAAAACAAAAAGGAAAATGTGTTAAAATTACTATCAACTTCATAAAGGTGTAAGAAATAAGTTGAACTTTTGTTTACCAACAAAAAAAAAAAAATAATAAGTAAGAGACATAAAATAAAGTAGACTAAAAAAATATTGATTTCTCCTGTGAAAATTCAAATATAGTATATATGAACATGCATGATCATACATGGTCTGGTATGTAATACATGGGTATACATCATTATATATGTTCAATATATGACAATACATGATCTCATATATTTCTAAATATTTTCGGATGCAAAATTTGACTGTGTATGGCAGTACAGGTTGGTTGAAAAGTTCCTGCGCTCACTAAGAGATGGCACTGCTAGCTCCAAACTTTTTTTTTCTCAAGCTGGTATAACTGTCCTGAGAAAACATGCAAAGTTGCAAGTCATTTTGTCAATTCTTTCTTTGTTTACAAGCCATTTGAAGTTGATGTGTCATTGATTTTTTTTAATATGGAATAAATTTAATATCGTGCAGTCATTAGATTCTTTGTTTTGAAGGGTTTAAAAGCAAAGGAAATGTATGTACAATTGTTAGAAGTGTATAAGGAGTCCTCACCTTCAAAACGCACCGTTGAATTTTGGGCTGGTGAATTTAAACGTGGTCGTACCAGCCTTAAAGGCGATCCACGCGAAGGACGACCAAAAACTGCAACCACAGCAGAAATCATTGAGCAGGTACATAATATGGTTAGTGAAGATCCAAGTTTGACTAAGCGTGAAATTGCTAATGCCACAGGCATCTCAGACAAACGAGTACTCCATATTTTACATAAAGAATTACGTATGAAAAAACTGTTTGGAAAGTTAGTGCCGCACACATTAACAATTCAACAAAAACTGTATCGAAAAGAAATTTCTCAGCGTAGTTTGGAACGTTTTAAGCCGAATAAAACCGACTTCTTGCGTTGTTTTATAAATATGGATGATTCTTGGATCTACCACCATGATCCTAAATTGAAACAAGAACGTTTACAGTGGACTGAAGCTGGTTGTTCAGCTCCAAAGCAGGTGAAGTCACAACGATCAACAAAGAAGGTTATGGCATCCGTTTTTTGGGATGCAAAAGGAATTTTGTTGATTGATTATCTTCAGAAAGGTAAAACAATCAACTTCGAATATTATTGCAGCCTTTTGGATCAGCTGGATGAAAAAATTCGTGAGAAAAGACCTGGTTTAAAGAAGAAAAAAATCATTTTTCTTATTCTACAATCGCAAGAATAAGCTTATAGTAATCATACACACATAATATTTTCACGAGGGTTCCGTTTTGATTTTTCTTCAATTGTTACGATAGCGATTTGCAATATATTCCCAAGTCTTTTTCAAGCTTAAGGCTTGTGTTTGTAAGCTTATAATAATATTTTTCTCAAGTCATTTGGTATGTTGGGATATACTTTTTTAGCCCCAGTACAAGTACTTGATACATTTTTCTTCTTTTTAAAGTTTATTTATTTTTCATTTCAATTTTCGCACATTTGCATTGATTAAGTGTAAATACTTGAGAAATAAAAAAAAAATAAAATATAAAAATATAATAAACAACCTTAAGATAAAAAGCAGTGAGATAGAGAAAGAGAAAGACGGAGTCAGCATAACTTATAGGAAACTCCATTGAACAAATATTGTTGTCATTTCAAAGAAATTGGAAATTGTAAAAGTCAGTTAAGAAAACAGTAGAATTTAAGACCACAATTGTAAATTATTGACATTGCTAGTGATATATCAAGGTCCCTAAGGCTTATGTTTTTTTGTAAGCAAAAGGGTAATGTATGTTTGTTTTGATAATACTAGCGAAAAAACGAAGCGCACAAATTCATTTAAGTTTAAAGCAATCAAATACTATATGCGTCGATAGCTCAGTGGGTAGAGTTCTTGGCTGCCAACCAGATTTCCCTGATTCGATTCCCATCTTGACCACATTATTTTTAATTACAAATATTTTAAATAACAAATAAAATATTTGTAATAATTTTTTTTAATAAAAATTCCTCTTTTTGAAAAATCTATTTTTAGACACATTACTTTTTCCATTCTTGTAACCATATAAGTAACCCATTACATTATTACCTCTAAAGTAATGGGTATATACATTACTTTGAGGCTTATCTCCTATAAAATTAATCAATGAAGTAAGGTGTAAAGTAATCCAACGGCCGCTATGGCTATACATTACTTTACCCATTATTTGGTAACGTGTGGTTTTGCTGGGTTAATAACACATCATGACATCGAAAAAATTAATAAGGTTCTGACAATAAATTGTTTATTATTTCGGACATGCCGATTTCAATGGCGTATTTTATATTTCGATATATGGTAGAGCTGTTTTTTTTTCAAAAAAATTTCGTTTTTTTTTACGAAAGTTTTTGTTATTCTGACAAATTTTTTCATATTTTATGCATGGATTATTTTTTTGTAATGAAATGTAAGATTAAGACCTGAAGAAGCACTGCAGAAAATAAGAGACCGTTAAAATTCGAGCACCTGACCAGTTTGGAAGGACCTATTCTGTAATCTGTGTCGATGATGAGTCAGTTGAAAACAGGACCGGTCTTAAGGTACCTACTGCCTGACTAGCAAAATACAATCGATCTTAAAGTGCTTAGGCTGTGACTAGTCCCGTAACCGGTAAAAAAAACCAGTCCGAAAAAAACCTACCCTTTAACTGTTGAAAACAAGAAAGCTGTAGCACATCTCAGTAAATTGGTACAATTATATTTGGGAAAACCTTAATTTTTCTGATTAATCCGCATTAATTTTTTAAAATACAAACAAATAATATAATTATCTATTTTGGAATTGTTGTTAATCTTTTAGTTTCCTTTACCCTGCGGGAAAAAACGGGTCAGTTGGGAATTAGGAACTGTCCAGTGATAGGTGAAAATACGACAAGTTCCGAAAATACATATCACGAGATAGGTGAAAAGAGGACCGGTTCCTAAAGTACCTTCCTCGTAATTGGTTTAAAAGTATATATCACGTGAAAGTATCAGACCTGTGGTAGGTGAAAACAGGATATGTTTCTAAAGTACCTATCACGTGATCAGTATAAAGTCTCTATCACGTATTGACCCTGCGGGAATCAGTTGCGAATTGGGACCTGCCCGTAATAGGTGAAAACTGAACCGCTTCTGAAAATACACATCACAAGATAAGTGAAAGGAGAATGGGTTCCTAAAAAACCTACCACGTGACCGGTTTAAAATTCAGGACATTTACTTCTGCGTTGGTAATGTGATATGTTTTTAGGGATTAGTTATATGACATGTTCCAGTGTCATGTCACAGAGGGAAATTGACCCCCTCCTAGGACAAGCACATGATAAAGTTACCGTTCCTTTTCATATAAAAAAACCGGCCTATCGACCGGTCCCTATCACAATGAACCAGTCACGTGACGTGTCTTGGGACCTTTCCCGCAGGAGGGTCTTACAGTACTAGTCCCGTGTTAGGTACCAGTTTTAAAAAAACTTACCACCTGCTTGGTTTTAAAGCATCTATCACGTGATGAGTTTAAAAGTAAGACTTCTGTGATATGATCTTTGGGGTTAGTTGTGTGACATCTTCTTTTAGACCAGACTGTCGCAGAGTGCAACAGACCCCCTCCTGAGACAAGCCCATGTTAAAGTGGCCAGTCCTTTTCATAAAGGGTGTCCCAAGAAGAACGCAATTTTTAAATCTGGCAACATTCGAAGTGTCATTGTTTGACATTTGAACAATTGTTATTGTTTGCTAGTAGAAGGTACGAGGTTAGTAAAAATGGAGCGCTACACGAATGAACAACGCATTCTCATTGTGAAATTGTTTTACCAAAATGGTGAAAGTTTTGCGGCTACAGTTCGCAAATTGCGATCAATTTGGGGTCACAATAATGCTCCAAAAGAGTCAACTGTAAAGAGATTAATGGATAAATTTGCCGAAACTGGGTCTGTTAGTGAAGTAAAGACAACAACGCGCCATCGACCAGGTCGATCGACCGAAAATGTCGCAGCTGTACGTGATGATGTCGCTCAAACTCCATCCACCTCAATTCGACACCGAGCTCAGCAAATTGGTGTCTCCAAATCCACTGTGCAGCGAATTTTGACGAAAAATTTGCATCTTCATGCATACAAAGTTCAACTGACTCAGGAACTGAAGCCAGCTGACCATGTACAGCGAAAGGAGTTCGTTAATTGGGTATTGGAGAGACAACATGAAAATGCTGATTTTGCCGATAAAATCATCTTCAGTGACGAGGCCCATTTTCATCTTGATGGCTTCGTCAATAGGCAGAATTGTCGCATTTGGGGTGAGGAAAATCCTCGAGTGATTCACGAGAAGCAAATGCATCCTCAACGTGTCACTGTGTGGTGTGGTTTTTGGGCTGGAGGAATCATTGGACCTTTTTTTTATGAAAATGAGGCAGGTCAAGCGCAAACAGTCAATGGTGTTCGGTATCGTGAAATGATAACCAGTTTTTTCTTGCCTAGAATTGAAGAAATTAATGTGGAGGGCATGTGGTTCCAACAAGACGGCGCCACATGTCATACAGCCAGAGAAACAATTAAATTGCTGCATCAGTCATTTAAAAATTGCGTTCTTCTACCGTTTCAGGGACCGGTTCATATCACATTGAAACGGTCACGTGACGTGTCTGCGCAAATTGATGAGCAAAAATGACCTCAAATGACTTATCCTGTGATCATCAGGGAAGTGCGGAGCAAATTAAGAATTTGATAGACCCAGTTCTGTTTTAAACTCTTCTTTGTTTTTTTTTTTTCTTAAGAGAAGCAACAATCAGAAAATTCTTCCTACTAATTAATGTATTACTTACTTTGCAAAGGAGAGAGAGGAGGTATGAAAGGCGGTGAAAGATGAAGGGCAACACTATGATTGCACGAGATGATAAATCTTAGAACAGTCTTTGCTCGCCTTCTGATGGAGAGTAGGCAAACTTGACTTGAAGCTATTTAGTTCAAAGCCATGTTATGATATTTTACTTCGGTGGGTTTATGTGCAACAGAAACACAGCAGGAGGACGTTGCGATATGTATGAGGGATAGAAAATTCATACATATTATTTTTCTTAATTGATATTGCTGTCACTATGGCGATCGAACCCGCAACCTTCTGTATGACATCACAACGCCCATAACAAAAAATTATATTATGTGCTTTTTTTTGTTTGACACTTTCTTTCAAGCTTCTTGTATATTATTCTTTATGTATTCAAACTCTAGAGTAGCTCACTACTTACAGATATTTTTATCCTTCGATTGCTATTTAATTTTTCTTCAACGGTAGGTGCTGTTTACAATTTTGAACACACCATATAGGTATATTAAAATTCATAGCACAATAGTACACGATCGAGCTATTACAGATTAATAAGAAAGTTACTGCGGAAATATTTTAATGTGAAAATATTTTACAACCCAAGACAAAATTATAGAAATGTAAAATTTACAAAAATATGAAATATTTTAAGATGATCAGAAAACATCTCCGCACATAAGATGGAATATCACTGCATAACACTTTTAAATTATTTCATATTAATCAAGAATTTGTTTCATTCGACATTTAAAATTAACTTACGATTGTTAAATTAAAAGGCCACACATACCTGAAATAAAAGAAGAGAAATGATCAAATAAATTAGACGATTTTAATAAAAATTATATAAATTTTACAGTAAATATTTATAAACTTATTTTTATAATCAGGGAAGAACTTTTACAAATTATTTATTTGGATTGCAAAACGCTGCTGTTTGTATTGTAATTCTCATTAAGTTTGTATTTATATTTACTTAAATAATTTTAAAAAATATATAATTAAAAAGCAAAAAAGAATTAAAATAAATAGAACTAAAAAATATTGATATAAAAAAAAACAGAATTAAAGAAAAAGAATTAAAAAAAAAGAATTAAAAAAATGGAATTAAAAAATAGAAATAAAAAAATAGAATTAAAAAATAGAACTAAAAAAATAATTAAAAAAATATAAATAAAAAAATAGATATAAAAAAAAATAGAATTAAAAAAAAAATTAAAAAAGAGAATTAAAAAAAAATAGAATTAAAGAAAAGAATTAAAAAAAAATGAATTAAAAAATATAGAATTAAAAAAATAGAATTAAAAAATTAGTTATAAAAAAAAGAATTTAAAAAAATAGAAATAAAAAAATAGATATAAAGAATAGAATTAAAAAAATAGAATAAAAACAGAAATATAAAATATAGAATTAAAAAATAGAATTAAAAAAAAAAGAATTAAAAAAATAGAGATGAAAAAATAGAATTAAAAATAAACAATTAAAAAAAATAAAATTACAAAAATAGGTTTTAAAATAATATAATCAAAAAAGAATTAAAAAAATAGAATTAAAAAAATAGAATTAAAATAAAAAGAATTAAAAAAATAGAAATAAAAAATTAAAATTTAAAATAAGAATTAAAGAAGAGAATTTAAAAAAAAATAGAATTAAAACAAAGAATTAAAGAAAATAGATATAAAAAAATAGAATTCAAAAATAGAAATAAAAAAGAATTCAAAAAATATAATTAAAAAAGAAGAATTAAAAAAAAATAGAAATAAAAAAATAAAATTAAAAAAAAAATAGAATTAAAAAAAGAATTAATAAAAATAGAATTAAAAAAATAATGAAAAAATAGAATTAAAAAAAGAATTAAAAAAATTGAGATGAAAAATAGAATTAAAAAAAAAAACAATTAAAAAAAAAGAATTAAAAAAAATAGAATTACAAAAATAGGTTTTAAAATAATATAATTAAAAAAGAATTAAAAAAATAGAATTAAAAAATAGAATTAAAAAAATAGAAATAAAAGAATTCATAAAATAGAATTAAAAATAAAAGAATTCATAAAATAGAATTAAAAAAGAAGAATTAAAAAATAGAATTAAAACAAAGAATTAAAGAAAATTGATATAAAAAAAAATAGAATTAAAAAATAGAAATAAAAAAGAATTCAAAAAATATAATTAAAAAAGAAGAATTAAAAAAATAGAAATAAAAAAATATAATTAAAAAATTAGATATAAAAAAAGAATTAAAAAAAATAGAAATAAAAAAATAGATATAAAGAATAGAATTAAAAAAATAGAATAAAAACAGAAATATAAAATATAGAATTAAAAAAAAAGAATTAAAAAAATAGAGATGAAAAAATAGAATTAAAAAAATAGAAATAAAAAATTAAAAATAAGAATTAAAGAAAAGAGAATTAAAAAAAATAGAATTAAAACAAAGAATTAAAGTAAATAGATATAAAAAAAATAGAATTTAAAAATAGAATTCAAAATAGAAATAAAAAAGAATTCAAAAAATATAATTAAAAAAGAAGAATTAAAAAAAATAGAAAAAAAATTAAAAAAATAGAATTAAAAAAAGAATTAATAAAAATAGAAATAAAAAAATAATGAAAAAATAGAATTAAAAAAAAGAATTAAAAAAATTGAGATGAAAAATAGAATTAAAAAAAAACAATTAAAAAAAAAAAGAATTAAATAAATAGAATTACAAAAATAGGTTTTAAAATAATATAATTAAAAAAGAATTAAAAAAATAGAATTAAAAAAATAGAATTAAAATAAAAAGAATTAAAAAAATAGAATTAAAAAAATAGAAATAAAAAATTAAAATTAAAAATAAGAATTAAAGAAATCAGAATTAAAAAAAAAAAAGAATTAAAAAATTAGAATTAAAAAATAGAAATAAAAATAAAAGAATTCATAAAATAGAATTAAAAATAAAAGAATTCATAAAATAGAATTAAAAAAGAAGAATTAAAAAATAGAATTAAAACAAAGAATTAAAGAAAATTGATATAAAAAAATAGAATTAAAAAATAGAAATAAAAAAAAATTAAAAAAATATAATTAAAAAAGAAGAATTAAAAAAATAGAAATAAAAAAATATAATTAAAAAAATAGAATTGAAAAAAAAGAATTAATAAAAATAGAATTAAAAAAAAGAATGAAAAAATAGAATTAAAAAAAAAGAATTAAAGAAATAGAATTAAGAAAATAAAATTAAAAAAATAGAATTAAAAAAACAATTTAAAAAAATAGTATTAAAAAAATAGAATTAAAAAAAAATAGAATTGAAATAAGAGAATTAAAAAAATAGAATAAAAAAATAGAATTAAAAAATAGAATTAAAAAAAAAACTCCTACGTACTGATGAAACTTCTTCATAAATGAAGTGAAACTTAGTCATTAATATTGATGAAAGTTATTCATATGTATGAGAAATTTCTTTATAAATATTGATAAAATTTCTTCATCAATATGAAGTTTTTTTATAAATCTTTTTCTTGTGAAAAAAAACTTATTTAATCTTCAATTGTTCTTCATTTCAATTGTTTTTGTACTCGTATTATAAAATTAAATTTAAATTTATTTATTATTTTAAATGAAAGAAAAAAAAAACACAACAAACTTCAAGCCATTACCATATTACTACCATACACTACTAAGCTTTAAGTGTAGTACAAATACCAATTTACAACGGTAAATCACAACATGTCATTTACACTCAATGGCAGACACTTATGGGCTAATCTTATGCAAACAAAAAATACTGTGAAACCCTGCAAAATCCGTGCATTTATCATCATAGCACCTCTTCAATTCCATTCAGTTCAGTTTAGGTCTTTTGCCTCTTCTACCAATTCCACAACGAACTTAGTCATCAAATGTAAAGTGATAAATACAAGAGGCAACAGACAAACAAATGCACATTCATTTAAATCATTTTAATACGAATCAACAAACACACATACTTCTAAAGTGTAAGCAATCAAAGAGAGAGAGAGAGAGACAGGCATATAAATGTACGTAGGGATGGATGGACAGAGAGACAATAACACTTATATGCAGGTATCTAAAACGATTTATCAGTACAATGACACTAACCATACACAATAATAACCCCCTCCCCCCCTCCCACCTTTTCCATTACTTCTACACTCAAAAAAAAATCTATTTTAAAATCCAGTAAAAACAACATTAAATTAAATATAATTATTTTGAAAATTAATCAAGTTTGTTTTCTTATTAATTTAAATATGTTTCTGCTTAGTTTTATAATGCAAAAATAAAATCTAAAATGTTGACATATTAATTTTAATGCATTTACTTTAATACGATTCCTAATTTATAATTTAGAAACAATCGTAGAAAAATAATATCTGAATTCCGAATCCACATAACAAAAAAAAACTTAAGTGAAACATTCCGAATTATTCTGCTGTTTTGTGATCCACATCGATAAAAAAAATTTGTGGAATATTCCGCTTAGAAAAAGCTGGGGGAAAGTAAAACGAATGCAAATTTTTCCTAAGAATTATTAATTTAAATATAAAAAATAAATTTATGAATCAAAATTGGAAATGTTTTTTGTTGCATTTTTAGTTAAAATGTTGAAATTTGTAAAAAAAAAAACTTATTTAAAAAAATGTCTTTAATTTCAAACATTTTTTTTCGAAACCTTAAAAACAAATAAAAATTAAATTAAAAAAATTTAACTTCCGCAAATTCGCAGATTGTCAAAGGATTTGAAGTCTATCTCAGACATCGTTTTCGAATATTTTTTTTTTTTTTTGATGAATTTCTCCACGCCGTAATTCAAGATAACTCAAAACGAATGCTTCAGGCATTTTTAACTACTTTCTAAAATTTTTTCTATTTAACAACTGAAGGAACAATTTAAATAATTTTTTGTGCATTTTAATTTTCGACTACAACTTCGAATAAAAAAAAATATGTGAACCCCAACAAAACAGCATTTTTCCGCATATTTAAATTCCATGTATTTTTACAAATCCATTCTAAATTAAAAGTCTCTAAACTTAGTTCAACGCTAAATAATTGATTTAACTATGATTTTTTTTTCACTGTATAGCATACACTGCTTTGGGTACAAAGAGCTGGTTGTGGGGGCAAAAGTGTACAATATGCAACAGTATTTTAGGGGCTGTTTTTGCCTATAGATGTTTCCCTTTTTATAGCATTAGTAAACTGTTGTTGGCTGGCTTTAACGGAAAAGGAAACATTTTACATACGACACTCTTATTGAAGTAAGTAGTGTAAATGTTGTTGTATGCAGTAATAGTAGTAGTTGGTACTATTATATAGTAGGTGAAAATCAAGTCACAACATGATTTATTTTTTCAAGCTGTAACATCACTAGTAATTGCTGTCAATAAGTGATAATTGCATTAGAGGTTCAATAGTTTTGTTATAATTTTTATTTTTGTATACACTTTACAATTATTTGGCAGGTATATTAAGTTGGTCAATGTTAATAATGAATTTAAAAAGAGAAGGTTAAACGAGTAACGCCCCTGTGTTGAAAAGGGATCAGTTAACGTTTGGGCTCGAGTCCTGTATGCAAGCAAGACCAGTGTGACATGACATATCATGAGACCGCTCTAAAAGGATCTACTTCGTGAAACGTGAAATAAAACTGATATGAAAATGCCTGCCCTGTGACTTGTCCCATGATTGTTGAAAATCAAAATGTCAAAACACTTTATTCTAACTTTCAGTTGAATTTATAACTAAAAAAATTTTAGCAAAAAAAAAAAAAATTGAAAAAAGTTTTGGAAAATATAATTAAAAACAGTTTTGGAAAAAACACTAATTTCAAATATTAACAGTAGCCGCACTAGTAAAAATAAATTGCTCTAGGAGTCACATTGACCCACGGATGGTAAAATATATTTATGATTTTTTTTTTCAATTTTATTTTTTTAGTTTTATTTATTTTTTTCATTTTTATTTATTTTTTTTCAATTTTATTTTATTTTTTTTAATTTTATTTATTTTTTTTTTCAAATTTATTTATTTATTTTCAATTTTATTTATTTTTTTTACAATATTATTTATTTTTTTTCCAATAAAATAAAGTGCTCTAGGGTCACATTTGCCCACGGATGATTAAGGTTTATTTTTTTTTTTCAATTTTATTATACCCTCCACCATATATGGTGAGGGTATATATCAGTTTGTCATTCCGTTTGTAACATGTCGAAATATAGGTTTAAGACCCCATAAAGTATATATATTCGTGATCCTTATGCAATCTTAAGTCGATTTAGCGATGTCCGTCTGTCTGTCCGTCTGTCTGTCTGTCTGTTGAAATGGCGATCACGACGCGAAGACGCAAGCGGGGGTGCCTATTTTTACCCAGATTATTGAACATCCTCCCGAGCAGTTTGGTATTTAAAATGAGCAAAATCGGTTTAGCAGTTCAAAAGTTTTGAGTGAAAATGTGAAGGTACCTCTAAATTTTCCATACAAATTTGTACAATTTTTCTGTTAAATAAGTAAAAATGTTATTAAGTCTTCTTATTGTTCGATTAAATTTATTGTCTTACATACTATGAGAATAATAACATTCTTAGAGCTATATGTGTGTTACTCTGATAACTAAGTTAACGTAAAAATCAACGATGTTAAAGTCGCTAACAGAGCAGACCTCTGTAAATAACATTAGTAAAACTAAATAAATAACATTACTAAAACTAAATAACAAAAGTTCGTTACATAAATTGACAAAACATATTCATATTACAGTTCATGCAAAATTTAGTATATACGTATATCATCTTCAGCCCCTATGGTGGAGGGTATTCAAAGATTCGGCACAGCCGAATTTAGCCCTTTTTTACTTGTTTTTTTTAGTTTTATTTATTTTTTTTCAATTTTATTTATTTTTTTCAATTTTATTTATTTTTTTTTTTTAATTTTAATTTTATTTATATTTATTTTTTTTCAAATTTATTTATTTATTTTCAATTTTATTTATTTTTTTCCAATAAAATAAAGTGCTCTAGGGTCATATTGCCCACGGATGATTAACTATATTTAAAATTTATTTTTTTTCAATTTTATTTTTATTTTTAATTTAATTTTTTTTTCGATTTTATTATTTTTTTCAATTTTATTTTTTTCTTTTCAATTTTATTTTTTTTAATTTAATTTTTTTTAATTTTATTTTTTTTTTCAATTTTATTTTTTTTTTTAATTTTATTTTTTTTTTTAATTTTATTATTTTTTTCAAATTTATTATTTTTTTTTTTAAATTTAATATTTTTTTAAATTTTATTATTTTTTAGTTTTTTTCTTAATTTTACTTTTTTCATTTAAGCGCTTTAAAAAAAATTTGGACTTTTTTAGTTAAAATTTTTATTTTTTCTTTAATTTTTCAACACATCCCCAGGTATGCCCTTTGGGTCAGTTGTGTGACTGATTTGTTTCATAATTTCATGTGACTTTTTTTGCATTGGTTCTGTGACAGCTTCCTATGTGCCTACTATAACAACCCCATGATACAGTGACCGCTCGCTTTCATATAAAAAAACCGTTGCAAGAACCCCTTACTGCCCCAATTTACTAGTCCCGTGATGTATACTGTCACAGGTACCTTTCACACAAGACCGTTGCAAAAACAAATTTTCAGATTGGGAAATGTTTTATATTTCATAACACTATGTCACATAATTTTTTGTGGTGTAGAAAATTACTATGCCAGTTGATTTAAATCACTACATTTAGATTTAAATCTAATGCAGTATGTAGTTATTTTTAAATGTTAAAAATCTCGAAAATTTTTTCTAAAAAATACTTACAAATATAATTAAAAACAACTACAAATGTAGTTAAAAACAACAGCAAATATAGTAAAAAAAAAAACAACTACCAATATAGTTAAAAACAAGTTAAACTATAGTTAGAAAACAACTAAAAATATCGTAAATACTAACTCAAAATATAGTTAAAATCAACTACGAATATAGTTAGAAAGCAACTACAAATATCATTAAAAACAACTCAAAATATAGTTAAAAACAACTACGAATATAGTTAGAAAGCAACTACAAATATAGTTAAAATCAACTACAAATATAGTTTAAAACAACTACAAACAAAGTTAAACACACTAAAAAATATAGCTAAAAACAATCACAAATGTAGTTAAAAACAACTCAAAATTTAGTTAAAAAAAGCTACAAAGGAAGTTAAAAACAACTACGAATGTAGTTAAAAACATCTGCACATGTAGTTAAAAACACTACCAATATAGTTAAAAACAAGTCAAAACATAGTTAGAAAACATCTACAAATATCGTAAATATAGTAAAAAGATACTACGGATATAGTTAAAAACAACTACAAACAAAGTTAAAGACACTAAACAATATAGCTAAAACCAATTACAAATGTAGTTAAAAGCAACTACAAATAATGTTAATGTTAGTTATAACTGCAAATATATTAAAAAAGCATATACTAAACAAGTCAAAATATAGTTAACTACAGGTCAAAATATAGTTAGAAAACAACTACAGATATCGTTAAAAAACAACTCAAAATATAGTAAAACGCAACTACAAATATAGTTTAAATCAACTACAAATATAGTTAAAAACAACTATAAATGCAGTTATATTTTTTTAATTTTCTTTCGAATTTAGCATTATTCACTTTGTCAACCACATATGCAGTTAAAAATGCTTACACATATATTGAAATACATCTACAAATGTAGTCAAAAATAACTAACAATATACAATAGTTAATAAAAACAAGAAATATAGTTAAAACAACTACAAATCCAGTTTAATTTTTGTACATTCGCAAATTATCATTTTTTACAGTATCAAAAAAAGCATACGAGAATTATTAAACAATAAAAATACAAAAAATAGAATTAGAGGATTATTAAAAAATTTTCAAACAACTACTTATTTCAAATATTAACAATATGCAGCAGTTTTTGTACGTTGTTAAGAAAACCAAATATAAAATTCAGTAAAAATTATTTTTCTAAGTAAAACAACAGCAATTACAGTTAAAACTACTACAACCGTTTTACTACACAAACAAATGTCATGTGTGTAGTAACTGCAGAACTAAAGCATGTGATAAATAGCGAAGGGTAAAAGTAATAAATATTTGGCTTGAAACATAGCGTAGCAATTTTTAGAGATTAAAGACAGGTTTGAAATTTGAGCGAAACTTTGAGACCTTTTTCCGCTTTTTAATAAAATCGTCATATGACAACCCTGGTTAAACAGTTTTTTCCGCCACTATGTCAGATTTCCACTAGAATGTTTTTTGGGGAGGACACAATGGAGAGAATTTGCTTATTTAACACAATCACATGCCTTAGAGGTCTCTTGAAATTTTTCAATTTGTATGTTTAACATAATTTGTCATAAGTTTAAAATTTATCCATGGATTTTTTTAAACACACCGCATACATAAAAGTTCTGGACTTATATTCAGAATAAAATACTGCTTTCAGAGTAGCTACTAAACAGTTAAAAAAAAAAAAAACTTTTTAACGATTAAAAATTTTATTCCAAATCTTCTAAAGGGTTTTTAGAATTCTTTACTGCCTAATATTTGCAGTTTTATGTGCTTTTGCTAAAATTCACTTTTTTACTTTTTTATTTTTGCTATTTTTAAATCCCTCTAGACAATAGAATTAACCCATTGATTGGATAGTTATTTTTTTCAATTTACACCGATTTTATTTTTATAGTTTCCACCATCTTCATTAATTTTGTTAAATAGTTAAATAGATGTGATTAACATTGATTACATTTTCTGATGACATTTTGCAATTTTTCTCAATCTCAATGCTTAAACAATCAACTATATATAAATGTATGCATGTTCGTTCATGTTGTAATTTGTTCTACTATATAGTTGTTAATGAATGATATTTATTCACTTGAACAATTAGTTTTATAAAAGACGACAATGTGTACAAACTCATACTATTACAATTTATAGAATATGCATAGAGTCAAGTAGAGAGCATTGATTTTAATTAGTTGATTGATCCAATTTGTTATTTAATTGTTGTCCTGAATTGTTTACAATGACAATTGATATAAAATAGTGTGAATTAAGTTCGATATAGAGAATTTACATAATGATGTTTTCAGAAAAAAAAAACAAAGATACTTAAACACAAGGAATTTATATGGGTTGTGTAATTGTTTGTTGTATTTGTAAAGTATATAGGTTAAGTATTAAAGGTTAATTAAATGACAACAATTTAATGTAAAACTAATTTGTTATTAAAATTTCTAATAAATTAAAGAGTAAGGTTTTGACGTATTGTAATATAATAATTGTGTAAAATTGATTAGTAAATTAAAATCACTTAAGATAAGTGATGTCGATTGTAATGTTAAATACTTTGGGAGAGAGTTTTAGTTTAAAAAAAATGTTTAATATTATATTCGAATAAAACTATATCAGTTGGCAGTTAAAATAACAGTAATTGCAGTTGAAAAGTTGTTCACTGTATTTGCACGTAAATCCATTGCAATATATAGTTATTTTTAAGTGTTTAAAATCAACTGACAACTGAATTATACTGGAAAATTCTTTAAAAAAAAGCTATAAATGCAGTTAAAAATAATTAGAAATTTACTATAAATGTAGTTAGAAATTTATACAAAATGAAGTTAAAAATAAATATAAATGTAGTTAGAAATAACTACAAATGTAGTTAAAAACAACCACAAATGTAGTTAAAAGCAATCGCAAATATAGTTAAAAATAACTACCAAATTAAGTTAAAAACATATACAAATACAGTTACAAACAACTAAAAATTTAGTTCAAAACAACTATAAATGTAGTTAGAAATTTATAAAAAATATAGTTAGAAATAAATATAAATGTAGTTAGAAATTTATAAAAAATGTAGTAAAAAATAAATATAAATGTAGTTAGAAATAACTACAAATGTAGTTAAAAACAACTACAAATGTAGTAAAAAAAATAAATCACAAATGTAGTTAAAAACATCTGCAAATGTAGTTAAAAATAACTAAAAATGTAGTTAAAAATAACTACAAATGTAGTTGAAAATGACTACAAATGTAGTTAAAAATAACTACAAATGAAGTTAAAAATGATTACAAATGTACTTAAAAACAACTACAAAGATAGATAAAATCAACTACAAATGTAGTTTTTAATAAAAAATGCAGTAAAAACACCTATAAATGCAGTTTAAATAAACTTTAAATGCAGTTAAAAACAACTAAAAGCCTAGTCAAAAACAATTACAATTCTAGTTGAAAAAAAAACTACAAATATAGTTAAAGACAACTACAAATGTACAAAATTCAAAACAACAACAAATTTACATAGTTAAAAACAACTACAAATCTAGTTTAAATAATATAAAAATAACTACAAATGTGATTAATATTTAGTTTACAAATGTAATTAGAAATAAATATAAATGTAGTTAAAAATACTGACAAACAACTACAATTCCTTGTTAAAAACAACTACAATTATAATTAAAAAAAAAAACAACTAAAAATGCAGTTAAAAATTTCAAATGTAGTTAAAAACCATAAATGTAGTTAAAACAACTTTGAATGTTGTTAAAAGCAACTACAGATGTACATAGTTTAAAAACAGCTACAAATGTACATAGTAAGAATCAACTACAAATGTACATAGTTAAAAGCATGTACATTTGTACATAGTGAAAAAAAACAAATACAAAAGTGGTTAAAAACAACTACAAGTATAATTGAAAATAACTATAAATGCAGTTAATTTTTTTTTATATTTGATTTTTCAATTTAGCATTTTTTACTTTGTTAACTTTAAATTATTATATTTATTACTAGGGCGGATCAATAAGTTCGTGACTTTTTGAACTTCCCTCGTAATTATATGAAATACAACACTGTTCCCATCAAGTACCACCTGCTAATAGACTACTGTCAAATTTTGAGCAAATTCCATCATTTATTTTGCGTTTAACAGCAGGATTTTTCGAGGTCCATAAAATAGGCATTTGTTTGATCAATAATTTCATCTTTGTAGCTAAATATCTTTCCACCGAGCCATTTCTTTAGGTTTGGAAATAGGAAATAGTCACTGGGGGCTAAATCCTGAGAATAAGGCGAATGAGGGGGCAGTTCGTAGTCTACTTCATGGATTTTTGCAATGGAGACTAAGCTGTCCCACGATTCCATTGGTGGTCGATTATAAGCAAGCGCGGCAGCCATCTTACGGAGAGCTTTCTCATACTCAAGAGATCGCTTAAATTGAAACCACTGAACCATATGAGATGCCTATGTCTTCCACAATCTATCGCACATTCATTCACCGATCGGCCAACAGCATATCATGAGTTTTTTCAATTCTTTTGGGTGTAGAAACCTCAACTGGGCATCCAGAACGTTCGGCATCTTCCGTGCTTGTAAGGCCACAACGAAAGTCAGTAAACCACTTTTTTACCTTCGAAATCGATAGTGCAGAGTCCAAAAATATTTATCAAGCTTTTCCTTGGTTTGATTGACGGTTTTTTTTCGCAAAAAATAACTCGAATTAATTTTTTTTCCATTTTAAAAAAAATCCACGAGGTTGTATGTTTTGAACAGCTGTTAAAAGCAAAGTTAATGACGGAACTTGCTCAAAATTTAACAGTAGTCTATTAACAGGTGTTACTTCATGGTAGCAGTGTTGCATTTCATATAACTACGAGGGAAGTTCAAAAAGTCACGGACTTATTTATGCGCCCTCGTATTCGGATAAAAAAAGCCACCTGTGACGAAATATTGGGCTTTTAAGCCAGTTTATCAGAATTTAATAGATTTCGGAAATTTGCTGGATATTTGAATGTGTCAAATATAGATAACTTAATTTACGTTAAAAATTGTGCAATTTTTAACAATTTTTTTTATTTCTCACAAAACTGCTAATTACTTTATAGCCACTTAAAAAGTTTCAGTTTGTTATTTGCTGTTTCAATCAAATTATAAACAAACTTAAAAATAAAGCTTGCCAAAATTGTGTTCATAATAAAATATTTATAAATAAAAACAAATGTGTAACAAATAAATAAATTAGAAATTGTATATTAACATTTGTAAACTTGTTGATTGTATTAAAATATTCATAAATTAAAATTTATCTGTTTTCCTTAAAATCGTCTAGTGTACACATTAATATTCTTCCAACTTCAATTTAATAGAATAATTATATTTTAAAATATATATATATATATGTTACAATAGATATATATATATATTTGTCTATGCCCTTGAGATATGTATATCACGTGCTTTGCCATATAAATATTTCACAAAAGTACAAAATTATCATTAGTATAATTTTGTTTGCAAATTCAATTTGAAAATACAAATGTAATTCAATATTCTTAGCAACATTAACAATAAAATTCCCTTAACAAATAGAATATTAATGTGAACTATATGGCACATGTGTAAGATATATAATACTATATATAAAATTATCTTTTTTATATATAAAACCAACAGCGTCTAATACCGGAAAGATTATCCATGCAGGAAATCATTAAATTATGATTGATATCTCTAACAAGTTTTTTTTTTTCATTTAAAGGAAATGAATGTAAAGGAAGAGTACATATGTGATAAGGAAAATGGATATAAAAAAAATTTATGTGGGGAAAAAAACACAAATATTTGAGTAATAACGGATATATGTATAAAATAATATAATTTTAAGCAGCTTAAGGAATTATTTTCGTTATTAATTTCTAAATGTATGAATGGCTTTATAAATAACAAATTGACAGTTTGCATACATGAGGTCACAAAATATCAATTGTAATTATAAAATTGCTGGAAAAGCTCTCTATAATTCCGGGAAAAATATTTATGTTTACCTAGATACTGTGAAGATCCAAAATACGAGGGCAGATCACTAAGTCCGGAACTTTTTGAACTTCCCTCGTAGCTATATGAAATGCAACACTGCTACCATGAAGTACCACCTGTTAAAATACTACTGACAAATTTTAAGCAAGTTCCGTCATTTACTTTGCGTTTAACAGATGTTTAAAACATACAACCTCGTGGATTTTTTGGAAAATGGAAAAAATTTAATTTTAAGAGCTCATTAAACATTATTTTTTGCGAAAAAAAAACCGTCAACAATCCAAGGAAAAGCTTGATAAATACTATGCGAGCTCTGCACCATTGATTTAAAAATTTAAAAATTGATTTATTGACTTACGTTGTGGTGCTAAAAGTACAAATGACGTTGAACGTTCTGGACGGCCAATTGAGGTCAATACTCCCGAAAATGTCGAAAAATCCACGATATGGTTTTGGCCGATCGAAGATTAAAAGTGCGTGAGATTGTTGATGCCATAGGCATTTCACATGGCTCAGTGATTTCTATTTTGAACGATCACTTGGGTATGAGAAAGCTTTCCGCAAGATGGCTGACGCGTTTGCTCTCAATTGACAATAAAGGTAATCGTGTGACAACTTCAAAGGATTGGAAAAATTCCATGAATTGGGCTACGAATTGGTACCTCATCTGCCATATTCTCCGGATTTAGCTATTTCCTATTTCCCAACCTAAAGAAATGTCTCGGTGGAAAGAGATTTAGCTCCAACGAAGAAATTATTGATCAAACAAATGCCTATTTTATGGACCTCGAAAAATCCCATTTTTTTTGAATAGGATATAAAAAGTTGAGAAACGTTGAACTAAGTGTATTGAGCTAAAAGGAGACTTATGTTGGCAAATATTTTTTTTTTTTTTTTTTGCAAAAAAAAAAAACTGTTTCATTCAATATGTCACGAACTTATTCATCCGACCTCGGATTAGCGTAAATTTTTGATTTTCATAAGTTTTGCTGGATTTTCGGCTGTGGGGATTTTGGGGATTTTTGATAACCTTGTAAGGGTAAAATAGATTTTTGTCTATAGATGGATTTTCAACCATGTGGGGAGATTTCGGAGTTCGGTGATCCGTCTTACGGGATTTTTGACTGTGGGAATTATGGGGATTTTTTATAACTGTGGAAGGATAAATGAGATTTTAGTAAATTGATGAAATTGTTAACATCCGTGGATTGTGGAGATGGAGATTTGCAACCATGTGGGACGAATTCGTTTTGAGGATTTTTTCATTAGCTGGGGAAGAGTAACAAAATTCGTACAGTAGCTGAATTTGTTGAACCCCAGCAATACTTTGGTAATGGGTGCGATATTCTCATGCGTTACCTCGTAATGATAGCTCGTTACCTTTTTCATTATTTGCAAGCATATAGTAATAATTTATTTATTATTGATTACGTAATATATGATTTATAAATGTAAAGTAATAATTGAAATATTTTTGAAACTCTATTTTTAGATACATTACTTTGTGTTTTTTTTTTGTAAGCAAAAGGGTAATCTATTTTTGTTTTGGCAACACTAGCGAAAAAACGAATTGCAACAATTAATTTAAGTTTAAAGCAATCAAATACTATATGCGTCGATAGCTCAGTGGGTAGAGTTCTTGGCTGGCAACCAGTTTTCCCTGGTTCGATTCCCATCATGACCACATTATTATACCCTTCACCACAGGTGGAAGGGTATATATAAGTTTGTCATTCCGTTTGTAATTTCTAGAATATTGATCTTAGACCCTATAAAGTATATATATTCTGGGTCCTTATGAAGAGCGAAGTTGATTAAACGATGTCCGTCTGTCCGTCTGTGTGTTGAAATGGGTTTTCCGAAGAAACCAGACATGATGAGGACTTGATTGTTTTTTATTTCTGTTACATGTGATCCATTTCTGTTTGCTATTAAAAATCAGACAGATCGGTTAATAAATGGCTGAGATATTAGCAAAAAACCAGGACTACCTCTAATTTTTCCAGTAAAATCCCTTTGTTTAATATGTATGTAGAATTTTGAGCATAACAACACATCCATGTGTTAAAATTCTTTTCTTTCATCTCCACCTTTTATACACAAACAACACACATACAAAGATTTGTCATTTAAATAAAAACTAAACAAATCCCTAATGAAAGAAGATATATGTACATCTATTGACGATGATTTTGTGTGAACTTCAATAGCTCAGTTGTCTAGGCGCTGTGGCACAAATACTTTTTTTCTCTAAGCCCGCGGGGTTCGAGGTTCAAATCTCGGTCAGGTCAATTCACTTTTTTTTTGTACATTTTTTTTTATTATTTTATTAAGATTTTTTTTTTTGCTTATTTTTGGTTTTTTTTTAACATTTAATAATTAATTTATATAAAATTTTATATTAATTATTAAAATTCTTTTCTTTCATCTCCACCTTTTATACACAAACAACACACATACAAAGATTTGTCATTTAAATAAAAACTAAACAAATCTCTAATGAACGAAGACTTTTATATATGTACCTCTATTGACGATGATTTTGTGTGAGCTTCAATAGCTCAGTTGTCTAGACGCTATGTCACAAATACTTTTTTTCTCTAAGCCCGCGGGGTTCGAGGTTCAAATCTCGGTCAGGTCAATTCACTTTTTTTTGTACATTTTTTTTTATTATTTTCTTAAGATTTTTTTTTTTGCTTATTTTTGGTTTTTTTTAACATTTAATAATTAATTTATATAAAATTTTATATTAATAATTAAAATTCTTTTCTTTCATCTCCACATTTTATACACAAACAACACACATACAAAGATTTGTCATTTAAATAAAAACTAAACAAATCTCTAATGAACGAAGACTTTTATATATGTACCTCTATTGACGATGATTTTGTGTGAGCTTCAATAGCTCAGTTGTCTTGACGCTATGTCACAAATACTTTTTTTCTCTAAGGCCGCGGGTTCGAATCTCAGTCAGGTCAATTCACTTTTTTTTTGTACATTTTTCCTCCAAATTTTTAAAATTAAGCTAAAGAAATTACAAATATTTCTAATAAAAAAGCGAAATAAAATCCCAAATGCAAATTTGCCAGCTAAATCAAACTATTTTGTAGAAATAAAACACATGCAGTTGTAGTGATTTCTTTTAACGATTTGTTGAAATTCTTTTCTTTCACCTCTTCACCTTTTATACACAAACAACAAACACTATTCTAGAGCTGTATTATGACATATGGATACGTCTTATATAGCAAAAGATCGAAAATCTTTAGTATAACATATTTGCTGAAAAAATCGGAAATATCGGTTCAGATACAAAAAACTTATGCCCAAAACATAAATTTTTTTAAAGTACCTATTTTCCCGAGTCCAAGTTTTATCTCCAAACTAAATGGTTAATTTCCTCTTAAAGGCGTCCGTATATAAATCTGTCCATTCCATATATGTCCATATATAAACTTCAGTTTTTTCCCAACCATGGTGAAGGGTATATAAGATTCGGCATAGCCGAATTTAGCCGCTCTTACTTGTTTTTAATTACAAATAATTTAAATAAAATATTTGTAATAATTTTTTTTAATAAAAATTCCTCTTTTTTAAAAATCTATTTTTGGACACATTACTTTTTCCATTCTCGTTACCATATAAGTAACCCCTTACATTATCACCTCTAAAGTAATGGGTATATACATTACTTTGAGGCTCATCTGTTAAGCCTGTTAAACTCACCAATGAAGTAAGGTGTAAAGTAATCCATCGGCCCCTATGGCTATACATTACTTTACCCATTATTTAATAATGTGTGGTTTTGCTGGGACAGTTGTAGAGTGTTTGAAACTCTCAAAAAGGGTTTTCTAAAGTTAAAATATTTTTTAACACGGGAAAGGGTTTATGGGGATAGATTTCATCTGTCAATTTAGTAGATGGATGACATTCATCAAAGAAAAGAAAGTATATTTCCCATAAGTGAATGAAATAAGACAGAGAAGTACACGTACCTTTATACGTATACTTATTATTATATTAAGTATACGTTGAGGTGCCCTTAATAAAGGGCGATTTGTTAAGCGTTTGAATTTTGAAAATAAAAAAAAAAAAAGTTTTCAAAAGTGAATGAAATATTTACTTGGGGGCGATAAATGAATGCCTGCCATTTACTTTTTAAAGATTACTTCATGTAAATGTTGCCCACGGATACCCCGTGGGTGGTATCTCGACAAAGGCGGCTGTAACGTTATCTTTCAGGGCTGTAATTGTGGCTGACTTGTCCCTGTACACAAGAAACTTTACGTATGCCCTCAAAAATTAGTCAAGTGGTGTCAAATTGCACGATATTGGCGGCCAATGGACTGCTCCAAAACGTGGGAGTATTTGCTTACCAAACTTGCCTCTCCATTGATTCATGGTATCACGAGCTGTGTGGCATGGGGCACCGTCTTGTTGAAATCTCATGCCAAACAAGTCCATTTCTTTCATTCTGGACAAAAAAAGTCGGTAATCATCGCACGGTACCTTACTCCATTGACTGTAACGTTTCAATTTTCATCGTTCTTGAAGAAGTACGGTCCAATGATGCCGCCGGCCCACAAATCGCAGCAAACAGCTAATTAAACAATGGCTCTTTGGCGCGACAAATTCAATGGCCGTGTTATCTCGCGTGGTGTCAATTGGCCGCCAAGATCATGTGATTTGACACTGTTGGACTTCTTTCTTTGGGGTTATTTGAAAGAAAAGGTGTACGTCGATAAGCCGGCAACAATTCAAGAACTAAAGGATGAGATAATCCGGCACATTAAAGCATATTACCTCAATTATGTCTCAGCGTCATCGAAAATTTGGACCATTGGATGGAGGTGTGCCGCCGAGGTCGCGGCGGCCATTTGGCCGATATATTGTTCTATACATAATTGTTCTATACATAATTGAATAATGACAATAATTTCCTAAATAATTTGTGCTTTATTTAAAATCAACATCGGCCCTTAAAATTTAAGCACCCTTTATTTGTAAATTTTAAAACAAAAAATATCGTTTTATATACAGGCGTATTTTGTCGACATCAACAACGCCAAGCGCAAACAGGCAGATTATTTAACCACGCCTACTTGATACACTTTTTGAAAAAAAATTAATGAACTTGTTGCATGTTTTATTTGTACCACATGGGACAAAAACTACAGCTTGTTTGGTATTGAACCGACATAATTTTTTCTGTAGCTGTAGGTATGGAAAGCAATAGGTTATTGGCCCAATGCTGGTATTCTAGTACACAGAAAATTCTTTGTGATCCAGTGTTTTTTTTTAAACTTTTAAAATATCTTTTGCAAACAAATTTCTAATAAATTTAAATTAATTCAAATTTTAATATGATTGTTACATGCAATATATATTTATTTATATTTTTATATTAATCGTATAATTACAAATTAAATCAATACCTTCTCTTTAAGATTTAACTTAAATATATTAAACTCATTAAAATTTAATAAGTATTTCATATAAATGCAAAATTTTCAAATATTAATATTAAATTAAATAAAGTATTAATTTTCATTTAATTCTGTTTATTCTGTGCCTACATGTCAATGCAAAACATTAATAAAAGTTATAAAAATAAGATATTTATAACATTCAACAAAACCCTCCTATTTACTTGAAATCCCACTTTCATGCTATTTTTTATATGTATATTTATTTATTATCCTTCACATTTTAAAGAACACAAACTTTTTACTTTAAAAACATAAAAATTAATTGTAATCGTAAAATATATTAAAAAAATGTTTTTCTTAAACTTAAGGTCATATAAAAATTTAATGATTTCTTTTTAAGGATGTCAGTAGAAATTAAAGAGTAGGAAGCTCACAAAAAAAAGGAGCAACTTGAGCAAAAGAAGAATATTTTTAATTTTGACGATGATTAATACCTAAATGATTAATGTTAAGTTGTATCTAGCAAAAAGAAGAGAATTAAACATTAATTAGAACCTAAAAGATTAAAGAAAAACATATAATTAAAAGGATCTTCATTAATTTCATATGTCTATTAATCTTATATTATTAAAAAGGTCTAATTACTTAAAAAAAAGTGTAATATTTAACTTAATGTAAATTTAAGAAAAAAGTCCCTAACATCGATTAACACATTAATTACACAGTGCAAACATCGGTTGCAGCTATAAAAAATGCAAAAAGGAATTTGCAAAGCAAAAGTTCACTTACACCTTCCCAAGTAATGAAAACTACCCAAAATACCCTCACATCGAAATCGCTCCAGATGGATAAAAATTCATTTCCACAACCTACAAATGTTATACAGTTCGTCTATAGGGAAAAATCTATTTAACCCTTCCCCGGCTATCAAAAATCCCCAAAACTCCCACATCCAAAAATTACCTGAGACAGATGGAAATTCATCCCCACACGTTTGTTTGCCTAGTGTGCTTCTATTTTACAATAGAACCATTCAAACTGGCAACTATGAAATTTTCCCTTAACATTTTAGCTTTAAATTTCTCCGCTAGAGGCTACAGTGAAGTGCCTAAAACAGTATAATAATAATTCAAAACCAAAAGTACAAATATAAATCTTCAAAAAAAAAAAAAAACTCCTTTAAAAAATCTGCAGCAATTTAAATTTGGTCGTCAAAGGTTTAAAGCTCTTCCCTTACCCGCAAAATTAATATTCCTTTATTTGCCAAAAATGTTGTATTATTAAATTTTCTTTATTAATGCATAATGCACTTTGCTAGAAATTAATATATATTTTAAGATTATTGCTCTAAAACAAGCTTAAAACATACATAAACAATTAAAACTGTAGTACATATAAATAAACATAATGTATAAACAGTTATGGCCTGAAACATTCATTAATTCCGACACACAAACAAAAGCACGCACACAGCAACAACTTTCATTCGATAACTTATGAACAACAGGGCAAGGAAGTTTTTACACTAAAAAATTGTGTATAAAAAAAAAACTCATATCATAAATGTGCTTTAAAATAAAAATTTTTAACAATACAGTTACTGATAATAATAAAAATATGCAAGAAAATATGTAGCAGCATCTAATAATCATATATGGCTTTAAGGGTTTGGTTATGTAAATTTAAGAAAATAAAATATGCATTTATAGCAAAATGTGCAAAAATATGCATTAACAAATCGATAAATATATTTACATAAATTTTCTTGCCCTGCTTATAAACAATTGTCTGTGTGGAAAAGCATATATTGCTCCAACAAAATAGGAAATTCTAATACAAATGCTTACATTTAATGCACGCAGATGCATAGTATAGAGACAAAGGCAAAGGTTTATGGAATACTTATCAAAACACTAGTTAACAGCGATATTACGCACTTTATGCCAATATACAAGTTCAAAATGGGATGGTATATAACTATGTATATACAATCATATATGGGCTTTTATATAATCATCAGAGAAATAAAAATTTGCTTTTTTCTTTCTTGCAATATATTTTTGCTTTTTTGTCTTTTCTGATGATCATATATGGGTACATCTATATGTTCATATATAGTTATATATGTTTATATATATTTCAATATATATAGATGGTATCATAAATGACTATGTATCGTCTCATATATGACCATGTATCGTCTCATACATGACCATGTATCGTCTCTTATGACCATGTATCGTCTCATATATGACCATGTATCGTCTCATATATGACCATGTATCGTGTCATATATGACCATGTATCGTCTCATATATGACCATGTATCGTCTCATATATGACCATGCATTGTGTCATATATGACCATGTATCGTCTCATACATCACCATGTATCGTCTCATATATGACCATGTATCGTCTCATATATGACCATGTATCGTCTCATATATGACCATGTATTGTGTCATATATGACCATGTATCGTCTCATACATCACCATGTATCGTCTCATATATGACCATGTATCGTCTCATATATGACCATGTATCGTCTCATATATGACCATGTATCGTCTCATATATGACCATGTATCGTCTCATATATGACCATGTATCGTCTCATATATGACCATATATCGTCTCATATATGACCATATATCGTCTCATATATGACCATGTATCGTCTTATATATGACCATGTATCGTCTTATATATGACCATGTATCGTCTCATATATGACCATGTATCGTCTCATATATGACCATGTATCGTCTCATATATGACCATGTATCGTCTCATATATGACCATGTATCATATTATATATGACCATATATCGTCTCATATATGACCATGTATCGTCTCATATATGACCATGTATCGTCTCATATATGACCATGTATCGTCTCATATATGACCATGTATCGTCTCATATATGACCATGTATCGTCTCATATATGACCATGTATCGTCTCATATATGACCATATATCGTCTCATATATGACCATGTATCGTCTCATATATGACCATGTATCGTCTCATACATCACCATGTATCGTCTCATATATGACCATGTATCGTCTCATATATGACCATGTATCGTCTCATATATGACCATGTATCGTCTCATATATGACCATGTATCGTCTCATATATGACCATGTATCGTCTCATATATGACCATGTATCGTCTCATATATGACCATATATCGTCTCATATATGACCATGTATCGTCTTATATATGACCATGTATCGTCTTATATATGACCATGTATCGTCTCATATATGACCATGTATCGTCTCATATATGACCATGTATCGTCTCATATATGACCATGTATCGTCTCATATATGACCATGTATCGTCTCATATATGACCATGTATCGTCTCATATATGACCATGTATCGTCTCATATATGAACATGTATCGTCTCATATATGACCATGTATCGTCTCATATATGACCATATATCGTCTCATATATGACCATGTATCGTCTCATATATGACCATGTATCGTCTCATATATGACCATATATCGTCTCATATATGACCATGTATCGTCTTATATATGACCATGTATCGTCTTATATATGACTATCTATCGTCTCATATATGACCATATATCGTCTCATATATGACCATATATCGTCTCATATATGACCATGTATCGTCTTATATATGACCATGTATCGGCTTATATATGACCATGTATCGTCTCATATATGACCATATATCGTCTCATATATGACCATATATCGTCTCATATATGACCATATATCGTCTCATATATGACCATATATCGTCTCATATATGACCATGTATCGTCTTATATATGACCATGTATCGTCTTATATATGACCATGTATCGTCTCATATATGACCATATATCGTCTCATATAAGACCATATATCGTCTCATATATGACCATGTATCGTCTCATATATGACCATGTATCGTCTCATATATGACCATATATCGTCTCATATATGACCATGTATCGTCTCATATATGACCATGTATCGTCTCATATATGACCATGTATCGTCTCATATATGACCATATATCGTCTCATATATGACCATGTATCGTCTTATATATGACCATATATCGTCTCATATATGACCATGTATCGTCTCATATATGACCATGTATCGCCTCATATATGACCATGTATCGTCTCATATATGACCATGTATCGTCTCATATATGACCATATATCGTCTCATATATGACCATGTATCGTCTCATATATGACCATATATCGTCTCATATATGACCATGTATCGTCTCATATATGACCATGTATCGCCTCATATATGACCATGTATCGTCTCATATATGACCATGTATCGTCTCATATATGTCCATGTATCGTCTCATATATGACCATGTATCGTCTCATATATGACCATATATCGTCTCATATATGACCATGTATCGTCTCATATAAGACCATGTATCGTCTCATATATAACCATGTATCGTCTCATATATGACCATATATCGTCTCATATATGACCATGTATCGTCTCATATATGACCATGTATCGTCTCATATATGACCATGTATCGTCTCATATATGACCATATATCGTCTCATATATGACCATGTATCGTCTTATATATGACCATGTATCGTCTTATATATGACCATGTATCGTCTCATATATGACCATGTATCGTATCATATATGACCATGTATCGTCTCATATATGACCATGTATCGTCTCATATATGACCATGTATCGTCTCATATATGACCATATATCGTCTCATATATGACCATGTATCGTCTCATATATGACCATGTATCGTCTCATATATAACCATGTATCGTCTCATATATGACCATATATCGTCTCATATATGACCATATATCGTCTCATATATGAACATGCGTCGTCTCATATATGACCATGTATCATAAATCACCATAAATGTTCGGATCAGATCAAATATGAATAATCATATATGAGCATATATAAACATATATAATATACGGTCATGAACTCTCAAATTTCGGATCAGAACATATATGGTCATATATTGAAACACATATGGGCATATGTTAAACCTTATGTACATATATGAATAGCTATACCACATATGTGATCATATATTAGAACATACATGGTATACAATACGATTTTTTTAAAAGTGACTTCGAAATTTTTTAAGATTTTCATTGGAAACAGTTTGACTATTTCGACTATATCTTGGTCCAAAAACGAATAATAATATAAAGACTAGTATTTCAAAAGACCATTTTTTAAACATATTTGTCAAATTGTCAAAAATGCACCCTTTTTAAAAACCCGGGTTTCGGTATAAACCGAAAGTAAAGAAAAAAAATCAGTATTAATTGCCAAAGAAATGTATTTCTTAAAAAAAAAACACAAGGAACTTATCTGTGGATTCCTTCAGACTTCGATGAAATTTGTGATATGATAGAGCAAACAAGATTGAACTTTAATAACTTTGTAAACTAGTGTAGTACATGTATTAGTACAGGCATAAAAACAAACATACAGTCTTTGACCTTAATATTAAGGTAGAGAAAGTTATTTTTTCCAATCTATACAAGTCATTTAAAATTTAGTAGTTATAACAGTTAAATTCAATTTTAAAAACTTGATATTAAAAAAGGTTTTTATATGTTTTAAAATAAATTAATTACAAATCTGTTTAATTATCTTTGTTAATCGCTTCTCAACTCCGTTAAGTCTGCATTTTTATCTTTGCAACAAAATTGTGGGAACAAAAATTTTAGTCATCGTATTGTTTTGTCTTAAGACTGTAATTTATATACATTTTGAATATTTTTTAAAGATATATCCTGTATTATAAAATGTATAGATACGATACTTGATGTAGCATACGATATAATGAGGTACCCATAGAGAAATATATTAGGGAGGTAATTATATAAATGAGCAATTATTTTTATGTGCACTGCCGGTAGAAAAGAAGCCAAAGAGTAAAAAAAAAACTCTAAGCACAGCGGCAGTCAGGCAACGCAGAAAACTTTAATGGGGTTATGGCTTTACCCACAATAGGGCCGATTAATTAAATATGAATATTTTTTTACCGAGAACTATGACCAAAATCATGTTGGCCATAATTCTGCTTTTAGTTAGACGGCAATGACCGTACAATTTTTAGGGTCATAAGCCCCAAATCGTAAATAGGGATAATGTTAGTGAGGGCTATGACATGTCACCGCGCCCGGATATATGGTATTGGTACTTTTTTAATCCATGGTTTGTTTGGTACTTTTCGAAGATTTTGGTACTTTTTTAATTTAAAATTTCTGCTTTATATTATATTGGTACCTTTTTAATCCATGTCTATTTGTCAATATAATTTTGGTGCTTTTCGAAGATTTTGGTACTTTTTTTAATTTAAAATTTTTGCTTTATATTATATTGGTACCTTTTTAATCCATTTCTATTTGTCAATATGATTTTGGTACTTTTCGAAGATTTTGGTACTTTTTGAATTTAAAATTTTTGCATTATATTATATTGGTACCTTTTTAATCCATGTCTATTTGTCAATATAATTTTGGTACTTTTCGAAGATTTTGGTACTCTTTGAATTTAAAATTTTTGCATTATATTATATTGGTACTTTTTTCATCCATGTTTGTTCGTTAATATTTTAGTGGTACTTTTCGAAGATTTTGGTACTTTTATAGTCCAAGATTTTTGCATAATACGATTTTATAAGTTTTCGCGGATTTTGGTTCAAAATTTTTGAATCATATGATTTTGGTACCTTTCAATTCATGTTTGTTGTATTATAAGATTTTGGTTCTTTTGGAAGATTTTGTTACTTTAGCAGTTCAAAACTTTTAAATCATATGATTTTTGTTCCATACCACGATTACTACATATATAATTTTGGTACTTTTGGGAATGTTGGTACTTTTTGTAGTTCACGTTAGTTGCAAGATTTGCAAGTCTTTTAATCCAAGATTGTAGGATAAAATTTCATTTGTACTTGTCGAAAATTTCGGTACTTTTTTATTTAACAATAGTTTGTATGATTTTGGTACTTTTCGCAAATTTTGATACCTTTTAAATTCACACTTGTTGTTGAAGAATTTGGTACTTTTACAATATATATTTTTTGTATTATATGAATTTGGTACTTTTCGAAAATTTTGATATTTTTTTAATTCATAATTTTGTTATTATTTGATATTTATATTAAAGATTGTGATACTTTTGAATCCAAAATTATATGATTTTATTACTTTTTTATGTCATATTTGTTTCAAAGAAAAGTACTTTAAATATCTGTCCAGTAAAGTACTAAAAAAATTCAAATGCTTTTTATTAAAAAAAAAACTTTCGAATAACTTTGAAAACAATTTTGAATCCCTAAATATCAACCTGGGCGGATATATTTAGTACCAAAAGTTTCTTAATTTGGTTCAATCTATCACATAGCCAAATTTTTGCAAAATCTAAAGGAACCCGCTAAATAGACTCTTATTGTTAGTAACGATTTTTGTACCCATAAAAATTTTAAATATTTTTTATATAGAAAATTTTATTTTAATAAAAATAAAAAAACTAATTGTGGTAAATTTACAAAAGCCACTGAAATCATTCGTTTTTTAAATTAAATGTCACCCTAATGCACATACATTTACAAGTATATAAAGTATAAATGTTGTAGTAAGTAAAGGAAGTATAATAGTGTTGTGTTGAGTGCTTTTTGCATTATCAACAACATATCACATTGTACTTTACATGTGTTGTTACATTAGGGAGTAACCAATAAAATACATGCACACATCCATATGTATATGTATGTAGTATATACCAGTGTTTCCATACATTTAAATACACATGTATTGGTAAATATATGAATCAAGTACGTAATATTCAATAAAATACATTAAAGATTTTTTTTGTTTGTGCATTTATTGATATTTATCATGAAACTTATATTACAATTTATATGCTTATAGGGGTGCTAACTATAGTTAAATAATAACTAGTAGTTATGTTATATTTAAAATTATAAAGTGATGGAATATCATGTCGTTGAATAATTAAATGCTGTAGAATATGCAAAAATATGTTATAAGGATATTAAACGAAATATAGAGAATTAGAAATGAAATTTAATTATAATGAGGATGCAGAATATTAATCTCTATTATTGCTTGATGGTCAGATCAATAAAATAATTCGAAAAGTAATGAGTAAACACTCTTAATTAATATCTGTTGAAATTTATCCAACTTCTAGTAAGAAACAGTATTTCTTAATTTACCCTCTCTATGTGTAAACGAAAAAATTACACATATTATATGTAAATTGCTACACACGTAATAGATAAATTAACATTGAAAAGTGTGTAAAAATAAAATGATATTTTAATATTCATATTCTAAACTTGTATGTAGATTTACTCTTTTTATTGAAAAACATTACATTGAAAGTGTGTAAAGATAAAATAACTTTCTAAAATTGATTCATAAACTAAATTTTGTAAAAAGTTTTTTTTTCCGAGTAAATATGCTAATGAAATTATTATAAATGTGTAAATTTACACCGAAAGTGTGTAAAAAATTATTGACATTTTTAAATGAATTTATAAATTTTAAAAATTTGTGCGTTATAAAAAATATTGAAGAAAAATTTACACATTACACACATAATGTGTAAATTTACATCGCAAGTGTGTTAAAATTAAATAACATCTTAAAATTTATTTCTACATTTCGTAATAAGCTTGTTTTAATAGGGTAAATTTAAGCTTTCTAAGTGTAAACGAAAAAAAAAAATACACATATTATATGTAAATTGCTACACACATAATGGATAAATTAACATTGAAACGTGTGTAAAAATAAAATGATATTTTAATATTCATTTTCTAAACTTGTATGTAGATTTACTCTTTTTATTGAAAAACATTACGCGCATTATGTCTTACTTGCTACAAATATAATGTGTAAACTTACATTGAAAGTGTGTAAAGATAAAATAACTTTCTAAAATTGATTCATAAACTAAATTTTGTAAAAAGTTTTTTTTTTGCGAGTAAATATGCTAATAAAATTATTATAAATGTGTAAATTTACACCGAAAGTGTGTAACAAATTATTGACATTTTTAAATGAATTTATAAATTTTAAAAATTTGTGCGTTATAAAAAATATTGAAGAAAAATTTACACATTACACACATAATGTGTGAATTTACATCGCAAGTGTGTTAAAATTAAATAACATCTTAAAATTTATTTCTACATTTCGTAATAAGCTTGTTTTAATAGGGTAAATTTAAGCTTTCTAAGTGTAAACGAAAAAAAAAAAATACACATATTATATGTAAATTGCTACACACGTAATAAATAAATTAACATTGAAACGTGTGTAAAAATAAAATGATATTTTAATATTCATTTTCTAAACTTGTATGTAGATTTACTCTTTTTATTGAAAAACATTACGCGCATTATGTCTTAATTGCTACAAATATAATGTGTAAACTTACATTGAAAGTGTGTAAAGATTAAATAACTTTCTAAAATTGATTCATAAACTAAATTTTGTAAAAAGTTTTTTTTTTTTGCGAGTAAATATGCTAATGAAATTATTATAAATGTGTAAATTTACACCGAAAGTGTGTAAAAAATTATTGACAGTTTTAAATGAATTTATAAATTTTAAAAATTTGTGCGTTATAAAAAATCTTGAAGAAAAATTTACACATTACACACATAATGTGTAAATTTACATCGCAAGTGTGTTAAAATTAAATAACATCTTAAAATTTATTTCTATATTTCGTAAAAAGCTTGTTTTAATAGAGTAAATTTAAGCTTTCTAAGTGTAAACGAAACAAAAATACACATATTATATGTAAATTGCTACACACGTTATGGATAAATTTACATTGAAAAGTGTGTAAAAATAAAATTAATTTAAAAAATTAATTTTCTAATCTTGTACGTAGATTTACTCTTTTTGTCGAAAACAAATTACGCATATTATATGTAAATTGCTAAACATACAATGTGTAAATTTACATTGAAAGTGTGTAAAATTTAGATAACTTTCCAAAATCGATTTATAAATAAACTAAATTAGTGGGTAAAAAGCATTTTTTTTGAGTAAATATGCTAATTAAATGATCATAAATGTGAAAATTTACATCGCAGGTGTGTAAAAAATAATTACTATTTTTAAATGAATTTATAAATTTGAAAAATTTGTGCATTATAAAATAAAACATTGATTTAGGAGTTAATTTACTCGCTTTGCGTAAATGAAAAAATATTTACACACATAATGTGTAAATTTACATCGAAAGTGTGTAAAAATTAAATAACATTATAAAATTTATTTATATATTTCGTAAAAAGTTTATTTTAATAGTAAATAAACGTAAAAAATTCCTATGAATGTGTAAATTTTTATTAAAAGTGCGTAAAAATTGCATAGCATTCTAAAATTTCTTTTTTAAATTTACTTAATTTGTGAGCATAAAAAAAAATCCTGTATATATAAAAATGCTTAAAAATTTATAGAAAATTGCATAAAAATATCCACTAATGCGTATAATTAACTTTACCTTACACTGCACAAAAAGTGTATAAAGTTGTTTAAAATTATAAACACATTAGGACTGAAAATACATTGTGTTACAAATTAATTTGTTTATAAAAGTATGCAAAAAATAGTTTTACACATTTTTTGTTTATATTTACACAATTTTTCAAATATTACATAAACTTCCACCATTTAATAGTAGCAAATTTGCAATAATTGTTTACAGTGTATATTAACATATCCATCTACAAAATTTAAGCAATTTTAAAGACGATTTACATTTCCCATTAGATATTTTATTATAATTTATAATGACAAATTTTTAGCATTTAATTTTTGTTTGTGATTTTCAACATGAAATTGCTAAATTTATTTAAAATCAAAAATTTGTTTATAATTTACATTAATGTTAAGCTTATGAAAAATTTCAACAACTTTATCGAACTAAACTACATTTTAATATTTATAAATAATGTTTTCTATAAAAAGCAAACAACACAACACCCCCTACTACTAGGCAAAAATAACAAAATTTCAACATATTTTTATAAAACATGTAACAGTCATGTAACTTGTTGTTGAAAATTCTAAAAAAAAAAACAAGAAAACAAATCACTAACGTACATAAGCAATTTGTAACAATTTATTATAAATTTTCAGCAACATTTCAACAAAAAAAAAAAATTATACGTACATCAAAATATTTGAACAATATTCAAAAAGATGGCAAATTTGTTATTACGTGTGTACTTACTGTCTACTGTGTAAAACAATACTACTTACAAACACCCACGACAGGGTGGCAGCTATATGGCGTAATAATGTATGTTGAAATGCCTACGATGCTGTTTGATCTCAATTTGAACTAATTCGTTTACCCGAGGCAAAGTAAACCTGCCTCACACTGCGATCGAAATTTTAGATTTTCCAAATACATGAAAAAAGTAATTTTAAACATTATTATTAATTAATGAATTTCAATATAAAACTATTTTTTAAATCGCACAGAAGGTTGTTGAGGTATGTGATGTCTGAGTCTTTAAGATCAAAAGCAAAAAATGGAAAGGAGCCCATCTCAAAATTGTATTGTACACTTTGCCATATAGCTGCCACCCTAAACCAAATTTTGTACCTACAAATAGGGATATACATAGTAATGTTTTAAAAATGTTTAATATATTGACGCTATTCACAGCTGCTCACTTTTTCCTTTCCATTCCCAAAACCATTGGGAATTTGCCACGGCTGAAGGAATTGGACAAATATCATGTTATTTAAATGCATTTTTTTCTCGAAGAAAATGTATTTTCTTTTTTGGCTAGCAGGTGTTGAAAATTTGTTAAAAAATACATATTTATTTTTACTACATTATAATTTCAAATTATAAATGTTATCAAAAGTGTCCAAATGTTAATGTTTTTATTAAATGGTTTGAACTTCTAAGAGCTTTTTTCCTTAGGAAAAATTTTTGAAAAATATTACGATTGGTACCTTTGAAAAATAACAATTTGTTAAATGAATATTGTACATTTTAAATTGTATGAAAAAGTTTAAAGATTTCAGTACATTTTAAATTAATTTTGGTACTTTTTTGATAACTTAAATCCACCGTAATTTTATAGTATATTTGTGGTACTTTCTAAATTTACGGTTATTCGATTGTGTATTTGTGGCCCTTTCCAAAGACTTTGTTACTTTTTAAAGCCAATATTTTTTGATTGCATTTTTGTTGCAATTTTTATAAATGTTGGTACTTTTAAAACCAACGATTAAATGTTTGCATATTTTTGGTACAATTTAAGGATTTTGGTGCTTTTTTAAATGCACGATTATTTGTTTGGATATTTTATATATTTTAGTAGTTTTCTAATCTACAATTATTTGTTTGTATATTTTTGTTTTTGGTACATTTTAATAATTTTGGTATTGTTTTTTTTTTATTTTGTTTTTAAGGATTTTGCTACTTGTTTTAAAACGACGTTTAATTTGTATATTTTTGATACTTTTAAAATATGTTAGAATTTCTGATATATAAAAACTTTGGTACTTTTTAAACTAAAATTATAAAACAGCTTTGTTGTGGTACTTTTTACAATTTTGGTACTTTTTTGAATTTTGGTACTTTTTGAATTTTGGTACTTTTTTTAATCTACGATTATTTGTTTGTATAATTCAGTTAACTGTTGTAAAATTTTGTTACTTTTTAAAGATTTTGTTTGTTTCTATCATTTTTGTACTTTTTCTACAATTTTTGTTTTCCCAATTTCTTGGCACATTTTAGAAAATTTGCTTGTTTTGAATTATATTTCGGATTTTTAGTGATTTTTTAATGATTTTTTTGTAGTTTTTTTTACCATTGTTCGTATGGTATTAATACTTTTAATGCTTTCGCTACTTTTGAAATCCTAGTTTGAAAGATTTTGGAATTCAAAAAAAAAATCAAGATTTTGTTACTTTTTAAGATATTGTTAGTTTTTAAATCCCCATTATTTGATTATTCATTTAATTAACATTGTATGGTAGTTTTTAAAAAATTTGTTTGATTTTTATGTACTAAACACTTTAAAATTGATTGTACCTTTAAAACTACAGTTTACAATTACTTTACTTTTTGCATTTGTTTGATGGTACTATAATGAAACTTTTCATAGATTTTGGTACCTTTTTAATTTACGACTATTTAGTTGGAATTTTTCGTTTATATTAAAAAAATTTCGTTACTTTATACACAATTGTTAAGTTGTGTGATTTTTCATTAATCAATGACTTTTGACAAAATATTAAAGTTTCTTGGCACTTTTGCTAATTTGAAAAAAAAAAACTTTCCAGTTGGTTCTTAAATTCTAGCTTAGTTAAACGTGGATTTTAAAAGACTTAAATTCAGAATTTAATCGTCCATTTATAAAGACTTAAATCCAGAATTTAATCGTTGATTTATAAAGACTTAAATCAAGTATTTAATCGTGGTTTTATAAAGACTGAAATCCAGGATTTAATTGTTGTTTTATAAAGACTGAAATCCAGGATTTTATAGTGGTTTCATGATGACATAAATCCAGGCTTTAATCGTGGTTTTATGAAGACCTAAATCCAGACTTTAGTCGTGGTTTTATAAAGACTTAAATCCTTGATTTAATTGTCGTTTTATAAAGACTTAAATCCAGGATTTAATCGAGCTTTTATAGACTTAAATCCAGGCTTTAATCGTGCTTTTATAAAGACATAAATCCTGAATTTAATCGTGCTTTTATAAAGACTTAAATCCAGGCTTTAATCGTGCTTTTATAAAGACTTAAATCCTGAATTTAATCGTGCTTTTATAAAGACTTAAATCCAGAATTTAATCGTGGTTTTGTGATGACCTAAATCCAGGCTTTAACCGTGATTTTATAAAGACTTAAATCTTTAATTTAATTGTCGTTTTATAAAGACTTAAATCCAGAATTTAATCGTCGATTTATAAAATCTTAAATCCAGAATTTAATCGTGGTTTTATAAAGACTTAAATCCAGAATTTAATCGTGGTTTTATAAAGACTTAAATCCAGAATTAAATCGTGGTTTTATAAAGACTTATATCCAGAATTTAATCGTGGTTTAAATTCTTAAATAAAGGATTTAATCGTGGTTTTTTAAAGACTTAAATCCAGGATTTAATCGTGGTTTTATAAAGACCTAAATCCAGGATTTAATCGTGGTTTTATAAAGACTTAAATCCAGAATTTAATCGTGGTTTTATAAAGACTTAAATCCAGGATTTTATAGTGGTTTCATGATAACATAAATCCAGGCTTTAATCGTGGTTTTATGAAGACCTAAATGACTTAAATCCAGGATTTAATCGTGCTTTTATAGACTTAAATCCAGGCTTTAATCGTGCTTTTATAAAGACATAAATCCTGAATTTAATCGTGCTTTTATAAAGACTTAAATCCAGAATTTAATCGTGGTTTTATAAAGACTTAAATCCAGGATTTTATAGTGGTTTCATGATAACATAAATCCAGGCTTTAATCGTGGTTTTATGAAGACCTAAATCCAGACTTTAGTCGTGGTTTAAAAAGACTTAAATCCTTGATTTAATTGTCGTTTTATAAAGACTTAAATCCAGGATTTAATCGAGCTTTTATAGACTAAAATCCAGGCTTTAATCGTGCTTTTATAAAGACATAAATCCTGAATTTAATCGTGCTTTTATAAAGACTTAAATCCTGAATTTAATCGTGCTTTTATAAAGACTTAAATCCAGAATTTAATCGTGGTTTTGTGATGACCTAAATCCAGGCTTTAACCGTGATTTTATAAAGACTTAAATCTTTGATTTAATTGTCGTTTTATAAAGACTTAAATCTTTGATTTAATTGTCGTTTTATAAAGACTTAAATCCAGAATTTAATCGTGGTTTTATAAAGACTTAAATACAGAATTTAATCGTGGTTTTAAAAAGACTTAAATCCAGAATTTAATCGTGGTTTTATAAAGACTTAAATCCAGAATTTAATCGTGGTTTTATAAAGACTTAAATAAAGGATTTAATCGTGGTTTTATAAAGACTTAAATCCAGGATTTAATCGTGGTTTTATAAAGACTTAAATCCAGGATTTCATAGTCGTTTTATAAACACTTAAATGCAGGACTTAATCGTGGTTTCATGAAGTTGAAAATCCAGGCTTCACTCGTAATTTTATGAAGATCTAAATCCAGGCTTTAATCGTGGTTTCATGAAGATGGGAATCCAGGCTATAATCGTGGTTTTATGAAGACCTAAATCCAGGATTTAATCGTGGTTTTATGAAGACCTAAATCCAGGATTTAATCCTGGTGTTATAGAGACTTAAATCCAGAATTGAATCGTGGTTTTATGAAGATGTAAATCCAGGCTTTAATCGTGGTTTTATGAAGATGTAAATTCAGGCTTTAATCGTGGTTTCGTGAAGATGTAAATCCAGGATTTAATCGTCGTTTCATGAAGATGTAAATTCAGGCTTTAATCGCGGTTTTATAAAGACTTAAATTCAGGCTTTAATGGCGGCTTTTTAAAGACTTAAATCCAGGCTTTAATGGCGGCTTTATAAAGACTTAAATACAGGATTTAATCGCGGTTTTATAAAGACTTACATTCAGGCCTTAATCGCGGTTTTATAAAGACTTAAATCCAGAATTTAATCGTCGATTTATAAAGACTTAAATCCAGCCTTTAATCCAAGCTTTAAATGTGTTTTTATGAACACCTAAATCCAGGCTTTAATAGTGGTTTTATATAGACCTAAATTCAGGTTTTAATCCAAACTTTAAAGGTGTTTTTATAAACACCCAAATCCAGACTTTAAACATGGTTTTATAAACCCCATAGCTTTTTGACAAAGAACTTAAAGTTTTGAAAATATAATATCTAACAATTCTCTACATAAATGTATTTGAATTTAAAAAATTCATGCATTTAAAAATCTTTCTTAAGTATATTAAACAAATATTTAACAATTTATGCTAAAAAAAGATCTTAAACAACAAAATTCTATAAAATCTTATTCAAGGATTTTTGTAATTTTTTGTTGCTAACAAATTTTGTAATGTTTTAACAACGGTTGCAACACTTTTTATTTTTAAAGAAAATTTTAGTGTTTTTTTTTTTCTTCTCAATATTCTCATTTTTATTACCTTTAGGACACTAACATAAAGTGCCTGCCTCTCGTTTAGTAAACACCTTGACATAAACAAAGTTTACTTAAAAATAATGACAAAATAAATGTTTGTCGACACATTTTCATTTTTTTTTTTATTTTTTTGTTTTTGGTATGACAACACTACACCCCATTAGAATACTTTACTTTTAAAAATCTTCTTACACCTTCTTTGTTATAGCAATACCCCACCTTCAAGCTATCTTTTGCTTACCTCATTTTCATTATATAAAATTAATCATGTCGTTTTTTTTTTGTTAATAGTCAAATGTCAAGGCTCTTTTTATTTCTTAAAAAGTTATGCTAAATAAATTTTCTAAAATTTTATTTATAACAAAACAAAAAATTAACTAAAAATAAAAAGTTCTCAAAGGTTCTTAAACAGAGTTTTGATTAGATAAAGGCAAAGTTTCTGGCAACTACAATTATTTCATTTTATTTTTCTTTTAAAAGAAATTATGGAAATTGAAAGTATAATTTTATAATTATAAAAAAAATCTTTCAAGCATTTTAAAATTAACAAAAGTTTTTTAACGGAGTTTCATAACTTTTCCTTTTAAAATTTTGTCAAATATTTAACCATAGTCCTGTTTTATGATCCAAATCTTTGTGAAACCGCATTTTAAGCCCAGATTTAATTAATAATTTGTTCCAGATATAAATGTTAATATATCTTAGAAGGCCAAAAATATTCAAATCTTTACGAAACCAGATCTGAAGCTTAGATTAAATTTACTATTTAATCTTGAATTAATTCCCGGCCAAGCAAATTTTAAAATTTCGAAAATTTTAAAATTTGATAGGAAGAAATCTTAAACTTCTTTTTAATTAAAATACCGCTCACCTCAAAAAAAGCTAATGAAATGTTTTCAAACTACGGTTGTTATCCATTAACACTAACACTATGAATCGGCGTAAAACCTGCTCCGAATTCCTGAATCAATTCACGCTAATGTGCATTTTAATCCATTGTTTCAAAGCAATTGTGCAAATACGACGTAAAATATTATGTCTGTTTATATAGTGGTGTATGTCTTTATGTATATTATGTATAAGCACACATACATTTGCGACAACAAGTCTTAACAGCTTATTTAGACATAAAGAATAATACATATTGGAAGGATATCCAATTTAATGGGGGGTGTTCAAATCACATTTGGATTCCAACGAACATTTTGCAGAAACCCTTGCATGAAGTATGTTACAAAGTGTATTCCGATGTGGTTGAAATTTGTATTTCTAAAGGAGAAAAAGTCGTAGATTGTTGAAGTAACAAATCGTTTACTGTTAATTGTTGATTCTAACAAATTTTCTATAAAGATACTTCGAGCAAAATACCAAATTATCCATACCGATGTAAAAATCGTAATATATATGAACATGACCATACATGGGCTTGTATATGATCATATATGAGCATACATGGTCATATATGTCCATGAATGGTTCAATATATGACAATACATGATCTCATAAAGGTTGGTTAAAAAGTTCCTGCGCTCGAAATAAAAGAATACTGTTTTTGTTACGAAATATATTTTTTTATTCAATATAATCTCCCAGAAGCTCAATACACTTGTTCCAATGATCTTCTAAAAATTTTATCCCATCCTTATAATGGCTTTCCGGAAGCTCTGCAAAATAACCGTCAACGGCTGCTATGGCCTCTTCATTCAACGACAAATGCTTTCCACGAAGGAATTGTTTGAGATTTCTGAAGAGATAGTAGTCACTGGGAGTCAAATCTCGTGAATACGGTGGATGTTCAAGTGATTCGTACTTTAATTCTTTGAATTTAGCCATCGTTAAAACACTTTTGTGAGCAGGTGCATTGTCTTGATGAAAAATTATTTTTTCTTCTTTAAACCAGCTCTTTTCTCACGAATTTTTTCATCCAGCTGATCCAAAAGGCTGCAATAATATTCAAAGTTGATTGTTTTACCTTTCTGAAGATAATCAATCAACAGAATTCCTTTTGCATTCCAAAAAACTGATGCCATAACCTTCTTTGCTGATCGTTGTGACTGGAGCTGAACAATCAGCTTCAGTCCACTGTAAACCTTCTTGCTTTAATTTAGGATCATGGTGGTAGATCCAAGTCTCATCTATAGTTATAAAACGACGCAAGAAGTCGGTTTTATTCGGCTTAAAACGCTCCAAATTACACTGAGAAATTTGTTTTCGATCCAGTTTTTGTTGAGCTGTTAATGTGTGCGGCACTAACTTTCCAAACAGTTTTTTCATACGTAATTCTTCATGTAAAATATAGAGTACTCGCTCGTCTGAGATGCCTATGGCATTAGCAATTTCACGCTTAGTCAAACTTGGATCTTCACTAACCATATTATGTACCTGCTCAATGATTTCTGCTGTGGTTGCAGTTTTTGGTCGTCCTTCGCGTGGATCGTCTTTAAGGCTGGCACGACCACGTTTAAATTCACCAGCCCAAAATTCAACGGTGCGTTTTGAAGGTGAGGACTCCTTATACACTTCTAACAATTGTTCATAAATTTCATTTGCTTTTAAACCCTTTAAAACAATGAATCTAATGACTGCACGATATTAAATTTTTTCCATATTAAAAAAAATCAATGACACGTCAACTTCAAATGGCTTGTAAACAAAGAAAGAATTGACAGAATGACTTGCAACTTTGCATGTGTTCTCAGGACAGTTATACCAACTTGAAAAAAAAAGTTTGGAGCTAGCAGTACCATCTCTTGGTGAGCGCAGCAACTTTTCAACCAACCTGTACTGCCATACAAAGTCAAATTTTGCATCCGAAAATATTTAGAAATATATGAGATTCATGTATTGTCATATATTGAACATATATAATGATGTATACCCATGTATCACATACCAGACCATGTATGATCATGCATGTTCATTAGACCGTACCTCAAAAAAAAAGGTTCACCGTACACCCTCAAATATAAAGTATTTTAACAAAAAAATTTCGAAAATGTTTTTTTTTTTTGGCCGAACGTAGGGGTCGCCATTTTATATTTTTCTTTATATCTTCGCCATTTACCGTCGGATCTTAAAGTATTGTATATCAATGTTTTTTGTCTCGCGGAGACCGATGTTTTCCTCGAAGGAGCCATTGACCTCAAGTAACCCGTTCTAGTATTAACCCACCAGATCTCAGTTGCTACCACCTTAATGTACTACCCTAATATTTTAAAATGAAAGCTCGCAAAAAAGCAATAAACTTTTGCTAGGAAAGTATTCCAATAATTCCAGCGGAATTATTATTTTATTTTTTTGTTGCCGAATGTAGGGCATTTTTAATTTTTTTGTCTTATCTTCTGTATTTACAGTCGGATCTTAAAGGGTTATATATCAATGTTTTTGTCGCAATGATACCAATTTGTTACATCAAAAATCATTGACCTCAAGCACCCTTTTATACTACTTAAGGGGTAACACCGTCGTAAAAAGCCTATATATAAAAACTTCTTTTTTTATTTTCTTTATTTACGAAGATGTGATAACAAAGATTGGTTTTCACAAGATTTATGAAGAAGTACAAAAAAATATTTCTTTTACACAAAGTTTTACAAAATGATAGTATATTTATTATAGAGGTCCATGGCACGCAGCATTACTTAATAAATTTTTGGAGAGCTGTTTCTTTACGAGTATAAAAAATAGATATTTTGACTTTAACACTTCGCTGTTTTGTCAAAAATTAATATACCCAAAAACTCATATGCTTTTCTTTAGATAATTTGGTTAAATTATAGGCATACGAACCATTGCAAAGGTCTCTGTAAATGGCGTTCCATTCTTACAATGACTCCATTTTTGTAGCCAGTGTTGGTAGGAGTTCCATCGCAACTAATGGCTATTAAGAAGTCCATATTGAAGTTCTCTTGACTCAAATAATACAGCCAACTTCAATCACGCCAAAATATGATCGATTAAAATTTTTGTTATTTTATAAGTGATCCACGGCACTCAGCATAATTTAACCAATTTTAGGTGGATCGCTCTGAAACATACACTTTATATAGAAAACTAAATTATCTAAAGAAAAGCGTATGAGTTTTTGGGTATATTAATTTTTGACAAAACAGCGAAGTGTTAAAGTCAAAATATCTATTTTTTATACTCGTAAAGAAACAGCTCTAAGTCAAAAAGTATTTGACCTATCAAAAACTCCTACGCGCATCCATAGATAATTTAGTTTTCCATATGCATTATAAATTTCAGAGAAATCCATCAAAAATTGATTAAGTAATGCTGCCTGCCGTGGACCTCTTTTGTAAATATACTATCATTTTGTAAAACTTTGTGTAAAACAAATATTTTTTTGTACGCCTTCATAAATCTTGTGAAAACCAATCTTTGTTAACACATCTCCTTAAATAAAGAAAATAAAAAAGGAAGTTTTTATATATAGGCTTTTTACGTAGGTTTTACCCCTTAAGTAGTATAAAAGGGTGCTTGAGGTCAATGATTTTCGATGTAACAAATTGGTATCATTGCGACAAAACATTGATATACAACTCTTTAAGATCCGACTGTAAATACAGAAGATACGACAAAAAAATTAAAAATGCCCTACATTCGGCAACAAAAAAAATTAAAAAAAATAAAATAATAGTTCCGCTGGAATTATTGGAATACTTTCCTTGCAAAAGTTTATTGCTTTTTTGCGAGCTTTCATTTTAAAATATTAGGGTAGTACATTTAGGTGGTAGCAACTGAGATCTGGTGGGTTAATACTAGAACGGGTTACTTGAGGTCAATGGCTCCTTCGAGGAAAACATCGGTCTCCGCGAGACAAAAAACATTGATATACAACACTTTAAGATCCGACGGTAAATGGCGAAGATATAAAGAAAAATATAAAATGGCGACCCCTACGTTCGGCCAAAAAAAAAAAAAAAAAACATTTTCGAAATTTTCTTGTTAAAATTTTTTTTTTATGGGTAATTCAAATTTTTGACATAAGCTGTTATGATACAGTGCCACTTATATTTCAACATTTTTTACTATTACCAAACTGCAGTTATTTTATATTATTTGTTTTATTTTCATAAATATACTTAAGTGTGTGTTTTGTTGGCTACACAATATATGTTAATACATATACGTTAGAGTGGCAGCTATTAGTCGAAATATCATATTTCTAAAATTATAATTTCAGCATTCATTATATCATAATTAAATTTATATTTAATATTGTACTAACATTTTTAAATTAAATATGAATGTTATTACAGAAAACATGATGCTTGTTAAAATATACTTTTTCGTATTTGTTGCATTTAAAAAATAAGTAGAAACATATTTAAATTAAAATAGAAAGAAGCTTAACTTGTTTGCAAAATTATATCTATTTAATTTAATATAGTTCCTGCTTGATTTTAAAATATTTTTTTCCTTCCTAGTTTACGAACAACCCATTTAATAATCAAAGTATTTATATACGAACATGAAAATGATTATGCATGGTTCGGTATATGATGATATATGGGTATATATGATATTATATGTCCATATATAGTTTAGTATGTGATTTTTTATATTTTCTGTATCTTCGGATACAAAATTGGGCTGTACATGGTTAGGTTAGGTAGAAGTGGTAGCCTGCCAATCAGACTCACTTAGACTATAAAGTCCCTTGTGATACCACGGAAGCTAGTAAAAATTATATCACTAGCTTCCCCCGTCGAACCATCCCGATTGCCTCAAAAAGCCCTAAGTCGGCCGGTATCGATATCAGCCAATCACCCAGGTCCTCAAAGAAACCTGAGCCCAAATACAGTCCCCTCCTGCGAGTCAGAAGGTGCTCTACAGACTCCTCCTCCTTCTCTTCGTCACCACAGCTTCTGCAAAAGTCACTAGCCGCAACCCTCAACCTAACTGCGTGCCTTCCAATCAGACAGTGTCCCGTCATGACGGACACAAGTAGGGATATATCGGGCCTTGACAGTGACAGCAACCTGTGCGTGCGCTTCCTATCGAGACGAAAAAATCCACGATATGGTGTTGGCCGATCGCAGAGTAAAAGTGCGTGAGATTGTTGATGTCATAGGTATTTCATATGGCAGTGTGGTTTCGATTTTAAATGATCAGTTGGATTTAAGAAAGCTGTCTACAAGATGGCTGCCGCGTTTGCTCTCAATTGACCATAAACGTAATCGTGTGACAATTTCAAAGGATTGGCAAAATTCCATGAATTGGGCTACGAATTGGTACCTCGTCCGCCATATTCTCCGGATGTAGCCCCCAGTGACTATTTCCAAATCTAAAGAAATGGCTCGGTGGAAAGAGATTTAGCCCCAACGATGAAATTATTGATCAAATGCCTATTTTATGGACCTCAAAAAATCCCATATTTTGGAAGGGATAAAAAAAGTGGGGAAACGTTCTAAACGACTAAGTGTATTGAGCTAAAATGAGATTATGTTGAGAAATATTTTTTCTTGTTTAAAAAAAAAAACCCCTGTTCCATTCAAAAAGTCACAGACTTATTGATCCGCCCTAGTAGTATGGAGAACGGCCATGACGACTGAATTTTTCTAACTGGAAGTTGACAATCTGGATTTGGGGCTACTTGTCATAATGCACGTTAAACAATACGTCTTCTGAAGAATGCCTTCTCGCATTTCGGCGATTTGGCTTAGCCATCCTCCGATCGTCCTTGACTGTCCCGGACTTCTTTCTCAAGTAATATTTAAAGTCGTTGGTGCACTCGAACAAGCCACATACCTTGAAGGAGTTCAATAAAAACATTTGAGTCAAAATTGACAATGTGACACCACAATTGCTGCGCACAGTTATGCAAAAATGTTAACCAAAGAAGCACAAATTTGCATCAATGACATTTGTCGGACATAATTTCTGACAATTAATTGAAACAAAATTTATAAGTGCAAATAATTTACAAGTGTAAATAATGAACATAATAAGTTTTTACTTTATAGCGAAAAAAAATCAGCTGATGATTTTTGCCCCAACCTTATTTTCAATTAAATTCATCAACTATTTTTTTTAAATCACATTAAGAATTATTGAGAATATCTTAAATTATATTGAATTTTTAGCTCGATTACATAACATTTTCTATCTCAAAAACCCTACGTGAGATATAAAAAATAATTTCATATATTTGTTTACAATAATAAAATCAATTGAATATGTTATATTACATAATTCTAAAAAAAATATTTACTTGTTATGAAAATTTGGAATTTCCATCGCGGTGTACCTCGGGTTTTTTGACCAACCAATTTGTCTAACATTTTCACCACGTTTTTTTAAGATGAAAAAAAAAATAGAGGGTGAAAATATGGAAATTTTTTATATCCGCCATATATGTTAGCTGCCACCCTAATACACATATTTATATTTACCCATGTCTGTATGGATTGTATGTATGTGGTAAATTCTAGGTTCCTTTGTGTGTTTTTAGGTTAGTATTGTTTAGATACATTTAATGTATATTATGGATTTTTGTTTGTTTCGTAAATATACATACACCAATGCAAACAAACACACACACACACATTCAAACATTTGTATAAGTAGTCTAAATATATATGTAAATACATAATATATGCATATTTGTATGTAAGTAAAAGTGCATTCTAGCATACATACATACACATACAAGTGCATTAGTGTTATTGTTTAAATATATATGTATGTTTGCTTTGTTTTTGTTGTATATTAAAAAGGTTTCTTTTTTTATTGTTGTTATATTTTTAAGCTTCACACAATGGCAGGATTTACCATCCTTTTGTTTGTATTATTTACCTAGTTTTATTTTTTTTCTTTTTTGTAGTTGTTTTAATTTTATAGAGAGAGATTGTTGTTTGTTGTTGTTTTTGTTTTGTTTTTGTATTTAAGTGTATTAAGGTCATTGCTTTTAACAGGCTTTTTTACACTAGACATGTTAATACGATTTAATGGTTTTTTATTAATTTTTGTTTTTATACCCTTCACCACAGGTGGAAGGGTATATATAAGTTTGTCATTTCGTTTGCAATTTCTACAATATTGATCTTAGACCCTATAAAGTATATATATTCTGGGTCCTTATGAAGAGCGAAGTTGATTTAACGATGTCCGTCTGTCCGTCTGTGTGTTGAAATGGGTTTTCCGAAGAACCCAGACATGATGAGGACTTGATTGTTTTTTATTTATGTTACATGTGATCCATTTCTGTTTGCTATTAAAAATCTGAGATATTAGCAAAAAACCAGGACTACCTCTAATTTTTTCCGTAAAATCCCTTTGTTTAATATTTATGTAGAATTTTACGCATAACAAACACATCCATGTGTAAAAATTCTTTTCTTTCATCTCCACCTTTTATACACAAACAACAAACACATACAAAGATTTGTCATTTAAATAAAAACTAAACAAATCTCTAATGAACGAAGACTTTTATATATGTATGTACCTCTATTGACGATGATTTTGTGTGAGCTTCAATAGCTCAGTTGTCTAGACGCTATGCTATGTCACAAATACTTTTTTTCTCTAAGGCCGCGGGTTCGAATCCCGGTCAATTCACTTTTTTTTTGTACATTTTTTTTTTTTATTTTCTTAAGACTTTTTTTTTTGTTTATTTTTGGTTTTTTTTTAACATTTAATATTTAATTTATATTAAATTTTATATTAATAATTAAATAATCCATAAATAGGCTAAAAACATCAAATAGGCTTATAAAAACCCTCTGATACAAACAAAATACAAACGTTTTTATACCCTTCACCACAGGTGGAAGGGTCGCGGGTTCGAATCCCGGTCAATTCACTTTTTTGTACATTTTTTTTTTTATTTTCTTTAGATTTTTTTTTTTTAGTTTATTTTTTGTTTTTTTTTAACATTTAATAATTAATTTAAATAAAATTTTATGTTAATAATTAAATAATCCATTAATAGGCTAAAAACATAAAATTTTTTATAAAAACCCTCTGATACAAACAAAATACAATCGCTTTTATTTCTATTTTTTGCTCCGATTTAAAAGAATTTATAAAAAGATTTTTAAACCATTTTATTTCTCACATATTAAGAAAATTTTATACATAATTTCCCTTTGAGTGCAACTATTTTAGGTCATAACTTATAATAATTTATAAAAAAATTATAAGCTATTTTCCTTTAAATTTTTAAAATTAAGCTAAAGAAATTAAAAATATTTTTAATAAAAAAGCGAAATAAAATCCCAAATGCAAATTTGCCAGCTAAATCAAACGTTTTTGTAGAAATAAAACACATGCAGTTCTAGTGATTTCTTTTAACGATTTGTTGAAATTCTTTTCTTTTACCTCTTCATCTTTTATACACAAACAATAAACACTATTCTAGAGCTGTAATATGACCTATAGATACGTCTTATATAGCAAAATATCGAAAATCTTTAGTATAACATATTTGCTGAAAAAACTCGGAAATATCGGTTGAGATACAAAAAAGTTATGCCCAAAACATAAATTTTTTTTAAATACCTATTTTCTGGAACCATAAATCTTCCCGAGTCCAAGTTTTATCACCAAACTAAATGGTTAATTTCCTCTTAACGGCGTCCGTATATAAATCTGTCCATTCCATATATGTCCATATATAAACTTCACTATTTTCCTAACCATGGTGAAGGGTATATAAGATTCGGCATAGCCGAATTTAGCCGCTCTTACTTGTTTTTACTTATTTTTGAATACGTTTTAGTTTTATATTTCTATAATATGAATCAAAGTCGAGTTTCTGTTACCCTTGTTTATAAGCTATACAGAACAGAAAGGAATTGTTTTAATGTTTTCCGGTTAAATATTGATTGGGTGGCGCATAACTTGAGCTTGAAAAAAGATTAAGAATTTTGTAGGAAAATAAAATACAGCGAAAAAAAATATATTTTAATGCACTCAAAAAAAAACAAAAAAAAAAAAAAATATGAACTAAAAGTTAAGCCCAATTTTCATTAAAAATTGTTTAAAAATTTTCCTCAATTTAAGTACAATTTTATTAAAACTTAGAAAAAATTTCTAAAAATTAATAAAAATTGCAATGCTTGCGTAAAAACGAAATAGTTTTTATACTCAAAAATAATTCATACCTTTCTTAATATTTCTTAATTTAAGGAAAAAAACAAGTCAATTAAATAAAAATTTATCAATTTAAAAAAAAAAAAACATCTTAGTTTTAAAAAATTTGCGTACTTAAATGTAATGAAACTAAGTTTAGTTTAACAAAAAAGAATTTAGAACATAACTTACTACCATTTAGTTCAAAAAAATGACAAAGTACTTGAACTTAATGTGTGTTAATTTTTTTTCGCGGCAAGTCAAATGAACTAAATTTTTGAAAAAAATTTCTAAATTCAGTTTTTAAGTCTACCACTTTCTAATTTTTAAGAATTGTTTTCTATACTCAAAAAAAAAAAAAAGACATGAACTAAAATGTAATAAAAAATTTCCTTCAAAATAATTTATAAATTGTACTCAATTTAAGTAAAATTTTATTAAAACTAAGAAAAATGTTCTTAAAAAGAATAAAAAATTCCTAAGTTTGAGGAAAAAGGAAATAGTTTATATACTCAGAAATATTTTTCCTAAGTAATAATTCTTGATTTTAGGAAAAAACAAGTCCATTAAATACAAATTTATAGTTTTAAGAAAAAACATCTTAGTTTTAGAAAATTTACATACTCAAATGTAATAAAATTAAGTTTAGTTCAAAAAAAAATTAGGACATAATTTACTCCCATTTAGTTCAAAAATTGTGTCTAACTTAAATTGAGAAAGTACTTGAACTTAATGTGTGTTCATTTTTTGTTCGCGGGTAGTAAAATTAACTAAATTTTAGAAAGCCATTTCCAAATTCAGTTTTTGAGTCTACCACTTTTTAATTTTGAAGAATTGTTTTTTAAAAATTAGTTCAGACAATTAAAAAAAAAGTAATAAATTTTTTCCTATGTAATAATAAAAATTTATTTGGTTTTAGAAACTGATGAACTATTTTCAAGGAAAATTTTCATGCAACTTAGTTCAGATAGATTTTCATAAAATATTATATTTTTTTTCAAGTAGAAGTTTTCTAATTTTTGAAAAATAATTAACTTTAGGTATAGAGTTTTTTTTTTTGTTTTTGTTGGAAGAGGTTTAACTTATTTTCAATATTTTTCAAAAAAATTAAATCAAAATAAATTAAAGTAACAATTTAAAAAAATTATCGTGCATGATTGTACTTTTTGGTTCGTGATGATGAGTCAAAAATAGCTGACGTGCCCATCTTTAATCCTAACAGTCTTAAATATTGAACTGGAAGTAGCATAAAAAAAAATATTTTAAAACTTTCTTAGCAACAACACAAAATATCGATAGCATATTTTAGATATTACCGTATAATGCCTTTCCCATAATTGACCTTGCGCCTATTGAACTTAATATTTATTAAAGGCACTAAACAATTTTTTTTTTTTAATTAAAGTTTAAGCTAAAAATGTCATAAAATAAATTTATGACAATTTTTGACATTTTACAATAATAACAAGAAATGCAACTGTGATATTTTGTATTTTTGCAACAATTTCCTTAAATTAGTTAATTTAAGAAGACAAAGGACCCCCAGTATTCCTAAGACATAGATGCCGTGTGTCACTTAGGGCGTCACTTAGGGCGTCCCTTTTTGTAGTTCTCTCAAGGAGAACCATTAATTAACTACGAAAAGGATCTGACTTTGTCACAACTTATTACGTTTCAGGACACGCTGCAGTACATTTTTTTAATTTGTTTAGCTAATGAAATTTAATTTATATTTTTTTTTACATAAGTTTGGTATAATTCAATTTAATTTAAAGACAAAAATGTATAGCGAAAAGGTTGTTAAGAGCAGTGTCCTCAAAAAGCGGTGTAAAGTATTTTAAAAACAGTTTCATATTTATTAGAAATTTTTTTTTTATAAAATTTAAGGATAATTTCCACTTAAAAGAAGTGCTATTTAACATGATGCTAGAAAATATTTTCTTATTTTTAGGGAGTTAAGTCCTTGTTTTTAGTTAAAATAATTATCTAATGAACTTAAATAAAATAAAATTGTTCTTAAAATCAAAGAAACATTTCCTAACTAACAGTAAAATTTTAAATGATGTATGAACTAATTAGGAGGAAATTTTACTGTTTTTTAATAAAAATTTACTTCTCAGTAGTAAAATTTTTCCATAATTTAGAAATTGTGACCACATTTTAAGTAAAATTTTTTCTTAATTTCAAGGAAAATTTTATAAAATATTGGCGCCATTTTCATTTCAAGGTTTCCTCCAAATAAGTAAGTTTTTCTAAATTCTAGTTCATTTTTTTTTTTGAGTGTAGGTTTTATTGTTTTGTGCTGTGTCTGTTTAAGAGTCTCTAGCTCTTATACAATTTCGGGTTCTGATGACATCTTTTGCCGGCTTAAAGTATGTACAGTGGCCTGAAAAACTAAAGACTCATCAACATTTTTTTTAGGTTTTACCAATTGATATTTGTTTGAGCAAAAATGTTAACAAAACCCCGAATCACTATATTTTTCTTTTTATTAAAACATGTTCTTTAGTTCTTAGTTTTGCGGGCCACTGTATATCAGCCAAGCTAAGACAAATTGCTAATTATTTTTGCAAATTTATAAATAAACGCCCAAAACAATTACCCTAAATTATTTGGGTGTTGTTTCCATTTCTTTGGGGATTATTTCTTCTATAAATTTGGTGAATATTTTTCATTGTGAAAAAAAAACCAAAAATATAAATCCTGTGTTAAAACTCAAGTTGTTTGGGGATTATTTCATGTTCATTCCTTTTTGGGTGTAATTTCGTTTTTAGTGTTTATTTTATATTTTTATTGGGGTACACATGATTTGCGTCCTAAATAATTTATTTGACAAAAATCCTGAATTTTTTAGTTACACCCCCAATATCAAAATAAAGTAACCACCAAAAAGTAATGAACTGAGATAATCTCCAAACAACTTTAGATTTTAGAGTTTATTTCTAATTGTTGTTTTTTTATTGAAATATTCACCAAATTCGTAGGCGAAATAATTCCTAATGAGAATTAAATTACACCCAAATAATTATGCGCAGTGTTTTTTTTTCGGGGTTATTTAGTTTTTTTTTTCTTTTGGGTGTTATTTCGTATTATTTAAGTTTTAACTGAATAATGAAGACATCTAACATGCTGAATTTTTCTGAATCGATAAAATGTATAAGACAAATTCTCAAACTCAATTCGGAGACTTTTTTAAATACAAGTACTTAATGGTACAAAAAACATACCTTCTTTCTTTCTTTGCCTTACATTTATTTTTGAAGTTTCAAGGTTTCTTTAAAAACAATTCATCGATTTAGGAAAAACAAAATATGTTTGCAGGAAAAATTTCCGTAATTTTATACAATTTTCTGATGTCCGGGTGCTCCCCAGATGCTTCCCTGGTGCTCTCCGGGTGTTTCCCAGGTGCTCCCCGGGTACTCCCCTGGTGCTCGTACGCCGCCACCCAAATATTTTCAGCGCCGCCACCCAAAAAAATTTGAACGCCGCCACTCAATAAAATTTTCAACGCCGCCACTCAAAAAATTCTACCGCCGCTATTTTTAACGCCGTCACCCAAAAAATTTCTAACGCCGCCACTCAAGAATTCCCAACGCCGTCACTCAAAAAATTTTTCAACGCCGCTATCCAAAATAATTAAAGCCGCCATCCTTAAAATTTCGAACACCGCCAGCCAAAAATTGTTAACACCGCAGCCGGGGAACACACAGGAAGCCCATGGGGAGCACCCGGTGAGCACCAGTGGCGGCGTTCGTAGTCCGGGGAGCACTTAGGGAGCATCTGTGCAGCCACCGGGAAGCATCCGGGGAGCACCTGGGAAGGAGCACACGGTAAGCACCTAGGAAACACCCGGAAAAACCCCCACTCGCGGATCACCCAGGAAGCTCCCGGGGAGCACCTGGGGACCCCCCGGGAAGCACATAGTGAGAACCCGGGGAGCACAAGGTGGGAACACAGGGACCACCCAGGGAGCACGCAGGGAACACTTAGAGAGCACCCGGGGACCACCCGAGGAGCACCTGGGGAGCACATTGGCAGTACCCTTGGAGTACTTGGGGAGCACCCAGGGAGCACACGAGGAACATTTTTAAGGTAGCGGCGTTTTTTAAATGGCGGCGTACGAGATCCTGGGATCACGGGAGCACCCAGGGAGAACACGGGGAACACTTGGAGAGCACACGGGGAGCATCCGGGGAGCACCCAGTGGCGGCGTTCGAAATCCAGGGAGCACCCAGGAGCACACAGGGAGCACCCGGGGAGCACCCAGTGGCGGCGTTCGAAATCCAGGGAGCACCCGGTGAGCACCCAGGGAATACCCAGGTTGCACAGGAGGTGCACCCGGGCAGCACCTGGGAAGCACCCGGGGAGCACCTAGGGAGCACCCGGGGAGCACCCAGGGACCACACGGGGAGCACATGGGAAGCAGCTGGGTAGTACCCAGGGAGCATCCGGGGTGCATTTTTAAGGTGGCGGCGTTCGAAATTTTTGAAAGTCAAATAAATCTTAACCTATAGTAAATTAAAGAGAGAGAGAGAAAGGACTATATAGGGGTGGTTTTCCATATCACCAACCATCTACTCAAACATATGAGAGCGTCAATACAATTAGCCAGACGAACATATGTGTTGTTGTTGTTGTTGTAGGCAAAGAAGTAACGGAACACAGTTACAACAAAAATCAAAGAAAGAAAGAGAATGTGCAAAAGTTGATAAGTTACTCAGCATGCATGTGCACATTGTGCATGAAAACCGTTGTAACTTTTTTGTTTTTCTAACGATTTTGATCGTTTATGGTTTGTTAGAATAGAAACTGTATTTAAAACCGATGTCAAGTCTAGTTATCAAAAAAAAAAAAAATATATATATATTTAGTTGCTTAAACATTGTAGGCTAAATGGAAACTTTTGCGGCCCGGCAATCAAGAATCGCGGCAACTTTCAATTTCTGCCTCATATGCTATAAACGGTCTAATGGACATAAATGACCATATACGGCCATACATGGTTCAATATCTGATCATACATGATCTCATACATGATCAGAGATGCTACTATATGGTTAATACATAATCATATACTCACAAACTACGAATTCAAACATATATGCTCATATATGAAATCAAAGATATGAGATGGTCATACCATACATATACGTATGTGACCTTATATGCTCATGTATGATCATATACGTATGTAACCATATATACTCATGTATTTTCATTTATATATAAGTTTGTATATGGATGTATTAATTTTTAAATGATTCTCAACCTTAAGGCCACTTCTTTATATTCTTTTTCCTTCGAAAGGATCTTTCCAAGATTTTCAGGAAGATTTCTCTACAAAAATTTAAATTGAAAAAAAAAATAAATAATAATGTTTTGCAACAAATATTTTATACAAAGCAGTAAATCATGAAGGAGTGTTTAGTTTTTTAAATTCTTTCAAAAAAAATTCATATATTCTTTGAAAAACTTTTTTAAATTCTAGGGAATTTTTGTTAGGAAAGTTCTCTTTCTCAGATTCTTAAATATTGTTGATATATATAAAAGTTTTTATTTAGATTCTCATATATTTTTGGAAAAAATTCTCAGAAATATATCCATAAATTTTTTAGTAAAAAAATGCCATTGAAAATTCTTATATTTTAGGTCTTTTTTTTATAGAAAATTAAAAATTCTAAGAATTTCTAGTTATAAAGAAAAAGAATACACAGATTTAATTTTTGTTTATGTTTTTTAATATATATATTTCTTTTTAAATACTCTAAATAAGAATCATGTTTTTATACAGAAAAATTTATAGATTTCCATATTTTTTTTTTTAGGAAAAATCATCTAACAGAATGATGATGTTGTAAAAGCAATCAGACATCAAACAAGGACAAAAATATATATTAAATTCTTATAGAGAATAATCAAATGTTTAGATTTTTTTTCTACAGAAATTAATCGATTCTGTTGATTTCTTGATTTTTACAAAATTCATAGATTTTCATTATTTTTTTTTTTTTTAATTCTCGGACTTATGAGTCCTGATGTTGTAAGAAAAATCGGACATCGGTTAAGGAAAGTATTTCTAAGCTCGTTTAATTGTATGAAATTCGTATATGTAATCAATAAAATAATCTAAAATTAAACGGCCTCATTTCTTGGCTGAGACGGTTCAGTCTTTGAATTTTGTATTTAAATTTCATCAAATGTCCCTTGTAAGACATTTTCTTTCGCTCAGGTCCGTTTCTTACGGACCTTCCTATATGTTTGCAGTAATATTAAGTAATATCACCAACAAATATGAAAAACATTTATTAAATGAAAACTCATTCATATTTTATACTACAGGAAGCAAAAAATAATATACAAACGGAAAAATTTATGCAATTTCAACACAAGTGTTTTCTTAGAGCAGCAACTTTTCCATAAAGAGCATAAAACTATAATCGTTAAAAGATATAAAATAAAAGTTTTAAGAAATTTAAAAGAAAAAAAAATACTATATTTGTTTTAAAATAAAATGAAATTGTTGAAATGAAAAGATATTGTACTTCAATAAATAATAGGGATTTACGAGGAAAAAGAAACAGAGAAAGCGAAAGAGATTTAAAAAATGGATAATACAACCATTTAACTGTTAAATACATATATTTACTATAGTTGCAGTATAAAACGTAGTTTCGAAATATAATGATGAGTAAAAAATTTTAATAACAAAGAATTATGACATGAAGTATGTATTTAAATTAAAAGGTTTTTTTAAACAAAAAAAAAAAGAGAACATACCAAAAAAAACTATAGAAAGCAGAACAGAAGGAAGATGAGAAAATAAATGAAGGACTTAAAAAGCATTTTATTAAAAAAAAAAGGATTAAAAATAGTTTACTTAACAACATACACACATTCTTTTTTTTTAAGAAAAACTCATTAAGAATTAAATATTCCTCATACGTCACGTAGTGCTACCAAGTAAATATTTAAAATTTTTAAGTCAATTCTATAGTTAAATTAAATTAACCCCTTGTCGACCGTCGGTATTTAAAAGTACCATTACAATCATCAGTTTAAAAAATCTTAAAAAGAAATATTTTTATATTTTGTGGCCGTAGGTATGTTAAAGTACACTAAAATTTATCAAATAAGACTGTTGGTAGGCCTGTCTTCCCAGGATAACGGTAATTTAGAACGTGAGACAGCTTTTTACAGGTTGGTTGAAAAGTTCCTGCACTCACCCAGAGATGGCACTGCTAGCTCCAAACTTTTTGTTTCTCAACTTGGTATAACTGTCCTGAGAACACATGCAAAGTTGCAAGTCATTCTGTCAATTCTTTCTTTGTTTACAAGCCCTTTGAAGTTGACGAGTCATTGATTTTTTTTAATTTGGAAAAAATTGAATATCGTGTAGTCATTAGATTCTTTGTTTTGAAGGGTTTAAAAGCAAGGGAAATTTATGAACAATTGTTAGCAGTGTAAAAAAAGTCCTCACCTTCAAAACGCACCGTTGAATTTTGGGCTGGTTAATTTAAACGTGGTCGTACCAGCCTTAAAGACGATCCACGCGAAGGACGACCAAAAACTGCAACCACAGCAGAAATCATTGAGCAGGTACATAATATGGTTAATGAAGATCCAAGTTTGACTAAGCGTGAAATTGCTAATGCAATTGGCATCTCAGACGAACGAGTACTCTATATTTTACATGAAGAATTACGTATGAAAAAACTGTTTGGAAAGTTAGTGCCGCACACATTAACAATTCAACAAAAACTGAATCGAAAACAAATTTCTCAGCGTAATTTGGAGCGTTTAAGGCTGAATAAAACCGACTTCTTGCATTGTTTTATAACTATGGATGAGACTTGGATCTACCACCATAATCCTAAATTGAAACAAGAAGGTTTACAGTGGACTGAATCTGGTTGTTCAGCTCCAAAGCAGGTGAAGTCACAACGATCAACAAAAAAGGTTATGGCATCCGCGTGAGAAAACACCGGGTTTAAAGAAGAAAAAAATCATTTTTCATCAAGACAATGCACCTGCTCACAAAAGTGTTTTGACGAAGAATTAAGGTACGAATTGCTTGAACATCCACCGTTTTCACCAGTATTGGCAAACAATTCCTTCGTGGAAAGCATTTTTCGTCGAATGAAGAGGCCATAGCAGCCGTAGACGGTTATTTTTAATTTGAACGCCGCCACTCAATAAAATTTTCAACGCCGCCACTCAAAAAATTCCACCGCCGCTATTTTTAACGCCGTCACCCAAAAAATTTCTAACGCCGCCACTCAAGAATTCCCAACGCCGTCACTCAAAAAAATTTTCAACGCCGCTATCCAAAATAATTAAAGCCGCCATCCTTAAAATTTCGAACACCGCCAGCCAAAAATTGTTAACACCGCAGCCGGGGAACACACAGGAAGCCCATGGGGAGCACCCGGTGAGCACCAGTGGCGGCGTTCGTAGTCCGGGGAGCACTTAGGGAGCATCTGTGCAGCCACCGGGAAGCATCCGGGGAGCACCTGGGAAGGAGCACACGGTAAGCACCTAGGAAACACCCGGAAAAACCCCCACTCGCGGATCACCCAGGAAGCTCCCGGGGAGCACCTGGGGACCCCCCGGGAAGCACATAGTGAGAACCCGGGGAGCACAAGGTGGGAACACAGGGACCACCCAGGGAGCACGCAGGGAACACTTAGAGAGCACCCGGGGACCACCCGAGGAGCACCTGGGGAGCACATTGGCAGTACCCTTGGAGTACTTGGGGAGCACCCAGGGAGCACACGAGGAACATTTTTAAGGTAGCGGCGTTTTTTAAATGGCGGCGTACGAGATCCTGGGATCACGGGAGCACCCAGGGAGAACACGGGGAACACTTGGAGAGCACACGGGGAGCATCCGGGGAGCACCCAGTGGCGGCGTTCGAAATCCAGGGAGCACCCAGGAGCACACAGGGAGCACCCGGGGAGCACCCAGTGGCGGCGTTCGAAATCCAGGGAGCACCCGGTGAGCACCCAGGGAATACCCAGGTTGCACAGGAGGTGCACCCGGGCAGCACCTGGGAAGCACCCGGGGAGCACCTAGGGAGCACCCGGGGAGCACCCAGGGACCACACGGGGAGCACATGGGAAGCAGCTGGGTTGTACCCAGGGAGCATCCGGGGTGCATTTTTAAGGTGGCGGCGTTCGAAATTTTTGAAAGTCAAATAAATCTTAACCTATAGTAAATTAAAGAGAGAGAGAGAAAGGACTATATAGGGGTGGTTTTCCATATCACCAACCATCTACTCAAACATATGAGAGCGTCAATACAATTAGCCAGACGAACATATGTGTTGTTGTTGTTGTTGTAGGCAAATAAGTAACGGAACACAGTTACAACAAAAATCAAAGAAAGAAAGAGAATGTGCAAAAGTTGATAAGTTACTCAGCATGCATGTGCACATTGTGCATGAAAACCGTTGTAACTTTTTTGTTTTTCTAACGATTTTGATCGTTTATGGTTTGTTAGAATAGAAACTGTATTTAAAACCGATGTCAAGTCTAGTTATCAAAAAAAAAAAAATATATATATATTTAGTTGCTTAAACATTGTAGGCTAAATGGAAACTTTTGCGGCCCGGCAATCAAGAATCGCGGCAACTTTCAATTTCTGCCTCATATGCTATAAACGGTCTAATGGACATAAATGACCATATACGGCCATACATGGTTCAATATCTGATCATACATGATCTCATACATGATCAGAGATGCTACTATATGGTTAATACATAATCATATACTCACAAACTACGAATTCAAACATATATGCTCATATATGAAATCAAAGATATGAGATGGTCATACCATACATATACGTATGTGACCTTATATGCTCATGTATGATCATATACGTATGTAACCATATATACTCATGTATTTTCATTTATATATAAGTTTGTATATGGATGTATTAATTTTTAAATGATTCTCAACCTTAAGGCCACGTCTTTATATTCTTTTTCCTTCGAAAGGATCTTTCCAAGATTTTCAGGAAGATTTCTCTACAAAAATTTAAATTGAAAAAAAAAATAAATAATAATGTTTTGCAACAAATATTTTATACAAAGCAGTAAATCATGAAGGAGTGTTTAGTTTTTTAAATTCTTTCAAAAAAAATTCATATATTCTTTGAAAAACTTTTTTAAATTCTAGGGAATTTTTGTTAGGAAAGTTCTCTTTCTCAGATTCTTAAATATTGTTGATATATATAAAAGTTTTTATTTAGATTCTCATATATTTTTGGAAAAAATTCTCAGAAATATATCCATAAATTTTTTAGTAAAAAAATGCCATTGAAAATTCTTATATTTTAGGTCTTTTTTTTATAGAAAATTAAAAATTCTAAGAATTTCTAGTTATAAAGAAAAAGAATACACAGATTTAATTTTTGTTTATGTTTTTTAATATATATATTTCTTTTTAAATACTCTAAATAAGAATCATGTTTTTATACAGAAAAATTTATAGATTTCCATATTTTTTTTTTTAGGAAAAATCATCTAACAGAATGATGATGTTGTAAAAGCAATCAGACATCAAACAAGGACAAAAATATATATTAAATTCTTATAGAGAATAATCAAATGTTTAGATTTTTTTTCTACAGAAATTAATCGATTCTGTTGATTTCTTGATTTTTACAAAATTCATAGATTTTCATTATTTTTTTTTTTTTTAATTCTCGGACTTATGAGTCCTGATGTTGTAAGAAAAATCGGACATCGGTTAAGGAAAGTATTTCTAAGCTCGTTTAATTGTATGAAATTCGTATATGTAATCAATAAAATAATCTAAAATTAAACGGCCTCATTTCTTGGCTGAGACGGTTCAGTCTTTGAATTTTGTATTTAAATTTCATCAAATGTCCCTTGTAAGACATTTTCTTTCGCTCAGGTCCGTTTCTTACGGACCTTCCTATATGTTTGCAGTAATATTAAGTAATATCACCAACAAATATGAAAAACATTTATTAAATGAAAACTCATTCATATTTTATACTACAGGAAGCAAAAAATAATATACAAACGGAAAAATTTATGCAATTTCAACACAAGTGTTTTCTTAGAGCAGCAACTTTTCCATAAAGAGCATAAAACTATAATCGTTAAAAGATATAAAATAAAAGTTTTAAGAAATTTAAAAGAAAAAAAAATACTATATTTGTTTTAAAATAAAATGAAATTGTTGAAATGAAAAGATATTGTACTTCAATAAATAATAGGGATTTACGAGGAAAAAGAAACAGAGAAAGCGAAAGAGATTTAAAAAATGGATAATACAACCATTTAACTGTTAAATACATATATTTACTATAGTTGCAGTATAAAACGTAGTTTCGAAATATAATGATGAGTAAAAAATTTTAATAACAAAGAATTATGACATGAAGTATGTATTTAAATTAAAAGGTTTTTTTAAACAAAAAAAAAAAGAGAACATACCAAAAAAAACTATAGAAAGCAGAACAGAAGGAAGATGAGAAAATAAATGAAGGACTTAAAAAGCATTTTATTAAAAAAAAAAGGATTAAAAATAGTTTACTTAACAACATACACACATTCTTTTTTTTTAAGAAAAACTCATTAAGAATTAAATATTCCTCATACGTCACGTAGTGCTACCAAGTAAATATTTAAAATTTTTAAGTCAATTCTATAGTTAAATTAAATTAACCCCTTGTCGACCGTCGGTATTTAAAAGTACCATTACAATCATCAGTTTAAAAAATCTTAAAAAGAAATATTTTTATATTTTGTGGCCGTAGGTATGTTAAAGTACACTAAAATTTATCAAATAAGACTGTTGGTAGGCCTGTCTTCCCAGGATAACGGTAATTTAGAACGTGAGACAGCTTTTTACAGGTTGGTTGAAAAGTTCCTGCACTCACCCAGAGATGGCACTGCTAGCTCCAAACTTTTTGTTTCTCAACTTGGTATAACTGTCCTGAGAACACATGCAAAGTTGCAAGTCATTCTGTCAATTCTTTCTTTGTTTACAAGCCCTTTGAAGTTGACGAGTCATTGATTTTTTTTAATTTGGAAAAAATTGAATATCGTGTAGTCATTAGATTCTTTGTTTTGAAGGGTTTAAAAGCAAGGGAAATTTATGAACAATTGTTAGCAGTGTAAAAAAAGTCCTCACCTTCAAAACGCACCGTTGAATTTTGGGCTGGTTAATTTAAACGTGGTCGTACCAGCCTTAAAGACGATCCACGCGAAGGACGACCAAAAACTGCAACCACAGCAGAAATCATTGAGCAGGTACATAATATGGTTAATGAAGATCCAAGTTTGACTAAGCGTGAAATTGCTAATGCAATTGGCATCTCAGACGAACGAGTACTCTATATTTTACATGAAGAATTACGTATGAAAAAACTGTTTGGAAAGTTAGTGCCGCACACATTAACAATTCAACAAAAACTGAATCGAAAACAAATTTCTCAGCGTAATTTGGAGCGTTTAAGGCTGAATAAAACCGACTTCTTGCATTGTTTTATAACTATGGATGAGACTTGGATCTACCACCATAATCCTAAATTGAAACAAGAAGGTTTACAGTGGACTGAATCTGGTTGTTCAGCTCCAAAGCAGGTGAAGTCACAACGATCAACAAAAAAGGTTATGGCATCCGCGTGAGAAAACACCGGGTTTAAAGAAGAAAAAAATCATTTTTCATCAAGACAATGCACCTGCTCACAAAAGTGTTTTGACGAAGAATTAAGGTACGAATTGCTTGAACATCCACCGTTTTCACCAGTATTGGCAAACAATTCCTTCGTGGAAAGCATTTTTCGTCGAATGAAGAGGCCATAGCAGCCGTAGACGGTTATTTTTAATTTGAACGCCGCCACTCAATAAAATTTTCAACGCCGCCACTCAAAAAATTCCACCGCCGCTATTTTTAACGCCGTCACCCAAAAAATTTCTAACGCCGCCACTCAAGAATTCCCAACGCCGTCACTCAAAAAATTTTTCAACGCCGCTATCCAAAATAATTAAAGCCGCCATCCTTAAAATTTCGAACACCGCCAGCCAAAAATTGTTAACACCGCAGCCGGGGAACACACAGGAAGCCCATGGGGAGCACCCGGTGAGCACCAGTGGCGGCGTTCGTAGTCCGGGGAGCACTTAGGGAGCATCTGTGCAGCCACCGGGAAGCATCCGGGGAGCACCTGGGAAGGAGCACACGGTAAGCACCTAGGAAACACCCGGAAAAACCCCCACTCGCGGATCACCCAGGAAGCTCCCGGGGAGCACCTGGGGACCCCCCGGGAAGCACATAGTGAGAACCCGGGGAGCACAAGGTGGGAACACAGGGACCACCCAGGGAGCACGCAGGGAACACTTAGAGAGCACCCGGGGACCACCCGAGGAGCACCTGGGGAGCACATTGGCAGTACCCTTGGAGTACTTGGGGAGCACCCAGGGAGCACACGAGGAACATTTTTAAGGTAGCGGCGTTTTTTAAATGGCGGCGTACGAGATCCTGGGATCACGGGAGCACCCAGGGAGAACACGGGGAACACTTGGAGAGCACACGGGGAGCATCCGGGGAGCACCCAGTGGCGGCGTTCGAAATCCAGGGAGCACCCAGGAGCACACAGGGAGCACCCGGGGAGCACCCAGTGGCGGCGTTCGAAATCCAGGGAGCACCCGGTGAGCACCCAGGGAATACCCAGGTTGCACAGGAGGTGCACCCGGGCAGCACCTGGGAAGCACCCGGGGAGCACCTAGGGAGCACCCGGGGAGCACCCAGGGACCACACGGGGAGCACATGGGAAGCAGCTGGGTAGTACCCAGGGAGCATCCGGGGTGCATTTTTAAGGTGGCGGCGTTCGAAATTTTTGAAAGTCAAATAAATCTTAACCTATAGTAAATTAAAGAGAGAGAGAGAAAGGACTATATAGGGGTGGTTTTCCATATCACCAACCATCTACTCAAACATATGAGAGCGTCAATACAATTAGCCAGACGAACATATGTGTTGTTGTTGTTGTTGTAGGCAAAGAAGTAACGGAACACAGTTACAACAAAAATCAAAGAAAGAAAGAGAATGTGCAAAAGTTGATAAGTTACTCAGCATGCATGTGCACATTGTGCATGAAAACCGTTGTAACTTTTTTGTTTTTCTAACGATTTTGATCGTTTATGGTTTGTTAGAATAGAAACTGTATTTAAAACCGATGTCAAGTCTAGTTATCAAAAAAAAAAAAAAATATATATATATTTAGTTGCTTAAACATTGTAGGCTAAATGGAAACTTTTGCGGCCCGGCAATCAAGAATCGCGGCAACTTTCAATTTCTGCCTCATATGCTATAAACGGTCTAATGGACATAAATGACCATATACGGCCATACATGGTTCAATATCTGATCATACATGATCTCATACATGATCAGAGATGCTACTATATGGTTAATACATAATCATATACTCACAAACTACGAATTCAAACATATATGCTCATATATGAAATCAAAGATATGAGATGGTCATACCATACATATACGTATGTGACCTTATATGCTCATGTATGATCATATACGTATGTAACCATATATACTCATGTATTTTCATTTATATATAAGTTTGTATATGGATGTATTAATTTTTAAATGATTCTCAACCTTAAGGCCACTTCTTTATATTCTTTTTCCTTCGAAAGGATCTTTCCAAGATTTTCAGGAAGATTTCTCTACAAAAATTTAAATTGAAAAAAAAAATAAATAATAATGTTTTGCAACAAATATTTTATACAAAGCAGTAAATCATGAAGGAGTGTTTAGTTTTTTAAATTCTTTCAAAAAAAATTCATATATTCTTTGAAAAACTTTTTTAAATTCTAGGGAATTTTTGTTAGGAAAGTTCTCTTTCTCAGATTCTTAAATATTGTTGATATATATAAAAGTTTTTATTTAGATTCTCATATATTTTTGGAAAAAATTCTCAGAAATATATCCATAAATTTTTTAGTAAAAAAATGCCATTGAAAATTCTTATATTTTAGGTCTTTTTTTTATAGAAAATTAAAAATTCTAAGAATTTCTAGTTATAAAGAAAAAGAATACACAGATTTAATTTTTGTTTATGTTTTTTAATATATATATTTCTTTTTAAATACTCTAAATAAGAATCATGTTTTTATACAGAAAAATTTATAGATTTCCATATTTTTTTTTTTAGGAAAAATCATCTAACAGAATGATGATGTTGTAAAAGCAATCAGACATCAAACAAGGACAAAAATATATATTAAATTCTTATAGAGAATAATCAAATGTTTAGATTTTTTTTCTACAGAAATTAATCGATTCTGTTGATTTCTTGATTTTTACAAAATTCATAGATTTTCATTATTTTTTTTTTTTTTAATTCTCGGACTTATGAGTCCTGATGTTGTAAGAAAAATCGGACATCGGTTAAGGAAAGTATTTCTAAGCTCGTTTAATTGTATGAAATTCGTATATGTAATCAATAAAATAATCTAAAATTAAACGGCCTCATTTCTTGGCTGAGACGGTTCAGTCTTTGAATTTTGTATTTAAATTTCATCAAATGTCCCTTGTAAGACATTTTCTTTCGCTCAGGTCCGTTTCTTACGGACCTTCCTATATGTTTGCAGTAATATTAAGTAATATCACCAACAAATATGAAAAACATTTATTAAATGAAAACTCATTCATATTTTATACTACAGGAAGCAAAAAATAATATACAAACGGAAAAATTTATGCAATTTCAACACAAGTGTTTTCTTAGAGCAGCAACTTTTCCATAAAGAGCATAAAACTATAATCGTTAAAAGATATAAAATAAAAGTTTTAAGAAATTTAAAAGAAAAAAAAATACTATATTTGTTTTAAAATAAAATGAAATTGTTGAAATGAAAAGATATTGTACTTCAATAAATAATAGGGATTTACGAGGAAAAAGAAACAGAGAAAGCGAAAGAGATTTAAAAAATGGATAATACAACCATTTAACTGTTAAATACATATATTTACTATAGTTGCAGTATAAAACGTAGTTTCGAAATATAATGATGAGTAAAAAATTTTAATAACAAAGAATTATGACATGAAGTATGTATTTAAATTAAAAGGTTTTTTTAAACAAAAAAAAAAAGAGAACATACCAAAAAAAACTATAGAAAGCAGAACAGAAGGAAGATGAGAAAATAAATGAAGGACTTAAAAAGCATTTTATTAAAAAAAAAAGGATTAAAAATAGTTTACTTAACAACATACACACATTCTTTTTTTTTTAAGAAAAACTCATTAAGAATTAAATATTCCTCATACGTCACGTAGTGCTACCAAGTAAATATTTAAAATTTAATATCACTCATACGCCACACGGGTCCAATATACAGTTAACTGTAATTAAATATCACTCATACGTCAAGTAATTTTTAAGTCAATTCTATAGTTAAATTAAATTAACCCCTTGTCGACCGTCGGTATTTAAAAGTACCATTACAATCATCAGTTTAAAAAATCTTAAAAAGAAATATTTTTATATTTTGTGGCCGTAGGTATGTTAAAGTACACTAAAATTTATCAAATAAGACTGTTGGTAGGCCTGTCTTCCCAGGATAACGGTAATTTAGAACGTGAGACAGCTTTTTACAGGTTGGTTGAAAAGTTCCTGCACTCACCCAGAGATGGCACTGCTAGCTCCAAACTTTTTGTTTCTCAACTTGGTATAACTGTCCTGAGAACACATGCAAAGTTGCAAGTCATTCTGTCAATTCTTTCTTTGTTTACAAGCCCTTTGAAGTTGACGTGTCATTGATTTTTTTTAATTTGGAAAAAATTGAATATCGTGTAGTCATTAGATTCTTTGTTTTGAAGGGTTTAAAAGCAAGGGAAATTTATGAACAATTGTTAGCAGTGTAAAAAAAGTCCTCACCTTCAAAACGCACCGTTGAATTTTGGGCTGGTTAATTTAAACGTGGTCGTACCAGCCTTAAAGACGATCCACGCGAAGGACGACCAAAAACTGCAACCACAGCAGAAATCATTGAGCAGGTACATAATATGGTTAATGAAGATCCAAGTTTGACTAAGCGTGAAATTGCTAATGCAATTGGCATCTCAGACGAACGAGTACTCTATATTTTACATGAAGAATTACGTATGAAAAAACTGTTTGGAAAGTTAGTGCCGCACACATTAACAATTCAACAAAAACTGAATCGAAAACAAATTTCTCAGCGTAATTTGGAGCGTTTAAGGCTGAATAAAACCGACTTCTTGCATTGTTTTATAACTATGGATGAGACTTGGATCTACCACCATAATCCTAAATTGAAACAAGAAGGTTTACAGTGGACTGAATCTGGTTGTTCAGCTCCAAAGCAGGTGAAGTCACAACGATCAACAAAAAAGGTTATGGCATCCGCGTGAGAAAACACCGGGTTTAAAGAAGAAAAAAATCATTTTTCATCAAGACAATGCACCTGCTCACAAAAGTGTTTTGACGAAGAATTAAGGTACGAATTGCTTGAACATCCACCGTTTTCACCAGTATTGGCAAACAATTCCTTCGTGGAAAGCATTTTTCGTCGAATGAAGAGGCCATAGCAGCCGTAGACGGTTATTTTGCAGAGCTGCCGGAAAACCATTATAAGAATGGGATAAAATTATTGGAAGATCATTGGAACAAGTGTATTGAGCTTCTAGGAGATTATATTGAATAAAACAATATATTTCGTAACAAAAACAGTATTCTTTAATTTCGAGCGCAGGAACTTTTCAACCAACCTGTACATAAGACATTGTGGCACTAATTTCGATTATTGAAAATTAGTAATATTTTAGCTATTTCAACCATTGGAGTGTTTTATTATTGAAGAATGATCCATTTAGAGCACATACAAATATTTATACATTTTATATTTGTATTATTGGGTGGGTTTTTTTTTTTAGAAAGATATACAGTGGACCGGTAAGTACCGTTGGGCTGTGAGGAAGGCAGGAATGTAAAGGTCTTGATACCGATTAAATTTTGAAAATTCTGGAATCAATTTCCATTCATAATTCCGAAAACACTGATATTGTAACCGATGACGAGTGTGAGAACATATTTGAGCCTGGTAATTACGATACAATGAACCAGTATTTGCGGCAAGTGTTAGACGAAAATATTTTGCCCAACGATCCTGGGGAGAGTGAGATATTACAGTGTACAAATTATCCTGTAGGAAATAAAAATCAAGGTGATCATGACATTGAGAAAATACCACAATTGACGCTGAGCCTAATTTCCACTGGAAGTTGAGAGACAAGGAGACAAGTAGTATTTCCGATTTCTCCCTGCCAAAAGGACCTGTAACAGGAATATTTGAAAACGATGCTTCAGCTACGGTATACTTTTTATCGTTTATTGTCGATATAATAGAAAATATGATATTCCAGTCTAACTTAAACGCCACCCAAAGGCATAAACATTTTAATTTAAAAAAAAAAGTGAGTTTCATGCTTTATCGGCATAAGCTTTTTCATGGGGTATCATATCATTGGGTATCGTATCATTCCAAGTTGGAAAAATTACTGAAGCACAAGCGAGGATTTCCATTTGCCGATAATTGGGAAAACTATGAGCCGCAATAGATTTGATGAGATATTAAGTTAACTTCATGTAAACGACAACTTCATGATTCCTAAAGACAACAAGTATCACCTCTTCAAACTTTGGCCTATGAATGATGGGTTAAATAACAAGTTTCAGCAACTTTACCATGGAACTCGACAGCTTTCCGTAGACAATTCCGATGGTATTGTTCAAAGAAAGGAATGTCATGAAGCAGTATTGTCCAATGACGGCAATTAAAAGGGGCTATAAAAATTTGCCGGTTTTGGTCTTGTAGAAAGAGTGGAAAATCTAAAAAGTGGTGGCACCGAATTTTCTTGGGTTTATTGGAGATGGCATTTATCAACTCGTATATGGTTTATATAGTTTTTTCGAAAAAAATAACGCTGTGTTGGTATGGGATTGATAACCAAGAAAAATCCAACTACAAATCCAAATACTTATGTTGTAATGATAAAAATAAAACTCTTTTCCGAAATACCATGGAATCAATTAATTAATAATTGCTTTATTACTAACTCATTAAAATTTTAAATAAAATAATGAAAAAAAAAAAATTATTAAAGTTTCTTTCATTCTTTTTGATTCACCCTGACCCAACGGTTACTTAAGAGTACCAGTCATAACCAACATCCTTGCAGATCCTTGACAAATTTAAAACTTTGTATTTATCTTTAAGAAGCCTAAATTATACAGATTTCATGAAAAAAAAATAATTTTTCTACGCTTTCGAGTATTGTTCCACAAGGGGTTAAAATCTTAAAACACATTCAGCAAAAATTTGTTAAACTTTTTTCATTTTAAAAGAAAATATTACCCAATATTTATAAAAGCCCTTACAAAAATAATTGTTTTAACCACTTAACCTTAAGAAAAATCAAAAATCAAATATAAAAAGGTTCATTTCACTATCCTTGCAACGCAATAAAGTTTTTTAAAATTTTAAATTCTTAACACTTGCTAGCTGCTAGTAGTTCATTAAATTGATTAAATTTTCAATGACTTTACAAACAAACATAATCATAACAATTTTCTATTCTATTTATAATTTAATTTTTTCTTTATCATCATTAAAATAATAAACTCAACTTGACTATGCAACAGAAGAAAACTGGCTAGCAGATATATTAATATTTTAAATATATAAAGAAAAATAACAACCTTAGATTTGACACAATTTCCACTTGAGCTTATCAAAAAAAATAGAATAGAATAGAATAGAATAAATAATATTATAAAATCTTACAAAAACTAGTTAGAAGTAAAACTGTATACAAAAACTATAAAAGCTTGTTTTGAAAATCTTGTTTATTTTGTTATATGAAGTTCGGTAGCATCGGCAGTGGCAGTTTGGTAGAATATAAAGTATATTGCCGCAATGCTTACTACCGTCTAACCGCAATAAACAATAAAATATTACCACCATAGTGGCCACAAGAATTGCCACATGGCGGAGATTAGCACAATAATAAACAACTTCAAGTGCAGCAATGGCACTGAGTACACTTACACAACTACATAAAAGATATACACTATTACATACATACATGCACATATATACATACCACAATAAAATTAAAGAATAAACTATGGGCCATAAGACATTTAAATTAAGAATGAACTATAATAGACTATTGATATGAACGAGTATACGGTTTGATTCTGACTAAATGGTCATCAATCATGTATGCCGCTAAGGATCTAAACGGCCAAGGGTCTGCATGATAGTCCTAAGGACAATCAAATACTTCATGTTAAGACGATTTTGTTGCCAGGAAATCGTTTCAACAATTGAACGTTATTGCAAGGAGAGTGTATTGTTGTAAACTATTATCGTAGCTTCCCTGCGGGAAAAATGGGGTCAGTTATGAATTGGGACCTGTCCCGGGATAGGTGAAAACTGAACCGGTTCCGAAAATACATATCACAGGATAGGTGAAAAGAGGGCCGGTTCCTAAAGTACCTATCACGTGAACGGTTTTAATGTCACGACATGTCCTTTTAGACCAGTCCTGTGACATGTCACAGAGGACAATTGGCCACCTTCTTGGACAAGCCCATGTTAAACTGACCGGTCCCGTGACCGGTCCCTATCACAATGAGCCGGTCATGTAACGTGTCCTGGGATAGGTCCTTTTCCCGTAGGGTGCCTACAAGGCCTATACAAATCTGCCAGAGACTTGTTTGATACTTAAGTAAATTTTGTGAGGACTGAAGAAGCCGACTATCAGGCTTATGTGTATGTTCTATGTTTGGTCATAAGTAGGTCGTGAAAAGTATCTTCTCTTCCAATTTTAATCCTTCGATCAAACCTAACCTGTTCAATGTGTCTCTTCATCCTCCACCTACTGGGGATCAAATGAGTCATTAGGTCCGGGGAGGACACTAATTCTCAAAACAAAGTGCAACTCCAGGGTAAAAAATTGCTGGACTTTATTCTCTCTTCGAATTTGGCGAAAAAATTTCTCCGTAACGAACCAAGATTTGTTAGAAATTGTCAACAGGTCATTAATATCACCGTATCCAACAGAAATAGTGGGCGTCATCCAACTACTGGGGATTAAATGGATCATTAGGTCCGGTAAGGACACTAATTCTCAACACAAAGTGCAACTCCAGGGTAACAAATTGTTGGACTTCATTCTCTCTTCGAATTTGGCGATAAGAAATCTTCGTAATAAACCAAGGATGTGTTAGAAATTGTCAACAGGTCATTAATATCACCGTATCCAACAGAAATAGTGGGCGTCCTCCCCACTACTGGGGATTAAATGGATCATTAGGTCCGGGAAGGACACTTATTCTCAACACAAAGTGCAACTCCAGGGTAACAAATTGTTGGACTTCATTCTCTCTTCGAATTTGGCGATAAGAAATCTTCGTAATAAACCAAGGATGTGTTAGAAATCATCAACAGGTCATTAATATCACCGTATCCAACAGAAATAGTGGGCGTTCTCCAACTACTGGGGATTAAATGGATCATTAGGTCCGGAAAGGACACTTATTCTCAACACAAAGTGCAACTCCAGGGTAACAAATTGTTGGACTTCATTCTCTCTTCGAATTTGGCGATAAGAAATCTTCGTAATAAACCAAGGATGTGTTAGAAATCGTCAACAGGTCATTGATATCACCCTATCTAACAGAAATAGTGGGCGTCCTTCACCTACTGGGATTAAGTGAGTCATTGGGGGCGGAGATGACACTAATTCTCAACACAAAGTGCAACTCAAAGGTAAAAAATTTATGGACTTCATTCTCTCTTCGAATTTGGCGATAAAAATCTTCGTAATAAACCAAGATTTGTTAGAAATCGTCAACAAGTCATTGATATCACCCTATCTAACAGAAATAGTGGGCGTTATCCAACTACTGGGGATTAAATGGATCATTAGGTCCGGTAAGGGCACTAATTCTCAACACAAAGTGCAACTCCAGGGTAACGAATTGTTGGACTTCATTCTCTCTTCGCATTTGGCGATAAAAGATCTTCGTAATAAACCAAGGATGTGTTAAAAATCGTCAACAGGTCAATGATATCACACTATCTAACAGAAATAGTGGGCGTCCTCAAACCAACTGGGGATTAAATGAGTCATTGGGTCCGGAAAGAACACTAATTCTCAACACAAAGTGCAACTCCAAGATAACAAATTGCTGGACTTCATTCTCTCTCTTTGAATTTGACGATACAAACTTTTCGTATAAACTAGAAATAGTTGGAATTTTTGACGATATACATATCTCTCTATAGGTCCACCCTTGCTTAGAGTTCAGGCTTGGAATTTACCAACCAATGATACCAGCTAGCCAAAACTTCGATACAGGAATTGGCGAGAATTTGCAGAACTCAGAATTTATTTAGAATTTATATCCCATTCCGGAGCATAAAGTGAGTTAAATTTGAGTCCAGGCAATTGAGCAAAAGTCGAATTGATTGCCCTGAGGCTGTATGTCCGTTGCAGAAAAGCAAATAGTGCTCCTCCATTCCCCGGTGGAACATGGAAGTTGGATAGCTTCAGAAAAGTTCCAGGAAGCTTTAAAATAGAGCCCTAAAATACCAAATTTATGCTGACTGGAACAAAAGTTACAGCACGACAAACTGATGTCTTATGGGACTTTTTAGGAGGAGGTAAATGGCTGAAGAAAGAGCTAGAGAGAGAGAGGGAGACAGCAAAAATTTGCAAGATCTTTCTTAAAGATAATACTCCAAAGTTTGACTCTCTTGAGAAACTTGATAAAAGTTGTATGAATAACCAACATAAACTCAATAAAATTCTATTGTCTAAGCACTTTCCGGGATGAAAAGTGATGGCGGTGGTAAGGGATAGCAGATGCTGTTCTCAGTGTGACTTGTGTATATGTAGCTTCTAAAAGTAGTTACGGAGAAACCAATAAGGTACGCCTTTTCTTCCTTGATCGACTTATAATGCTAAAGACTATAAGGCCAGTCCTTTTGCCCAGCTTAGCCCTGGTGTGATGTTAAGATGGTTTTCACAGCCAAATCTGGAGGGAAGAATATACTAAGACAAAAAGTTTTAGGTGTAGTAGTTTATTATACTTTCGGATGGCAAACGGATGGCAGCGGTAAGGGAAGTTATTGATCGGCAAGCTGCTGCAATTCAAAATGAATGGAGTGTTAGCATCCAGGATAGTTAAGGATAAATTAAACAGGTATGGATTTCCTTCCTTTAAAGACTTTACATCTCCAGATCCAGATCTAAAATGCCAAAGTGTGTCGGGGATGATGAAGAGTCTAAAGACAATATTTTTGGCCCCATTGGCCCATGCATATGTTTCGTTAAACCTGGTGCGATGTCACGGTGGTTTTCATGATCAAAACTTCCAAGGGAAACAATACAAGAGTGACTTTTAGACTGATCAGTTTATCATTCTTTCTACTAAGAAGTCTCAAAAAAATGGCGGAGAAATTTATTCTAACAGTGAAATTGTTCCGAAACTGTCTTAAAAAAAATTACTCGTAACAAAGTGGTATCTGCTGTAAGTCAGCACTTCATGATCTAAAAGTCACAGTAAAGGGCATTAAATATGCTTTAAAAACGAATTAAATGGTAGTTTAAGTCCAGATTTATTATTATTAAGTCAAGATCTGTTCCCACGGCCAGCACTGCGACCCATATGGATTTTTTGTACCATGGATCATTAAACTAAACCAAATTCAGTATTATATTCCCAATGAACTTTAATATAGAAGATGGAGAAGAGTTTATTATAATGTCCTCTGGACCTAAAAAAATTCCTATTGAAAACTTTTCTTCTGTTCCTATGCAATACGGACTCACATAAAATGTGAGCAGTTGTTTCGTTTTCCTCATAGTCGACACAGAGCCGATTACAACAGATTCTTGCTCCACAAAGGGTAGTTTAATCCGAAATGTCCAGGTAAGAAACCCTGTTAGTAACCTAATGACGTTTCTAGCAAGCTTTCAAAATGTTCCCATTGGACCTGTAGTTACGCCTGTCTCATCCCCAAAGAATTGTTTCAAAGTTTCATTGCCATTGGTAGTTCCAGATTTAAGTTTTTACTTAGCTTTAATTGAAAATTTTAATTATAGTTTATAGCTTTAATAAAACAGCTATAAAGCAAGATTTAAGCTTGTTTCAATGAAATCTCCATTTGAATAAATATGCTGTTAATCAAGTTTATAAAGCTTTTATAAAGCCTAATTTTGACATCATTTTTGATTTTTGTGTGCCATAGTTTAACGAGTTGAAGCAATCACAAGCCATTCAAGTAAACAATATTAAAGCATACCAACCATACCAACCTTTATTTGCAATGGCAACATAGCAACAGCAACAGCAAAAGAACTAAAGCTAGTAAGTTGTTGGTGTGGTCATAAATCGTAGATGATGACTTTTTTTTTGTTTTCATTTCATTTTAGTTTAATTTTTTTTTTTTTGAATGCGGTAAAATTTTCTATGAACATTACACTAGAAATATTTGCACTCTTGATATAAAAAACAAATGTAAATTTTCCTATTGTTTTCTTTTAAGAATTTATGCAATATTTTTTATAAGCAAAATAAGTCAAATGAAAATTTATTAATAAGTTCTAGTTTAATTAAATCATCAGAGTTAAGTTCTGTTATGAAAAAGATATCTCATTCTTTGGATTGAATTTAAGTTACAATTCAAAAAATTTTTACAATTTGCAACCACGAGATATAAATTGAATTAGCGTTAGAAAAGAGAATAGTAGCGAAGAAATTGAAGAGTTTTAAACAAAAAAGGATTTAAAACAAAATTTTATAATAATGAGTTTTAGCTTCTTAATAACTGAGAATCTTAAAAAAATTGTAGTTTTTCAATTCTGCTTTTTAAAACTTTAATATTTAGTTAATTTTACTTAAAGCTCACGATTTTTTTTGTAGTTCAATTTATGCACAACTTCAACAACATATGAAAGTTGTTGTAATAATTAGCTGATATTTTCAATTAAATACCGGAAATCAAAATGAAGTCTAAATAGAAAAAAAAACGGAAATCATTGTGTTACTTGCCAGCGCCATAAATATACACCTCTTCTAGTTACTACCACTTAACTGCAGGTAACACTAACACCACAAAAGAAGGAAAGAAAAAAAATCACAAACAAATAAATAAACACGTAGAGTTTTAATGAAAGAAAACTTACAGTTTATTTATATCTAAATATCGAGTCGAGAACATGTAAACATAGAAATACATACCCAGGAATACGAACAAATACGAGGGGACTTTCAAAAGTTTTATTTAGTAGAATAAACAGAAGTATTCTAAACTAAATTTTGTTTTAAATATTTACTGCTCATTATACCCTTTACATTACTTTTCCCATCCTCCGAGGTAATTAATTACCTTGAGGCTTATCACATGCAAAATTCATTAATTAGGTAAGCTATGGTTAATTTTTTTTCAAGAGAAGCAACACTCAGGAAATTCTTTCTACCAATTACTCGTAATGTATTGCTTTCTTTGAAAAGGGGATAGAGAAGAGATGAAACTCGGTGAAAGATGAAAAACTTCAAATATGGCAACACTGTAATTGCGCGAGATGATAAATCTTAGAACAGTTAATGCTCGCCATCTGTTGGAGAGTTGGCGAAAATTGTTGAAGCTTTTAAGCTTATGACCCTTTTTGTGTTATTTTAACTTGGTGCGGTTAAGTGTTATGGAAACACCGAAGTAGGAAGTTAAGATATATAGGAGGAAGAAAAAACTCAACACATATTATTTTTTGCCGTCACTAGAAATCGTCCTACAAACCTTCTGTGTAACAGTCCAAGGCGCTTGCCACAACTCCTCAATACGGGGAAAATTAATTTAAAAAATTTAAAGACGATCTTTAGTTCTCTGCCAGCTGTATGCTGAATTACCAACGTCTCGGAGAAAGAATAAAATGGTCCAAAAGCAGGGGGAAATTGTAAAGACCAATTAGTTTTAAGCTCGTATTTCATTAAGAAAATGTAGAAGATTTTGAATCGATATATTAGGTAGACTATCCTCAAAGTCAAGCATATGCAGGAGCTTCAGTTTGCATATCATGGGCGTATGTCTACTAAGAACTCTGTCCATCATGTTCTAACGATGATAGAGAGGGCACCAGAGGCAAAGATCATGGCCTTAATATTAAGTGCACCTTTTTGCAACACTAGAAAGGACATGTCTCCATTTTACATGCTAACCCTTGGCATAGGGACTACTTGTTGGATGGTGAATGCGATCAGGAGATGTCCTCAGGTCGGTGATTTGTCACGCCACAATTGTGGACATCTGAGTTGTCGGCTGGGATGACAGGAATATTTCTGAGCATATGCAATATGCTCTGAACCTCATTCATGCACGGTGTGGAGAAAAGAGGTTGTCTATCAATGCTTCTAAGATGATCTTGATATTTATTCCAGAGTAGGAGGAGGGTAAACCTGTCTATATCTGTTGATGGCTTCTCGGACAGTGTGAAGTACCTGGTGATTGGATAGGTTAGGTTGACCATACAAAAAGAAAAGGCATACGCCTATGACCTGTTAAGAATACTGCAATTTTTCTTGTAGCCCATCATTTTTCCCATAACAAATCCCCACAAACACTTCAGAAAGATTATAACATCTCCGTCCCAATGTTCTGTCCTCCTTTTTACAAAATCCGGGCAAAGGCAAAGAAAACTCTCTCTTTCTCTTTCTGTCTCTCTTTCCTCCCTCTCTTTCTCTTTCTATCTCTATCTTTCTTTCTCTATCTTTCTATCTCTCTCTCTATTTCTTTCTTTCTCTCTCTATTTCTCTGGCTCCCTTTCTCTCTCTTTCTCTCGCTCCGTTTATTTCTCTCTCTCTTTCTCTCGCTCTTTCTGTCTCTCTTTCTCTCCTCTCGGCCCATAAAGTCACTCCCTCCCAATTTCAAAAGGTTTGATTATAGTGTTGAGTGGCCTAAAAGAATTCCTATCAGATTAGCCAGTTCCCTCTTGCCCAGCCTTAAGACCCTTTTCACTTTGAGCACATCCCAGTCGCCCTGCAGAACCTTCGTGACCGTACCTACTTCATTCCCTTTCCAGGGGTCCCTATGAATGTTAGTGCCACCACTGTGCAAGTTCTGTTTTAGTCACCCGAAAAGGTCTTGGATTATGAAGGCTAACAGTACCCATATCATCCTCAGACGTCTGCTGCTACACTAAGCGTTCATCTAATTTTTACAATCTAAACCCGTTTTCGATTTCGACTCCCCTGACAGAGCATATTTCTAACATAAAGTGTACACGTTTACTTTTTGTCTAAATAAAGCCACCAGGGCATATTATGCTTGTTAGAGGCTTTTCAGAAGGACGTAGGGTCTAAGGTCACATATGATCTACTGCAACTATTGTTAAGTGGTGGCCAAAGGTTGAACAATCAACGGCAAAGGTTCGATAGCATTGGATAAGGTTGAAAAACGGGTAATCGAAAGTAAAGGTACACTTCATAGCCGATTTATTTACAAAAATAGGACATAAACTTAAGCCGTTAAGCCGGCTTGGTGTGCGCTCTCAAGCAAGTGACTGTATTGGCATTATGGAGGCCGGTGGAAAGTGTACGTCAAGGTAATGCTAACAATTTCGCCATAGCATATTTCCGTAATGGATTCTTGCTAGTATAGGCACGCTTAGACTACACGGGCCTATAGGGTGTAATGTGGATTGGTCGCAGAGAAGTGATTTAAATTCCCGGAAGGGGTCTGATTCTTATTTTATAGTCAGGTCACAAAGTGTAGAGGAAAATCTAAATGAAATCACCTAAAATATGTATTTAAGTGGTAGGTGGTGGTATATATGGGAACAAGGTACAAATATGGACGAATTTCCATAAATTTGGACATTCATTCACATTCCAGATTGCAAATAAACATCTACGATTTTGTGTGTCTAAATACCATTTAAATCCAAATCAGGCGGTAGCTCTAAATATGATACAACTCTAACCTAAACAACCAAACTTTTGTAAGTCCCTACGTAAATATGTTTATGTACTTTTTAAACAAATACATGACATGAACTTGTTTGAGATTATAATAATGTTTCATTAAAAATCACGCATAAAGGAATGAAAATAAATATAAATGTGTTGTTGTTGTTGAAGAAATATTGTAATGTAAGTAACTATTTATTACTGCTAATGAGAAGGGAGTTGTTTGTTTAGCTAACCTACGAGAAAATTTTATCAAATTGTCACAGAACCGATTGTTTGATGTGAACAAGAAAGAACTTGTCACTTTACATAGAAGATTGTCGCCTTGTGATATATATCACGGAACTAACCGAGAACAGGTCACACTTGTATACATTTAATAAAAAAAATAAGTTTAATTAAAAACCTAGTTTCAAAAAAATTAAAAAATCTTTCATTAATGTAAAGAAAAGTTTATACAAATTTACTAAGCAAATTAATTATACCCCTCACCACAGGTGGAACGGTATATATAAGTTTGTCATTCCGTTTGTAATTTCTACAATATTGATCTTAGACCCTATAAAGTATATATATTCTGGGTCCTTATGAAGAGCGAAATATATTTAACGATGTCCGTCTGTGTGTTGAAATGGGTTTTACGAAGAACCCAGACATGATGAGGACTTGATTGTTATTTATTTCTGTTACATGTGATCCATTTCTGTTTGCTATTAAAAATCAGCCAGATCGGTTGATAAATGGCTGAGATATTAGCAAAAAACCAGGACTACCTCTATTTTTTTCCCTAAAATCCATTTGCTTTTATATGTATGTTGAATATGACGCAAATTCTTTTCTTTCACCTCTTCAGCTTTTGTACACAAACAACAAACCAATACAAAGATTTGTCATTTAAATAAAAACCAAACAAATCCCTATTGAACGAAAACTGTTTATTTAATTCTATTAATGATGATTCCACATGACCTTAATAGCTCAGTTGTCTAAACGCTATGTCACAAATCCTTTTTTTCTCTAAGGCGCGGGTTCGAATCCTACACGCGGTCAATTCAACTTTTTTTTTTTTATTTTCTAAGACTTTTTTTTTGTTAATTTTTTGTTTTTTAACATTTAATAATTAATTTAAATAAAATTTTATATTAATAATTAAATAATCTATAAATAGGCTAAAAACATCAAAATTTTTATAAAAACCCTCTGATACAAACAAAATACAAACGGTTTTATTTCTATTTTTTGCTCCGATTTAAAAGAATTTATGAAAAGATTTTTAAACCATTTTATTTCTCATATATAAAGAAAATTTTATACATGATTTCCCTTTGATTGCAACTATTTTAGGTTATAACTTATAATATTTTATAAAAAAAAATTATAAACCAGTTTCCTTAAAATTTTTAAAATTAAGCTAAAGGAATTAAAAATATTTTTTAATAAAAAAGCGAAATAAAATCCCAAATGCAAATTACCCAGCTAAATCAAACCTTTTTGTAAAAATAAAACATATGCAGTTCTAGTGATTTCTTTTAACGATTTGTTGAAATTCTTTTCTTTCACCTCTTCACCTTTTATACACAAACAACAAACACATACAAAGATTTGTCTCTTAAATAAAAACCCAACAAATCTCTAATGAATGAAAACTGTAACGAAGATTTCGCATGACCTCAATAGCTCGGTTGTCTAAACGCTATGTCACAAATACTTTTTTTCTCTTAGGCGCGGGTTCGATTCCCCGTCTATTCAACTTTTTTCGAATCCTACACGCGGTCAATTCAACTTTTTTTTTTTATTTTCTAAGACTTTTTTTTTTGTTAATTTTTTGTTTTTTAACATTTAATAATTAATTTAAATAAAAATTTAAATTACTAATTAAATAATCCATAAATAGGCTAAAAACATCAAAATTTTTATAAAAGCCCTCTGATACAAAGAAAATACAAACGGTTTTATTTCTATTTTTTGCTTCGATTTAAAAGAATTTATAAAAAGATTTTTAAACCATTTTATTTCTCATATATTATTTTATTTCTCATATATTATTTTAGAGCTGTTATATGACCTATGGATACGTCTTATATAGCAACAGATCGAAAATCTTTACTATAACATATTTGCTAAATAACAAATTTAGCCACTCTTACTTGTTTTATTCATAGGATGAAAATTTTCTATTATTTGATTATGCCAAAAATATTTTCTGAATTCAAAATATTTAAAAAATTAATGCACAAACAAAATGGTTACACATGTTCTGAAATCATGAATTGACTGAAAAAAAAGAAATTCAACAAAATTTATTTCAAAAAAAGTCGTTGAACTTATTAAATAGATATTATGTTTTAAAGTTTAGTTATACATGAGACCATATATGAGCCTATATTAAACTATATATAGACTTGTTGTGAGGCACAAAGTCCTTACGTCGTTTTGTGCCCAACATTTATTATTTATTTATTTTTTTGCTATTATTATTATTATTATTATTATTATTATTATTATTGTCTATTAAAACAAACATTGTTTTGTTATTGAAAATGTTTCGTCTAAGTTTATTGTCCATTAATGCCAATAACATTAGAGCCATCTGTTGTTAACCAGATGCATATCGATACCAGCCCTGTGTTGTTAACTACAACTCTGAAGTGACACTGCTGTTGATATTGACAACAGATGTGTCTAACAGGCAATAAATGTAATGTGTTTGTTTGTGTTTTGTGCTTTTCAGTGATCGTTCATTAGGTATAAATAAGAAACGAAAACAGAAAATCAAGCAGTCAGGTTGGTGGTCACAGCGTACACAGTGAAGACACGGTGATTGGAGCGCCTTTTTTTCTTTTACGACCTTTTAGAAAACTACGTGGAAACTACTATTTTAATACACTATAAAAGCAACTGCGCTATGAAACAACTGTATGACAAATTATTCTGTCTCTCTTCCTTGCGTCTGATTTTCCAATTCGTCAGCTTATTATTGGTTTGGCCCAATCACCATTTTTGTAATAATAGAGGCGATTGGATTATATATAATATCAATATCCTCTTTCTAATTCTGAAACCCGTTTTTCGATATCTGGCATCATAACTGAGATAACTAATATCAACTTTGATATTAAATTAAGAATGAAAACCATTTTCATTGTTTTTCTTTTAAATCTTTGGGCAAACTAATAATAAGCTGACGATTAATTAAATGTGTTTTGTGAGTGTGTTTATTTGCTTATACATTTCACAGATCATATAAATGTGAAACTTTGTTGTATGTTTTGATCTTTTGAATACTGAGATAAAATAAAAAAAATACATTAATTATGTGCAAAAATGCTATAAAAACATAAAACAGTTTTTGTTATTACAATATGTAACCCAAGTATAAAATTTGTTGTGAGTTTGTACTAAGTTTATGAAATAACAATTTTAGGAAATACAGTCATGTTGCACTTCTATGGAATCTCTTTGATATTTTTGGCGATCATATGTTTTAAAACATGCTGTGTAGTTGTTCACTTTTACACATTATTTTTTTGTATACATTGTTTTTAAATCTCTTTCTCGCCTAGGACATGAAATACAACAACAACCCTCACCATACGGTTTTGGATCACTCGTTTGACAGCTGTCATTTCTGACATCACTGGTATACCCTGTGTTGGTGGTCTTGCCAAAGTAGGTCGTAGTGGTTAGAGTGGATGTATGCCGCTAAAATTGTTAGGTTGGTTGTATGCCAAATTTAGAGAGTGGTTGTATGCCCTAAAATTGTTAGAGTGGTTGTATGCCGCTAAAATTGTTAGAGTGGTTGTATGCCGCTAAAATTGTTAGGATGGTTGTATGCCCTAAAATTGTTAGAGTGGTTGTATGCCGCTAAAATTGTTAGGATGGTTGTATGCCATATTTCGTGATTCGTCGATGTGTAAATTATATTGTCAACGCCGTGTCGTATACTCGTGTAAAACAAAAGGAAATTGTGTCATAATGAAATGATCTAATAAAGAATTGTAAATTTTATAACGTCTAAAAGAACAAAACCTCGTTTTCTTTTATCCATCCCGAACAAAACAAATTTTCTGTTAACGAACCCTGGGCACGGTTGAGCATACCCCGGCCCAAGTGAAAACACATCGTTACATTGTATTGTCAGCCATATACAATCAAATTTATATGACATATATTCACACACGATACCATTTTCACCTGGATAAAATTTTTTTTATTTAAAACATTTTTATTTGAAAGTGGGAATAAGGTTTTTAAAAACAATTTAATTAATTCTTTGTCGTTTATTGTTTTTTTTTTAAATTCATATTTTCAGAGCAAGTGTGACATGTTCTTCTGCCTACATTTATAATATACCTTAAATATTAATAATACTCATTATAGCTTTATAAAACCCTTCATACTACTCATTATAGTCAAGCAGCCACTTTTACACCGTACAACACATACTACACATTTAAAACTTTACTGCCTGTCAATTATCAAACATTATAATAATGTTCTTTTTATACTTTAATGTTTATGGGGTGTAATATTTATACAGCTACTACAACAAACACTATTGATACCATCAGACATTTTACACAAATATTTAAGACTTTTACAATTACAACGACTTGTATTCCCGTATACCAACACAATAAAATTTATTTTTATAGGAGTTTTTTAACATTTGATCCAGGCAATACTCCTATTATTATCATTTTAACACCAACATTTGATATTTATATTAATGTGAATGAATATTCCTTAATGACTTCAATGTCTTATCAAGACCAATGTGCACTCAAAATGATAAGTTAGTTAAAATAACTGTAAAAATGAAAAAAGAAATTCCCTTGCATGTGAAAATTTAAAGATCATATATGATCATACATGATCATATATGATCATACATGATCACACATGATCATATGTAAATTCAAAATTCAATATATGACCATACATGATCTCAGATATGACCACATATCTTCGGATCCCAAGTTTATATATGATCATATATATATGCTCAGAAATGATTTATATACAATTATACATAATTGTATATAAGTCATTTCTGAGCATATAAATAATTATATATAATTAAACATAATCATATATGCCCATATACGGTCCGATACCCTCAAATTTCGGATCCGAAAATATATGTCATCATACATGGTATATTGAACTATGATCATGTTAGTACATGTATGATCATATATATTACGATTTTCAAATGGGTTGGTACTTTTTTCATATTTGAGTATCGTTAAAATTATGATTCGTGGAATTTTATTGTATTTTTTCACTAAAATTTATCAGTAATGAACTAAAAATCAATCCAAAATTTTCTTTAAAATAGTTTAGAACATAATTTACTCCCAGTTAGTTCAAAAAATGTGTCTAACTTAAAATGACAAAGTACTTGAACTTAATGTGTATTCATATTTTTTTATCGCGAATATCAAAATTAACTAAATTTTAAAAACCATTTCCTAATTCAATTTTTAAGTACACCACTTTCTAATTTTGAAGAATTGTTATTTAAAAATTAGTTCATGCGATTAAAATCAAAAAGTATGCAATAATAATAATTTATTTGATTTTAGAAACTGATAAACTATTTTTGAGGAAAATTTTCATGCAACTTAGTTCAGATAAATTTGAAAAATTTTAATAAAATATTTTTTTTTTTCAAGTAAAAGTTTTCTAATTTTTAAAAAATAATAATATTTGGTAAAGAATTTTTTTTGTTGGAAAACCTTTAAATTATTTTTAATATTCTATTCCAAAAAAAAAAAACAATAAATTAAAAACAAACAAGTTAGTTTACCTAATTTTAAAGAAAAAATATTATTAAATAAAAGAATTTAAAGAAACCATTAAAAAAACTATCGTGCATGATTATAATTTTTGGTTCGTGACCGTGCATGAGCGTGAGTCGAAAATCTCTCACGTGCCCATCTCTAATCTTAACAGTCTTAAATATTGAACTTAAAATAGCTTTAAATATATTTTAAAATTTTGTTAGCAAATGGTAAAACATTTCGAATTTGCGCTTTTATGTAATAATTTTGTTTGCTGACTACAATACAAAATATCGCAAGCACATTTTATACATTACGGCTCTCCTATAATTGACGTTGCGCCTATTAATCTTTATATTTATCGAAGGCTTTAAACTATTTTTTTCACTTAAAAAAGGGGAACTTTTTATATGTCAATTAAAGTTTAAGCTAAAAATGCCATAAAATAAACTTATGGCCTTTTCCATTTTCCAATAATAACAAGAAATTTATTTAAAGTAGTTAATTTAAGAAGACAAAGGACCCCCCAGTATTCTTTAGCTATATATGCCGTGTGTCACTTAGAGTGTCACTTTTTCTAGTCCTCTCAAGCAGAATTTTCCCTTCAATGAAGTGCCATTTTACTTGATGTTAGAAAATAGTTGCTTATTTTTAGAGAGTTAAGTGCCAGTTTTTAGTAAAAAAAATTAACTAATGAACTTAAATAAAATAAATTTTTTTTTTTAAAACCAAAGAAACATTTCCTAAATTTTACTGTTTTGTAATAAAAATTTAGTTCGCAGTAGAAAATTTTTTCTATAATTTAGAAATTTTGACGAAATTTTAAATAAAATTTGTTTCTTTATTTCAAGGAAAATTTTATTAAATTTGGATAAAAATGTCTCTTTGGCGCCATTTTCATTTAAATTTTTCCTCCAAATAAGTTAATTTTTCCTAAATTTACTGCATTTTTTTAAGTGTACTTTAGTAGAATATTCTATAAAGTTATCTGAATCTTTAATTAAGTCTACAGACGTTTTATTTTGAGTGTACACATATTTATATGAAAATGTGTGTGATTTTTTTCCTAAAATATCAATGACAATACACCTATTCCTCGTAAAACACACTTGTTTTTGCATATTAAAACTTGTACGAGTATTTTGTTTACAACTGTAAATTTGGTCTTTAAAGTGCAGCCACATTTTATCCACATTTTATAAATTAAATATCTGCGTTGCAAATGTTAACGCGATACACGTTGCTGGGATGAGTGTATTGTCTATCAGTTGCTATTGATACTAATGTATGTTATATTTATCTAATCATATGCTTTTATTTGGAAGAGTCTTTTTTTCCTCTTATAAGTATTCAAATTAGTATCTAATATTATTGTCATATGCTTAAATTGGAAATTTAAAACTGTATCATTAGGATTGTCTTATTATTTTTTTTTTAAGGAAATATCAAATGCAGAGCAAAAGAAAAACGCAATTCAAGTGTAAATTTTCACAAGGATAATACAAAAGAAAAAATAAAACCAGATTTACATCTTTATAAATAAATTAAATGGAAAAACCAGAGGTTTAAGAAAAAAGAAAATAATAACAATCTTAAATTTAAAGCGTAAATTTTTAACATGAAGTGTTATCGGTTTCAAGTATGAACTTTTAAGAAACTTTTCCTGGCAAGGCTGCTAAACAGAAATATTTTTCTTTAAAAAGTCTTCTGATTTTTAGAATATTTTTTCGGTATAAAAATTGTTTGAGTGACTTATTAATTGTCTGACTTTCCAATTGACTGCCTGATAGAGTACGACGCTCAGCCGAAGTAAATGCAGCTTTACAGAGATAATAGCTACATTGCAACAACCGAATGGTTTGGTTAATAATGTCGATTTGGACAACAGATGGCGTAACTATCACATAAGGTTTGTGTCAATAATAACAAATATGGTATTTTAGAGGGTAAACATCTGTCAATATAATTCAGTATTAGTTTTTCTCAATCGCAATAATAAGATCGAATTTTGTGCCTAAAAAAATGTTTTGCGGGGAAGTCTGATAACCTTCTTTCATTTGAAGAAAACATATACTGAAAGTTATCGATGTTTGGTAGAAGCTTACGGTCAATATGCACCAACTCAAAAAACTTGTGAACGATGGTTTGCGCGTTTCAAAAGCGGTGATTTTGACACAGAAGACAAGGATAGGCCTGGTCAGCCGAAAAAGTTTGAAGATAAGGAATTGGAAGCATTACTCGACGAAGATTGTTGTCAAGCGCAAGAAGAACGTGCATAATCATTGGGAGTCAACACACAACAAGCCATTTGCCTACGTTTGAAAGCATTGGGATACATTGAAAAGCAAGAAAATTTGGTCTCATATGAATTGAAGTCGAGAGACGTTGAAACGCGTTTTTGCATGTCGGAAATGCTGCTTAAACGCCACAGAAAGAAGTATTATTGCTGGTGATGAAAAATGGATACATTACGATAATCCCAAACGCAAAAAGTCATATGTAAAGCTCGGCCAACAAGCCAAATCAACGCCGAAGCCGAATATCCATGGCACCAAGGTAATGCTCTTTACTTGGTGCCATCAGAAGGGTGTTTTGTATTATGAGCTGTTGAAATGTAGTCAGACGATCACAGGGGACCTGAACCTGAACACAATTGTTTCACTTGAAGAGAAAAATTAACAAAAAACGACCAGAATATTCGACCAGACACGAGGCCCCAAACTTCCATCATGACAACGCTCGGTCACATGTTGCAAGACCAACCAAAAACTATTGGGATAACAGTGGATGGTAAGTTTTGGCTCACCCGCATTATAGCCCAGATCTTGCCCCTTCTGACTACCATCTATTTCGATCGAAGCAGAACGCCCTTACTGCAATACGCTTCACTTCAAAACGGGGTATCAGAAATTGGCTTGATTCATTCCTTACGCACAAAACCGATGAAGTTCTTTTGACGCCGAATCTATATGCTACCAGAAAGTTGGGAAAAAAGTCGTGGCTAACGATGGACAATACTTTGAATAATGTATCAATTAATTTTGTTACTATAATAAATGCATTTTTCAAGCAAAAAAAATCGACATTATTAACTTGTATAGCTAATATTTAGTTGGCAAGAAATTCTGTTGTCATAATGAATCTGATTCTTTTCTGAGTAGAAAGTTTAAATCAGGTACAAACGTTCATCCTCCAGCGTAATAGTCCGCTGAAACGGAAATTATTGTAAATCGCACGGAGAGGGGCAAAAAAAGGAATTTCCCCCCCCCCCCTTTACAGCCTACCAAGACCGCTATAGCTAGAAACATGAAATTGAAAAGAAAAAAAAATATGTATTCCATGTAATACGGGTTAATTTCGGAATTTCAGAGAGAAGCGTGGTAAATATGGCTGATTCAGTAATAAGGCACTTTTTGGAATTTTGGCCAGAAATTGGGAGGGGGAGATTTAAAGAGGAAAGTCTACCCCTTAACGGCCTGCTCAAATTACTTTCACTGGAAATCTAAAATTTGAAATATTTGTTCCCTAAAGTATGAGCTAATTTACTGATGAGTCACTTTCTGTAATATTTTTCAGGAACATCATAAAACTGGCTAATCAAAATATATATTTGCCTTCTGAATACTGTTTTAAATTTTTAATAGGAACTTCTTGAAAAGTGTCCCCCTCAAGGGGCCTCTGCCGACACCGTTTTGGCAATTAACATGAAATTTAAGCAACGAGTAGAATTGAAATACTTAAATTAAAAAACGACATGGTAGTGGAATTGCAACACTAGGCAAGGAGAACGAAATGGAATGAAAAGAGGAACGAAATGGAATTTAAAGAGGAACGAAATGGAATGAAAAGAGAAACGAATGAAATTGAAACACTTTAACAAGGGCAAACGCAAATGGAACGAGTGGAATTGGAACATCTGACAAGGGAAACGACTAGAATTGAAACACTAAATACAGCAAACGAAATGAAATGAAATGAAACTTGCTTAGATTTTAGTGATATGTTTTGCTATAAATATTTTCTTTCAAAGAAATTTTTAACGATTTTAACGTTATTTGAAAATATTTGCCGTCAATAGAATTTTTTTTTTTGGTTTTGAATAGGTGCATTATAAATGGTAATCAAATTTAAAGCAATTGCTTAAATCAAATCCTTAAATCATTATCATTAGTTACAAAATTATAATGATAATGAAAATTGAAATGAATGTTATAAGTTGCAGTTGTTTCATCAGTCCCATGTGTGGTAGACGCGGTTTTTTGTAAATATTAACGGTTGTGGTAAAAAACAAGTAAGAGCGGCTAAATTCGGCTATGCCGAATCTTATATACCCTTCACCATGGTTGGGAAAAAACTGAAGTTTATATATGGAAATATATGGATATATACGGACGCCTTTAAGAGGAAATTAACCATTTAGTTTGGTGATAAAACTTGGACTCGGGAAGATTTATGGTTCCAGAAAATAGGTATTAAAAAGAAAAATTATGTTTTGGGCATAACTTTTTTGTATCTGAACCGATATTTCCGAGTTTTTCAGCAAATATGTTATACTAAAGATTTTCGATCTACCATACGTCATATTACAGCTCTAGAACAGTGTTTGTTGTTTGTGTATAAAAGCTCAAGAAGTGAAAGAAAAGAATTTCAACAAATCGTTAAAAGAAATCACTAGAACTGCATGTGTTTTATTTCTACAAAAACGTTTGATTTAGCTGGCAAATTTGCATTTGGGATTTTAATTCCCTTTTTATTACAAAATATTTTTAATTTCTTTAGCTTAATTTTAAAAATTTGAAGGAAACTGGTTTATAATTTTTTTTTTATAAAATATTATAAGTTATAACCTAAAATAGTTGCACTCAAAGGAAAATTATGTATAAAATTTTCTTAATATATGAGAAATAAAATGGTTAAAGAATCTTTTTATAAATTCTTTTAAATCGGAGGAAAAAATAGAAATAAAACCGTTTGTATTTTGTTTGTATCAGAGGGTTTTTATAAAAATTTTGATGTTTTAGCCTATTTTTGGATTATTTAATTATTAATATAAAATTTTATTTTAATTAATTATTAAATATTAAAAAAAAATAAACAAAAAAAAAGTGAATTGACCGGGATTGGAACCCGCGACCCTTCCACCTGTGGTGAAGGGTATAAAAACGTTTGTATTTTGTTTGTATCAGAGGGTTTTTATAAAAATTTTGATGTTTTTAGCCTATTTATGGATTATTTAATTATTATTATAAAATTTTATATAAATTAATTATTAAATGTTAAAAAAAAACAAAAATAAACAAAAAAAGTCTTAAGAAAATAATAAAAAAATGTACAAAAATAAAGTGAATTGACCGGGATTCGAACCCGCGGCGTCTAGACAACTGAGCTATTAAAACTCACACAAAATCATCGTCAATAGAGGTATATATATAAAAGTCTTCGTTCAATAGAGATTTTTTAGTTTTTATTTAAATGACAATTCTTTGTATGTGTGTTGTTTGTGTATAAAAGGTGGAGATGAAAGAAAAGAATTTTAACACATGGATGTGTTTGTTATGCGTAAAATTCTACATACATATTAAACAAAGGGATTTTACCGAAAAAATTAGAGGTAGTCCTGGTTTTTTGCTAATATCTCAGATTTTTAATAGCAAACAGAAATGGATCACATGTAACAGAAATAAAAAACAATCAAGTCCTCATCATGTCTGGGTTCTTCGGAAAACCCATTTCAACACACAGACGGACAGACGGACATCGTTAAATCAACTTCGCTCTTCATAAGGACCCAGAATATATATACTTTATAGGGTCTAAGATCAATATTGTAGAAATTACAAATGGAATGACAATCTTATATACCCTTCACCTGTGGTGAAAGGGTATAAAAAGGAAACAAACACGTGACTTAATGTCCTACCTAAACTTCTTGGGCTAAAAATCAGAAATTTCCTGCACTCGGGGAAGAAAATTTCATAAATATTATGAAAAACTTTAAAGATTTTCGTTTAATGTAATTTTTCATAATACCTTCGAAACCTTTTTTAAATTTGATTAAGAAATTAAAAAAAAAAAAAATAAATAAAGATTTATGAAATTCTTCTTCATATTTATGAAAAAGTTTTCTCAACATTTATAAAGAAATTTTCTCAATATTTATAAAAAAGTTTCATCAATATGACGAAATTTATTTTTAATATTAATAAGTTTTTTTTGCTACTTATTTCAGCAAATAAAAATCCAAACTTAATGAGAATTACAAACAGCAGTGTTTTGCAATCGAAGTAAATAGTTTTTATGCAATGCTTTTGTTGTTTATAATTTCAAGCGTTAGGGATTTTTGGAACTTATAATTATCCAACTAAAAGATAGAAATAAATTGCCCATAGGTAATTTGTAGAGGAGGATTGGGACAAGTAAGTCTACATCTGGGCCCACTTGTCCCTTAGGAGTTTACAAATTTGTTTAAAAAGCAGCATAAATGTAAAAAATCTACATTTGATCTTACTTAAGTTCACAAGTTTGTCCACAAAGTATTGTTTATTTAAGAAGGCACAAAGAGATTTAGTTGGCCCGCGAAATGAAGGCCAAAGAGGGACAGTATAGAGCCAAATTTTGGTGGCATAACTACTACAGGTTGGTTGAAAAGTTCCTGCGCTCGAAATGAAAGAATACTGTTTTTGTTACGAAATATATTGTTTTATTCAATATAATCTCCTAGAAGCTCAATACACTTGTTCCAATGATTTTCCAATAATTTTGTCCCATCCTTATAATGGTTTTCCGGAACCTCTGCAAAATAACCGTCTACGGCTGCTATGGCCTCTTCATTCGACTAAAAATGCTTTCTACGAAGGAATTGTTTGAGATTTCTGAAGAGATAGTAGTCACTGCGAGCCGAATCTGGTGAATACGGTGGATGTTCAAGCAATTCGTACTTTAATTCTTTGAATTTAGCCATCGTCAAAACACTTTTGTGAGCAGGTGCATTGTCTTGATGAAAAATGATTTTTTTCTTCTTTAAACCAGGTCTTTTCTCACGAATTTTTTCATCCAGCTAATCCAAAAGGCTGCAATAATATTCGAAGTTGATTGTTTTACCTTTCTGAAGATAATCAATCAAAAAAATTCCTTTTGCATCCCAAAAAACTGATGCCATAACCTTCTTTGCTGATCGTTGTGACTTCACCTGCTTTGGAGCTGAACAACCAGCTTCAATCAACTGTAAACGTTCTTGCTTCAATTCAGGATCATGGTGGTAGATCCAAGTCTCATCCATAGTTATAAAACAACGCAAGAAGTCGGTTTTATTCGGCTTAAAACGTTCCAAATTACGCTGAGAAATTTGTTTTCGATCCAGTTTTTGTTGAATTGTTAATGTGTGCGGCACTAACTTTCCAAACAGTTTTTTCATACGTTATTCTTCATGTAAAATATGGAGTACTCGTTCATCTGAGATGCCTATGGCATTTGCAATATCACGCTTAGTCAAACTTGGATCTTCACTAACCATATTATGTACCTGCTCAATGATTTCTGCTGTGGTTGCAGTTTTTGGTCGTCCTTCGCATGGATCATCTTCAAGGCTGGTACGACCACGTTTAAATTCACCAGCCCAAAATTCAACGGTGCGTTTTGAAGGTGAGGACTCCTTATACACTTCTAACAATTGTTCATAAATTTCCTTTGATTTTAAACCCTTCAAAACAAAGAATCTAATGATTGCACGATATTCAATTTTTTCCATATTAAAAAAAATCAATGACACGTCAACTTCAAATGGCTTGTAAACAAAGAAACAATTGACAGAATGACTTGTAACTTTGCATGTGTTCTCAGGAGAGTTATACCAACTTGAGAAAAAAAAGTTTTGAGCTAGCAGTGCCATCTCTTGGTGAGCGCAGGCACTTTTCAACAAACCTGTCATATGTTGCACATCATAAAAATCAAAAAAAAAAAAAGTAAAGAAAAACAAAATAGCTTCGGCATAAAATGTATGCTCCACAAAAGTTTAAATACCCATTTCAAAAAGCTTTTAACCCTGAAGATTGAATTTCATCTTCGTTCTAGCCAAGCCGAGTATTTTCTTATTTTAATAATAATAATTTATCAACTATTAAAAGCTTTAATTTTAATCAATATAAGCCACGAATTTAAGTTATATTTTTTTAATAATATTTATTTATTGATTTCTGCAATTTTATAAATTGTGTTAATAAAATCAAGTTATGGCTTTCACACGTTTAATATATCTTTTTACATACAGCCAAGCCATAACATATGTGCAGAGACACGTCAACACAGTTTATGACACATGCCACCCAATTAAAATATAATAATTTACACGGTGCCTATTGAAAATATATGTTTGCATAAAGGTACAAATAACAACCAGCAAAAATTTAATTTGGAATTTTTAAAAGTCAACAAAACATTTTAAAATCAGACAGAAGCCATAATAAATTAGATGAACGCATAGAAAAAACAGGTTTAGTTGAGGCAATTATATTCGAAGAGCATCATATATTTTTGGGATTATGACTGTGCCAACCATTGGAGTGCCCGGGCCGAAACTATTTCCAAAATACAAAGTTTTTACTTTGTTTAGTATACATATATGTGACCTTCTCCGAAAAAAGGGACGTAGTGTGTGAAAATGAAGTTTGGAGAAAAACGCATGTAAAGTTTCATAACGCATTATCACTGTGAACACAGACTTTCAGTTGGCAGATGCGGTTTGGTATGGTTGGTTATGATTGGGTGCCGACTTTGGTAACGTCATGCCTATGTGGTGAGGTATTTTTTCGCTTTTAGTGTGACAATACCTTTGCTATTGTTCGTTCTCAGCTATCTATTCGCTCTCAGCAAAGGGTTGATGTGCGTATACTAATACGAAGAACATTGTAAAAATAACTATAAGAAAGGAAAAGAAACAAGTAACGCTTCAGTTTTGCGCATCTGTATAGCTCCTAAGCCGAGTGAACTCAAAGCAAACAAAAAATCGAAAAATAAATCTGAACCTGCCAGCAAGAAAAAAAAATCGAAGCACCGCATAACGAGAAAGCTGAAGTCAAAGCGCCGAATAAAGAAAAAACTGAAATTGTCAAACTGAAGAAAATCGAAGTACCAGATCACGAAACATCGAAAAAAAAGTCCAAACTCCAAAAAAATTCGAAAATTGACGAAAAAGAAAACCAATTTAAAACCAAAAAAGTAAAATTTTAATGTTTTTCTAATTTTTATCGATTTTCCTAAGTTGGTTTTGTACGTTTTTTTTTTTTTTTTGGGTAAATAAATGTTTATCAAAAATCTAACTCATTTCATCTTATTCCACACCCTTTTAGGTACCAGAATCCACTCTTAAGTCAAAACCCGTTTTTTGACACACTAAGTCCCTTTTATCGGAGAAGGTCATACAAATTTGTGCAGAAATGAGAAAAATTTGCTTTGAAATCAGGAAAATTTTCTCAATTTTCTCTTAGAAACCTAAGTTTGTAATATGTACAAAATTTTATTTGGCCGCTTCTTTCAATGAAATTTATAGATATTATTGTTATTATCCTTCCTCTCGTAATATTATTTGGATAAAAACAAACAAAAATACCCGATCAATTCACTTTCCTTATTTTTTTATTTATTTATTTATTTAATTATTTATTTATTTATTTATTTATTTATTTATTTATTTATTTATTTATTTATTTATTAATTTATTTATTTATTTATTTATTTATTTATTTATTTATTTATTTATTTATTTATTTATTTAATTATTTATTTATTTATTTATTTATTTATTTATTTATTTTTTTATTTTTTTATTTATTTATTTATTTATTTATTTATTTATTTATTTATTTATTTATTTATTTATTTATTTAATTATTTATTTATTTATTTATTTATTTATTTATTTATTTATTTATTTATTTATTTATTTATTTATTTATTTATTTATTTATTTATGTTGATCTAAATATAATATTTTTTTTTATTTAATTTAACGCCTTTTATCTTTTTTCGAACGTTTTCTAAAAAAGGAGTAATTTAAGGTTTATTTACACGTCGACTACCCTTATCTGCTATCACTCAGTATTGGGTTTAAAAATCAGCATTGTTTTTAAGTGCTGTATTTTGTGTGAATGTAAGCTGGCTAAATAAAATCTAAACTAAATTCAGGTATCCAAATTTCTATGAAATTTTAAAAATTGTTTAAATATTTTGTCCAAGAAATTTTAAAAGTTTTTTGTCAATTTGTATTTAGTTTAGAATTTCTTAAGCTACCTCGCACTGGTCCTACATGGAATTATTTAATTTGTATGACTTCTTTTAAAACAATAAAACCCGTGATTTCAATTGTATTTCTTTTTCAATTCAAATCTGAGTTTCAAATACCACATAAAATCCTAACTATAATCACCAAAATTCCAGAGTTATGAGTTTATTTTTATATACAAACATATGTATTTAAAATTAAAAATATTTAATTAACAACACTTATATAGACTTTCAAAGTAGTTACAGTAGTTAAGAAGTAAGGTATTATAAAAATGCTACCAAGTCTTGGCAATTCTTGGCTTCTCTCTTTTAAATGTAAACAAAAATATTTGTCATAAAAATATTTCTTTTTTTTTTTCTTTTTTTGATAAAATATTTAAAATAACAAAAGCTAACACATAAATTATGTATTTTGTTAGTAAATGTAGAAAAGGGTATACAATATAAATGCTATATGTCGTGTTCCGTTAAAGTCCATATATGAATACAAGTAGTTATATATTATATAGAGATTAAAAATTTAAAATAGACAAAATTGACCCAAAATGGAAATTGAAATTAAAATAAAAAAGAAATGAAAGAACACAATTTAAATGCAAAAAAATTTAAATATTAATCAAAAATTCGCAATCGCAATACTTAAAAAGATCAATTAAAAAATACCAAACGCAATTAAAAATAATATTTTAAATAAAACAAATATTAATTTTATTTAATTTTTTGTTTTGATTTTCAATTAAAGTCATTTTAAAAGTTTTTGAAACAATCTTATTGTTTTTGAAATGGTCTTTGATTTTGAGTAAAAATTTGCACGTGGCTATTCCACGTTCCAATGATTTCTGTGCTTTTCTTCAATTTTACCTGTGGCATTGTTACTGGTGGCGTGGTGCAAAATGGCTCCAAGAAATATGACCCCAATCTTAAAATGTTAAGACTTATATTTGTTCTTAATGTATGAAAAACACATTTTTCACCTGCGGCGCCAACTTCTACAATTATAAATATATGCAACGCAATATGCAAATTTGTTTAACAAAAATCGCCAGATTTTTAGTAAAAATTTTCGCCTGATAATTAGATTTTTCGGTCACGATAATATGGTACAGAATTTATAATTTACAAAAACAATCAAAATGTACTTATAATTAAACGTATTTATTAGATAACTTTAAAATAAAAATTGTATATGAATTTAAAAGCTGTAAATTTTGTTTAAAATGCTTCAAAAAGGTCAAACAATTTAGGTTTAGCAATTGCCAGCTTTATAAAAAAAATATCAATCGATTGTACAATTTTAAGAGTTGTTAAAACTGAAGCTGGGACTAGAAAATATATTTTTATTTTTTTCTTTTAGAAAAAGTCCTTAGAATCTAATTTTTCTTTTAGAAAAAGTCCTTAGAATCTATGAATATATCTACTAGAAAAAGTTCTAAGAATTTAAGTATTTTTCATGATGAAAAAGTCATCAGAAAAAATTTTTTAGAATCTAAGTTTTTTTCTTAAGAACCTATCTAAAAATCGAAATATATATGAGCATACATGATCATACATGGGCCTGTATATGATCATACATGGGCATACATGGTTATATACGTCCATACATTGTTCAATATATGACCATACATGATCTCATATATGATCATATATCTTCAGATCCTTTATGATCATATACAAGCCCATGTATGTCCATATATGTTCATATATATTTCGATTTTTACATGGGAATATATAAATTTTTATCTAAGAAACAGTTTGCAGAAACTGAGAATTCAAAAATGTGTTTTTTAGAAAAATTTCTAAAAATCTAGTATTTTATATAAAAAAAAATCTTTTCGTGCAAAACAACGCTTGGCTTCTACAGACTTTTTCTTGTACAAACAAAACAAAGAAACAATTTTATTAATATTCTAAGATTTTTTTCCACAAGAAAGTCGTCACGAGAAATTAATTAAAATTATTTACAAAAAAAAAAAAATTATTGTTTTTATTAAAAAGAATTAAAAACTATAAAATCTTTTATGAAATAAATTTATAAGAAAATAAATTGATTAGTGTAAATTATTATCCAGAGTAAAAAAGTTTAGATATAATCATATGTGGGTTTATCTAATAATATATTATCATATAAATACATATGTCGTTATGCATTACCATATATAATTATATATTACAGTAGTTTTTTTTTTTTAAATTAGCTTATATTTTGTCAGATATAAAGGATGGTAAAATTTTAAGGGCCGACGTTAAATGTGAACCACACCTAAACGCCAAGTTTTTTCTGCTAGTCTGAAATTTCTCAATTTCAGACTAACTCAATTTGAACCATGGAAAGATATACAGTCGAGCAACGCGTTAAAGTGATTCAGGCTTATTATAAAAATGGGCTTTCAAATCAAAATGCACTTTGTGATAATTGTGCACATATTTCTGCAAATCGGGTCTGTAATAAATGAGAAAACACCTGTGCATGTTCGCCAAGTTCGTTCTGCGGAAAACATTGCTGTCGTTCGCGATAGTGTGGCAGAATAGCCGTCAATCTCTACTCGCCATCGGTGTTCGCTATCGCGAGATCATAACGGAATTCTTGAAGCCAGAAATTAAGGATATGGATGTGCACGATATGTGGTTTCAACAGAACGGTGCCACTTGCCACACAGCTAACGAAACAATGGCTCTTTTGCGCGACAAATTCAATGGCCGTGTTATCTTACGTGGTGGCGATGTCAATTGGCCGTCAAGATCATGTGATTTGACACCGTTGGACTTCTTGCTTAGGGGCCAGCAACCATTCAAGAGCTAAAGAATGAGATAATTCGGCACATTAACGGCATAGAACCTCAATTATGACTCAGCGTCATCGAAAATTTGGATCATCGGATGGAGGTGTGCCACCGAGGTCGCGGCTCCTATTTGGCCGATATTTTGTTCCATACATAATTGAACCATACCATATTATCATAATAAAAAGAAATGGCAATAATTTCCTAAATAATTTGTGTTTTATTCAAAATCAACATCGGCCCTTAAAATTTAACCACCCTTTATAACCACATTTATTTATTAATTGAACTTTATAAAATTAGATATGGCATATATGATATGGTATATGTGTATAAAGTTATATATAACACTATGTATAATTGTATATGGATTATACGGCACCATATTTACTTATATATAATTTATACAAAACTATATATAATTATATATGGCTTATACAGAACCATATATAATTATAAATGCCATCTTATATTTCAGATATTATAATATATATTTTAATATGGTATGAGGTGTAATTATATATGATTCAATATGATTCAATATATGGTCCAATATAAGAAATATTTTGATATGATATAATAATATATGGTACAATATTTGCTAATAAATTTAAGAAATTTTTGAGTTTTTTTGATATGATATAAGATATAATTATATATAATTATATGTGGTTCTGTGCCAACGGTTTCGAATCTCAACCAGGGAGAAAATTTTTATTTTTATGTTTTAAAATTTTTTTATTTTTTTTTTTTTTTTTTTTCTTATTAATATTTTTTAACAAACTTAAATTTTACCCCAATACTGAACAACAAGACCTAGAAAATTTTAATAGATATAATTAGTTTATAATAATCTAGGTACACTCAAAAAAAAAAAAGACATGAACTAAAAATAAATCCAAAATTTCCTTCAAAATGGTTTATAAATTGTCCTCAATTTAAGTAAAATTTTAATTCCTAAATTTGAGGAAAAACGAAATAGTTTATATACTCAGAAATAGTTCATACTTTTCTTAAGTAATATTTCTTGATTTTAGGAAAAAAAACAAGTATATTAAATAAAAAATTATCAATTTTTAAGACAAACATCTGAGTTTTAAGAAATTTGCATACTTAAAAGTAATAAAACTTAGTTTAGTTCAAAAAAAAAAAATTTAGAAAATAGTTTATTCCCATTTAGTTCAAAAAATGTGTCTAAATTAAAAAAGAGAAAGTAAGTGAGCTTTATTTATGTTCATTTTTTTTAATTAATTTAATTTTAATTTCAATTCAGTTTTTAAGTCTATGACGTATTTTTAAATATTGTTTTTTAAAAATTAGTTCAGGCAATTAAAAACAAACAGTAATTTTTTTTTCCTATATAATAACAAAAATTTATTTTATTTTAGAAACTGATGAACTATTTCTAGGGAAAATTTTCATGCAACTTAGTTCAGATCAGAGAACTGCAAAATCAACTTTTTTCTTGATTTAATCATACACAAAAATTCTTGTTCACATTTAATAATTCAACAAAATTTACTGTAGAATAAAATCAGCATCATGTTACTGAACGCGTAATTCGGATCAGTTTGAATCATATGTCGATTATGTTTACTGCAAATTTAATCACTCAACAAAAAGTCAGCGTTAAATAAATCAGAAAAAACCACAAACAACGCGTATGAGTGTGTTCATAATTAAAACAAAATAGAAACACATTTCATAAATGATATTGTTTACATTAGGGTGGGACTTAAATCGGCTTTTTTTAAAAATTTTTTTATTAGTAATAAAAATATTCTTCTTTGTGATATATAAATATTTTTTTGGAAAAAAATTTAGGTCGATATCTCAGGCTTGCCTAATCTGGAAAATTTTAAATATTGTCAAAATTTTTTTTCATCTATTTTGATTGGAAAATTAGGCAATATTTAACTTTAACCGGATTGGGCGAGCCTGAGATGTGGACCTAAATTAAAAAAAAAAAACTTCACATAGAACAATATTTTTGGTATTCCTAATAAAAATTCTAAAAAAACGTATTTTAGACCCACCCTAATATACATATAACATTTATGAAATGTGTTTCTACAAAACCACCCCCTTTTTATAGATAAGAAACTATTTTGTTTTAATTATGATTACACTCATACACGTTGTTTGTTGTTTTTTCTGATTTATTCTACATCAAAATAATTTTTGTTGGCTCGAATGAACAGAATAAAATCAATGGTTTAACAACGACCGATGATTATAAACCAGTGACAAAACAATTTGCACGTCGTTTGATTTATTTAAAATCATCAACAAATATGTGTGTTGGAGTATATTCATCGTTTGAACGCAAACACATATTTATTCTTGTGTTGATTGCGTATGAACGTTTTGCAATCAGCAAATGCAGTTCTCTGGTTCAGATAGATTTTAAAAATTTCGATAAAATATTATTTTTTTTTCAAGTAAGTTTTTGAATTAAACTTTCTACATATCGAAGGCACAAAAACTATTTTTTTTTTCACTTAATAATAAAAAAAAGAGTTAAAATTTGTAGATGTCAATTAAAGTTAAGCTAAAAATGTCATAAAATAAACTTATGACATTTTTCCATTTTCCAATAATAACAAGAAATGTAACTGTGATATTTTGTATATTTGCAACAATTTTCTTAAATTAGTTAATTTAAGAAGCCAAAGGACCCCGGTATTCCTAAGACATAGATGCCGTGTGTCACTTAGGGCGTCCCTTTTTGTAGTTCTCTCAAGCAGAACTGTTAATTAACTACGAAAAGGATCTGACTTTGTCACAATTTATTACATTTTAGAATATACTGCAGTACATTTTTTTTAATTTGTATACCTTTTGCTACTGAAATTTTATTTTTATTTTAAATACATTAGTTTAGTATAAATGTTGAGCAAAAAGCTTGTTGAGAGCAGTGTCCTTACAAAGCGGAAGTCCTTTGAAAGTGGGAAAATACTAACACAATGAGTGTAAAGTACTTTAAAAACAGTTTCATATTTATAAGAAAATTTTTATAAAATTTAAGGATAATTTTCACTTAAAAGAAGTGCTATTTAACTTGATGTTGATACAATAAGATCTAAAACATTTTTCGGATAAATGTGGATCTTACTCAATCTATAAATATATAAATTAATTACAGTTGATCTGCCATTTTTTGGATAAGTTAAGATCTTACTATATCTCTAAATAAATTTCTGGAAAAAATATTGATTCATATTAGATCCTTAGATACAGATCATATTAGATCCTTCTTAATCCCAAAAAATATTGATGGATCTAATTTTATCTGCCATTTTTTGGATCAATTTAGATATTAAGGAATATACAATTGAATATGATTAAATATTGTACCAGATCAATTTTTGTTTGCTCGGGATGCTATGTGTATAAGGCATTTTCGAAAATAACCACCCCCACCCCAGATGAAAATGATCATATATTATCATTATCATTTTATAAGGATGACGCAACTGCTAATTTTTTTTGTATGACATCAAGACAACATTATGACTGTAAATATCAAAGTTTTGTTTTATTTGATTTATAATTATTCATTGATTGTTATCAGCATTTTATAGTTTTACAATTATCATATTTTGTTCATAGTCTGAACTGTTGTTACCACAATTTGATTGCAACCAATCATATTATAAAATGGAAAATGTTAAACATAAAATAATTAAATATTTACTATAATAATGATAGAAGCGTCCAAATGTATGATTAAGACCATTTATAAACCAATCACTTGATTGTGACAACCATACTTGTATGCAGCAAGCATAATATAGTAGCAGTGATCATATTGTGAACCATGTTTTTTTCTCAGCGTGTAAAAACCATATGTATACATAGTTTTTTTATAAATCCAGACTATGTGTGTATTAGTAAAAAATTTTTCATTTATATAATTTGAATCAAAAATTTTGCTGGGATACTAATACTATATGTATTCACATACTTAAATGAAAACATGCTGACACTTTAGTTTCTTGCAAAATATATTATTTGTGTGTTACAATTATAGTGGTTTTTGTGGTCGAACACGTGACATTATATACTACCAGAGTAATTTATTTACAATACTTTTCACTTAGAGCAGTGTCAAAAACCACCATATAGAAAATTTATAATTTATGCAACTTTTTTTCTATTCAAAATCCTTCACCTTTTAAGGTTTTCAGGAGGGGGAGTTTCTCAACATTCGTATCATATTTCCACATTTCAAAGATATCACCTTAAATTATTTTTTTAAACAAACATTTTCTAATAAAATATTTTCAATTTACAAAGTTAACTTTAAATCACGTAACTTCCATTTATATTTTCTTTTTTTTTTTGCTGAAACAAAAACAACCTAAAAGTATGCTTTATTATGCTAAACCAAACTATATAGTGTCAGCTGTATTGACTCATTATACAGTAACAGCTGTTGTTAGTGAGAGAGTATAAAAAGAAACAAAAAAAACCGTCAATGATTAATTAGAATTACTAAACTGCCACATGTACAAATAATTTTACATTAACTCAAAGTAAGTGGGAAGTAGATATGCAAACTAGTAGAATATAAAATATTAAAAAATATACAAAACCAACTGGACTGTGTGTGTATAGGAAATACGTTTATGTCACGTTCAAACAATTATTATAATATTTACAAATGGGTTTGACTTTGTTTTTTTTCTGCTCTAACTATATCATACACTACACTCAAAAAAAAAAAAAAATACATGAACTAAAAATTAATCCAAAATTTCCTTTAAAATAGTTTAAAACTTTTCCTCAATTTAAGTAAAATTTTATTAAAACTTAGAAAAATTTTCTTGAAATTAATAAAAATTCCTAAGTTTGAGGAAAAACGAAATAGTTTTTATACTCAGAAATAGTTCATATCTTTCCTAAGTAATATTTCTTGATTTTAGGAAGAAAGAACAAGTATATTAAATAAAAATTTATAAATTAAAAAAAAACATTCTAGTTTAAAGAAATTTGCAAACAAAAATTGTAATATATTTAAGTTTAGTTCAAAAAAAAAAATGAGAACATAATTTACTTCCATTTAGTTCAAAAAAATTAAAAAGTACTTGAAATTAATGTGTGTTTATTTTTTTCTTGCGAATAGTTAAATTAACTTAATTTTAGAAAGCAATTTATAAATTCAGTTTTTAAATTTTTAACAATTGTTTTCTAAAAATTAGTTCAGGCTTTTAAAAATAATAAGTAAATCTTTTCATATGTAATATTAAAAATTTATTTGATTTTAGAAACTGATGAATTATTTCTAAGGAAAAAGTTCATTTAATTCAGTTCAGATAAATTTTAGAAATTTTAATAAAATATTTAAATATTGAATTTAAAGTAGCTTAAAATATATTTTAAAATTTTATTAGCAAAAGGTAAAAAATTGTCATATTTATTAGAAAATTTTTTATCAAATTTAAGGATAATTTTCACTTAAAAGAAGAGCTATTTAACTTGATGCTAGAAAATAATTTCTTTCTAGGACTTAACTTAGTTTTTAGTAAAAAAAAAATTAACTAATGAACTTGAATAAACTAATTGTTTTCTTAAAACCAAGGAAACATTTCCTAACAGTAAAATTTTAAATGATGTATGAACTAATTAGGAGGAAATTTTGCTATGTTTTCTAATGAAATTTTACTTCTCAGTAGTAAATTTTTTTCTATAATTTAGAAATTTTGACCAAATTTTTAGGTAAAATTTGTTTCTGAATTTTAAGGAAAATTTTATTGAATATTTGTAAAAAAATTTGGCGCCGTTTTCATTTTAATTTTTCCTCCAAATAAATTAATTTTTTTTAATTCTAGTTCATTTTCTTTTTTTTTTTGAGTGTTGTTTTTAGTTTGTTTGTCCTTAAGTTATACGTAATAATAATAATGCTAATACTGATGATGATGATGATGACCTCTTCATTTTAATCCTAATAACAATAATAATTATAATGATAGAAATTATGATGTTGGTGTGGGAATTTTAAATTTTTGCCAACAAAGTGAAGGAACTTTTTGTATTTAAACAATTAATATGCCAAAGTGCAACGTTAAAATTTATAAAATGAAAACCATACCTGCCATTATCAGCCATTTTAAAATACAGTTTGACACCTGGCTGAGTGACCGACAACTTTTCATCAACATGACTTTTAATCCTACTGATTTGTTAGTGATTTATATTGCATATAGTTTCACTAGCTGAATTTAATTAGTAGACGTGTTCATATTAAATGACTACACTCAAAAAATATTCATTCAGAAATATATTCAGATAATATTAAATAATTTTTCTAAATTTTAAGAAATTTAAAAATGATTTGCCTGTAAAGAAATTTTTATTACAATCAAGTATACACTTTTCCTAAAAAACAAGTACTAGTGATTAGAGAAGGTCACAGGTTATAAGAAAAAATATACATATTTACAATTACAGTGGGACAGTTAAAGCGAAAAAGTAGTTAAAAATTTTAAGGTTGCAATTTTTTTACAAAAAAAAATTCTAAGTAAAATAAATAAAAATTTAATATAAGGTTTGTGTTTTTTTTCGAATTTTGTAGACTTGCTAAGTAGTTATAAATATAGATACTTAAAAATTAAGTATGTATAAAAAATGCTGCCAAGTCTTAGAAATTATTGGCTTTTCTCCTTTAAATGTAAACAGAAATATTTTTCATAAGAATATTTGAAATTTTGGTATTTTTAATTTTAGAAAATATTAAAAACAACAAAAGCTAACAAATAAATTATGTGTTTGTAAGTAAAGATAGAGCAGGCCATCAAGAGAAGCAGTTTTTAACTCTTTAGCTCCTATTTTTACCACGTTACTAAAAAAATTCAAAAAATTACCTCATTAGTGAATTGAATTAGCCCACACTTACAATATATTTTCCGTTACCGGCTGTAGTTTATTTAAAAAGTAATACGTTAAGTTTGCTTTCAAATAAAGAATCAACTGAAATTCATAGAAATATAATTTTTAACTATTTGAATCAGTCATACAAAAAACAAACTATAAAAATTTACAGACATTCAGTAGAAGTTGATATTTTCTGTTAATTGTAAAATTTTATTTTCTAAAAATATAAATTCATTTACATAATTTCTTTTTGTTTTTTTTTTACCAAAAAAGTTTATTTATATACAAAATTATTGCAATAAAAATTACAAATATTCAAATATAGCTACACACATAGCAAATGAAAATATATACATCTGTATGTGTCTTGTGTTTTGTAAAATTACATACAAATAAAAAAAATTTTCAATTTGAAAAACAAACCACAAAAATCTTTTTTTTATGCTTTGTCAGTTAAAAATTAATGATTATTTTAAACGACTTTCGATTGATTTTACTACTTTTGTCGGTTATTAAACAATGATTGAAAATAAATGAATATAATGAAAAATCAGTAGTCCTCTTTTCGATTAATTTAATATGTATTTTAGATTATTTTAACGAAATAATATTGTGAGTGTATATGTAAAAGTTGTTTTATAAATTATTACTAAATTTTTAACATTTAAACCACAGTGTTTGAAAATACTCAATATTAGAAAAATAATTATATACCCGTGTAAAAATCAAAATATGAAGTTTGACTTTTTACATACATTACTTTACCCATTATTTGGTAATGTGTGGTTTTGCTAGGTAATGTATAGCCATAGGGGCCGATGGATTACTTTATACCTTAATTCATTGATGAATTTTACAGGCGATGAGCCTCAAAGTAATGTATATACCCATTACTTTAGAGGTGATAATGTAAGGGGCTACTTACGGGTAGGGGTTACGGGAATGGACAAAGTAATGTGTCTAAAAATAGATTTTTAAAAAACAGGAATTTTTATTAAAAAAATTATTACAAATATTTTATTTAAAATATTTGTGGTAAAGATGGGAATCGAACCAGGGAACTCTGGTTGCCAGTCAAGAACTCTACCCACTGAGCTATGGACGCATATAGTATTTGATTGCTTTAAACTTAAATAAATTGTTGCGCTTCATTTTTTTCGCTAGCGTTATTAAAACAAACATACATTACCCTTTTGCTTACAAAAAAACACAAAGTAATGTATTTAAAAATAGATTTTTAAAAATATTTCAATTATTACTTTACATTTATAAATCATATATTACGTAATCAATAATAAGTAAATTATTACTATATGCTTGCAAATAATGAAAAAGGTAACCAGCTGTCATTACAGGGTAACGCATGAGAATATCGCACCCATTACCAAAGTTTTGCTGGGGTGCACTTCATCCATTTAATGGTCAGTTTGGGCGACCTTATGAGGCGGCGTGTTGGTGGATATTAAATCACCAACACGCATACGTAGAGTGTCGACAGAGGAAAATATCGCAGCTGTATCCGCCAGTGTTGTTGATTACCGTGAATTATCGATTCGGCGCGGTGCGTTGATTACAAACTTTTTTGGCTCATGTCTATAGGGACAAGCCCGCAACGGTTGACGCATTGAAGCCAATATTAAAGTATTTATTCGTGATATACCGGCCGATATGTTGAGACAGTATGCCGATATTGGAGCCAGCGTATGAAAAATTTAAAGCTCAGCCGCGATCAACATTCACATGAAATCATCTTAAAACATTGAACTATATAGACTGTTCTATCGATTTACGTCAAGATTTCATACATTTCTCTAAATTTTATGTTTTTTTTTTAATCAAATCCGAAAGCTCTTAAAAATCACTCATTATATCATACATGGGCATACACGGTCATATACGTTCATGTATGGTTCAATATATGGTCATTTATATATTCATATATTCGGATCCAAAACCGTATATGGTTATATATGATCATATATTTTCATATATGGTCATATATGGTCATGTATGGTCATAAATGAGACCATGTATGGTTATATATTTAACAATTCATGGACGTATATGACCATTTATGCCCATGTATGATCATATACAAGGCCATATATGATCATATATGTTCATATATGTTTCGATTTTTTATATGGGTATCTGAAATTTTTTTTACCAAAATCATTTTACAAAGTCTAAGAAAATAATGTTTACATTTAAAAAAATTACCTAATTTGATTTATTTTTATATTATTTCTTTAGTTTAAATCCGAATACTTAAGAAAACACACACACAAATCTACAATCTATTTGACTTTTATCTAGACCACCCGCATATAATATTACAAGGATATAAGGAAACAAATAAAATCTTTAAACCGGAAATCACTGATGCACTTTCAAGTGTTTGGTAAAAAAAAAAATTGAAAATAAAAATGAAAACAAACATGCATGCATACTCAGGGCAGAACAAAAAAAAAAAGGATTGGAAAGCAAATAGAAAATAGAAACACTCACAGATAAACTCGTAAATTTTAATCTAATACAAATAGAATAACAACAACAAAAGCCAAAGACGAGATGCATTAAGAAGATATAGAAATGCCATTGTATAGAATTGCAACAGTATGTATGATTTTGTTGTTTTAAATTTTTATCATTTTTTCTGTTACTTACTTGTAACAATGATGCGAATGCATATAACAAGCAATAATAATATGCTTATAACCTCACACAGTGGGGCAGAATCATAAATTTATTTGGAAATAATTTTAGACATTTCTTAAAGGCTAATTAGCTTAAATTTGATCCACATTAAAATACAATAATAAAAAGCCTATTATTCTTTATAATATTCTGTCTTAGATCAACAAAAAATATTTGAAAAAAGAATGATCTAAATCTACTATAAGCTAATTTAGACGGTGATTTTGTGGCATGCAACTATTGCGTGCAATTTCTGTTTGCAGGCGAACGAGCACAGTTTTCGTTTTTCATGCATGTTTTGTTATTTCTCTTTTGCACTCATATGTATTCTTCTTTTGTTGCTTCATTCACATTCGGTTTTAGTGCAACAAAAGTCACCGTATAAATAGACATAACTTTGGAAGCAACTTTGAAAAGGGAATTAAGAAAATTGCAAGCAATCAATTGCATCGTATAAATTGCCTCTATTTTTAACAACAAACCATGTTTTAATAGAATAATTTTCAACTTCAAGATCTCACAACAATAATAAAATATTTCTATCGTATATACAGTGGAGCAAATTTAAAAAAAAAAAAAAAAAAGGTTTGTGAAAGATGCAATTAACGTTTGAAAAAAAAACACACTGTAAGGCTCAAGTTTTTATAAAATAATTTTGCAACTATTTGGAATTTCCTTCTGAAATTTAGAATGACTTTTTTTGTCCTATTGATTTATAAAAAAAAAACATCAAAATATTAAAGTGCAAAACTTATTTACATTTGCAAATTACAATTTTGCATTTTTACAAAAACCTAAAACACAAATTTCCATATGCCAGCAATGCAAAGTGAAAGAATTGCCTTCAATGGCAACTCTTCTTTCTGGCAGATTCGGGAGTAGCAAATACTAGAACACACTTGATAAACAGCGCTGTCACATTAACTCTCCACCTAGCGACAAATATTTACAACTAATAATTCTAGCAAAGACTACAATCTAGAATAAGAAATCCGGATAACCCGGTGGGATCCATGTTCAAAACTAAAATTCATAATAACGTTTGCTCTGGGAAATTTTACAGCAATCTGACCAGCCGGTAATAAGTATCTGAATTTTTCCAAAATTATTCTACTCGGCCCCATTGAGCAAATATGTTCTATATAACTATAAACAAACGTACAAATACTTACAACTATGTATGCAGCATGTATCAGCAAGTAAAGAAAAGCCTCAAGACGCATATGTATGATTTTACAGTAAAAAAGAAGGGTATTAAATTTTAAGTCGCTTGTTATCCTTTAAAAAGATAGCAGACATGTTTTTAATACATAAGAGAAGAGGAAGTTGCAGGAGGACAATACTGTAGCGGAGGAAACACAACAATGTGCATGATTGCAATATGGATTTATAATAGTGTTGCCACTTTATAAGTTACATAAATTTTATGTAATTTTAACTTTCTTGTGCATTAAAAAAAATTAAGTACAATTTAAAAAAATTAACTAATTTGGAGGAAATATTCAAAAGACACTTTTTACAAAATATTTAATTAAATTTTCCTTAAAATTAAGAAACAAAATTTTTTTTGTTAAAATTTCTAAATTATAGAAAAATTTTACTACTGAGAACTAAATTTTTATTAGCAAATTAGTTCATACATCATTTAAAATTTAACTGTTAGTTAGGTTTTAAGAAAAATTTTATTTTATTTCAGATCATTAGATATTTTTTTTTTACAAAAAACCAAGACTTAAGTCGCTAAAAATAAGAAAATATTCTCTAACATCAAGTTAAATAGCACCTCTTTAAGTGAAAATTATCCTCAAATTTAATAAAAAAATATTTTCTAATAAATATGACACTGTTTCTATCGCAATATATTTTCCCACTTTAGGAGGACTTTCGCTTTGTGCTATACATTGTTGTCTTTAAATTAAATTGAATTATACTAAACTCATGCATTTAAAATTTATAATTAAATTTCATTAGCAAAATGATAAACAAATTAAAAAAATGTACTGCAGGATATCCTAAAATGTAATAAATTGTGACAAAGTCAAATCCTTTTCGTAGTTAATTAACGGTTCTTCTTGAGAGAACTACAAAAAGGGACGCAATAAGTGACACACGGCATCAATGGCTAAGGAACACTGGGGGTCCTTTGTCTTCTTAAACTAAAAAAATTTTACGAAACTGTTAAAAAAAATACAAAATATCACAGTTACATTTCTTGTTATTATTGAATATGACAATTTTAGCTTAAACTTTAATTGACATAAACAAATTTTAATTTTTTTTTATAATTAAGTGAAAAAAATTAGTTTTAAAGCCTTCGATATATATAAAGTTTAATAGGTGCAACGTCAATTATAGAAAAGCCATTATGCCGTAATGTATAAAATGTGCTTGCGATATTTTGTGTTGTAGTCATCAAAGAAAATTATTACATGAGGGATTTTGGACTTAATCTCACGCACGATCACGAACCAAAAATGACAATCATGCACGATAGTTTTTTTAAGTGGTTACTTAATTTCTTTTATTTAATAATATTTTTTCTTAAAAATTAGGAAAACTAATTGGTTTGTTTTTAATTGGATGTTTTTTTTTTGGAATAGAATATTAAAAATAATTTAGACCTTTTCCAACAAAAAAAAAATCCTATACCAAATATTATTATTTTTTAAAAATTAGAAAACTTTTACTTGAAAAATAAAAATAATATTTTATCGAAATTTTTAAAATCTATCTGAACTAAGTTGCATGAAAATTTTCCCTAGAAATAAATCATCAGTTTCTAAAATCAAATAAATTTTTAATATTACCTAGGAAAACATTTATTACTTTTAGTTTTTAATCGCCTGAACTAATTTTTAGAAAACAATTCTTAAAAATTAGAAAGTGGTAGACTTAAAAACTGAATTTAGAACACAAAATAAGTTTAAGTACTTTCTCATTTTAGTTAAGACACATTTTTTGAACTAAATGCGAGCATATTATGCTCTAATTTTTTTAACTATATATGCAACCTTCTAAAAACTGAGATGGTTTTTTTAAAAATTGATAAATTTTTATTCAATATACTTGATTTTTTCATAAAATCAAGAAATATTACTTAAGAAAAGTATGAACTATTTCTGAGTTTATAAACTATTTAGTTTTTCCTCAAATTTAGGAATTTTTATTCTTTTTAAGAAAATTTTTCTTAGTTTTTATAAAATTTAACTTAAATTTAGGAATTTTTTTTAACTATTATAAAGAAAATTTTAGATTAATTTTTAGTTCATGTCAAATTTATATACAGACTACACACGATGATTTTTTATAAACTTCACATTTTTAAACTTTTCTAGGTAGAAAACTATCATTTTAGACACAGAAAATATATTTTTGAATCAAGCTGAAACAATATTGAATTTAATACAAGCTACTTTGCAAACATACTTAGATTTTTATATTTTACATTAAAATATGCTGCTACTTTTATTAAAAAATGCTAAAACAAAGTCCAACATCCTGAGTTAAAAAAAAATTTAATCTGGCGCAATATTTAATTACATCTAAATTGATATTCTTTAATATCTGTTCTAATATTTGATATTATTTGATCCGAATAATAGCAAATCAAATTGATCCAGCAATATATTTAAGGATTTAGAAGAATCTAAATTGATACAAAAAATGGCATATTAATAAGGAAATTGCAGAAAATCTCAGAATTTAAAAAAATTTAGATCTCTCCTAATTTCTGCTTTGACAAAAGATCAGCTTTTGTAGACTTTTTCTTATAGAAATCCTCAAGATTCTTAGAATTTTATAAAAAGGGAACCCCTAGAACATTAAAATATGCAAATTTTGATTGAGTTTAAAAATAACTTTAATTTTTGTGTAATTTTACTAAAAATCATGTGTAATTTTATATTTCTCCTGTGGCAAGACTGATTAAAATAAAATACAATATGATTATATATAACGAACATGAGTTCAATTGTAAAACAAAATAGAAAAAAAAATCAACCTACTTATGTTAAGAAGCTAAATTACACTGTCAATCAAGAGTTCTTATATATAAATCTGTAAAATAAAAGATTTTTCAAGTGTACAAAGACTAAGAATGTAACAAACCATTAAAAAAACAGGCAATTATCAATAATATGTCAGTAGAAAAAGCTTAAAAAGAAATCAGTAAAATTTACAGTTTTAAATAAAAAAATTAGGTTTTGCAGAGAAAACCGCTACCGCTACGGAGAAGTTGATCGACGTTTTATAATTTATTTATTGATCACAAGTAGTATAAAATGTTAATCCTTTACGGATATCAGAAAATTTTATTCGATTCAATTAAAACTCGGCACATAATATTTGCAGCCCTTTTATTAAAAAAAAAATCCAACTTGAAAGAAATTGTTAATTATTCAGACTAGTTTACCTATAAAATTCTATTTTTGTTATGAACAACACTCAATAAAAAACAAAAATTCATCCAAAATTTCCTTTAAAATAGTTTTGAGTAAAATTTAAGTTGATTAAGAAAAATTTGCTTAAATTTAATAAAAATTTCTATGTTTGAGTAAAAACGAAATAGTTTACATACTTAGAAATAGTTCATACATTTCTTAAGTAATATTTCTTGATTTTATAAAAAAACTAAGTTTAGTTAAAAAAAAATAAAAATTTACTCCCATTTAGTTCAAAAAATGTATCTAACTTAAAATGAGAAAGTACTTGAACTAAATGTGTGTTTATTTTTGTCTTGCGATTAGTAAAACTAACGAAATTTTAGAAAGCCATTTTTAAATTCTACCACTTTCTAATTTTTAGAAATTGTTTTCTAAAAATAAGTTCAGGCAATTAAAAACAAAAAGTAATTAATTTTTTCCTATGTAATAATAAAAATTTATTTGTTTTTAGAAACTATTTCTATGGGAAATTTTTATGCAACTTAGATAAATTTTAAAAACATATTATTTTTTTTTTCAAGTAAAAGTTTTCTAATTTTTAAGAAATAATAATAACCTTTACACTCAAAAAAAATGAACTATAATTCAGAAAAATTAACTTATTTAGAGAAAAAATTGAAATGAAAACGGCGCCAAAGATACTTTTTACCTATATTTAATAAAATTTTCCTTGAAATTAAGAAACAAATTTTACTTAAAATTTGGTAAAAAATTCTTAATTATAGAAAAATGTTCCTACTGAGAAGTAAATTTTTATTAGTAAACAGTAAATTTTCCTGGCAATTAGTATATATATCATCCAAAATTTTACTATTAGTTAGATAATTTTTTTTACTAAAAACTTGGACTTTACTGCCTAAAAATGAGAAAATATTTTCTAACTTCATTCTTATCCTGCTTCTATGGTAAAGTTACTTTACACTCATTGCGTAAGTATTTCCAAACTTTCCGAGGACTTCCGCCTTGTAAAAGCAATGCTCTTAACAAGCTTTTACATTTTTGACTTAAAATTAAATTTAATTATACAAAATTCATATATTTAAAATATAAATTAAATTTCATTAGCAAAAAGGTAAACAAATTAAAAAAATGTACTGCAGGATATCCTGAAACGTAATACATTGTGACAAAGTCAGATCCTTTTCGTATTTAATTAACGCTTCTGCTTGAGAGAACTACAAAAAGGGACGGCCTAAGTGACACACGGCATCTATGGCTAAGGAACACTTAGGGGGTCCTTTGTCTTTGTAAATTAACCAATTTAAGAAAATTGTTGCAACAATACAAAATATCACAGTTACATTTCTTGTTATTATTGGAAAATGGAAAAATGTCATAAGTTCATTTTATGGGATTTTTTGCTTAAACTTTATTTGACATAGAAAAATTTAAACTTTTTTATTATTAAGTGAAAAAAAAAATAGTTCGAAAAATATAAAGTTTAATAAGCGCTACGTCAATTATAGGAAAGCCATTATGCCGTAGTGTATAAAATGTTCTTGCGATATTTTGTAACAATTTTGTTTGCTGACTACAATATAAAATATCGCAAGCACATTTTATACACTACGGCATAATGGCTTTCCTATAATTGACGTAGCGCATATTAAACTATATATTTATCGAAGGCCCAAAAACTATTTTTTTTTCACTTAATAATAAGAAAAAAAAATAAACTTATGACAATAACAAGAAATGTAACTGTTATATTTTGTATTTTTCAACAATTTCCTTAAATTAGTTAATTTAAGAAGACAAAGGACCCCCGGGTTCTTAAGCCATACATGCGGTGTGTCATTTAGGGCAACCTCTTTGTAGTTTTCTCAAGTAGAACCATTAATTAACTACGAAAAGAGTCTGACTTTGTTTTATTACGTTTTAGGGTATCCTGCAGAACATTTTTTTAATTTATTTACCGCAAGTCCCCCGAAAGTGGGAAAATACTAACACAATGAGTGTAAAGTACTTTAAAAACAGTTTTATATTTATTAGAAAATTTTTATCAAATTTAAGGATAATTTTCACTTTAAAGAAGTGTTTTTTAAAAATATTTTCTTATTTGTACGGAGTTTAGTCCTAGTTTTTAGTAAAAAAAATATCTAATGAACTTATAAAAAATAAAATTTTTCTTAAAAACAAAAATTACAATCCTTTAAAAATATTTTTTCTTAAAAATTAACTAGTTAGCTTTTAGTTAGTTGTTTTTTATTTATTTTTTTTTTGGAAAAGAATATTAAAAATATTTATAACGTTTTCCAAAAAAAAATCCTATACCTAAGTTTATTATTTTTGAAAAATTAGAAAACTTTTACTTGAAAAAAAAAATAATATTTTATTAAAATTTTTAAAGTCTATCTGAACTAAGTTTCATGAAAATTTTCCCTAAAAATAGTTCAGCAGTTTCTAAAATCAAGTAAATTTTTATTATTACATGGGAAAAAATTTATTACTTTTTGTTTTTAATTGCCTGAACTAATTTTTAGAAAACAATTCTTAAAAATTAGAAAGTGATAGACTTAAAAACTGAATTTGGAAATGGCTTTCTAAAATTTAGTCCATTTTACTACTCGCGAAAAAAAATTAACACATATTAAGTTCAAGTACTTTGTCATTTTAAGTTAGACACATTTTTTGAACTAAATGGGAGTAAATTATGTTCTAAATTTTTTTTGATCTAAACTATGCAATTTTCTTAAAATTACTATGTTTTTTCTTTGTCTTGTTTTTTTTTTCCTAAAATCAAGAAATATTACTTAGGAAAAATATGAACTATTTCTGAGTATAAAAACTATTTCTTGTTGACCTAAACATAGGAATTTTTATTAATTTTAAAAAATTTTTTTAAGTTTTAATAAAATTTTACTTAAATTAGGGATAATTTTTTAACTATTTTAAAGAAAATTTTCGATTCATTTTTAGTTCATGTTTTTTTTAGTGTATTCTTTTGGTGTGCGAGTATTCTCCAAAATTTGAAATTTGAACTTTTATTATATATTAAAAAAAAAAAAAACTGAATAGTACACCATTAATTGTTCATAGTGAAAACAGCTGCATATAACTCTGTTTCTAACTTTCCTTGTATGCAGTTCTCTACCAAAAAAAAAAATATGTTTTCTTTCATAAAAGCTGTAAAATATGTTAAGTACATGCAGCATACTTATGCCGCAAAGCCTATTATCGGTATAAATTTCATATATTCTGCTTACCAACTATGTAGTAAATAAAACACACACGTCCCTGAACTATGACTAAACCGTAGTCATTCATATTAATATTGTTAGCAGCAATGGAAGAGATGCATAAATTGCTGTTCCATGGGAAAGGCAACTTTTGCACTGTGTATACATACAACAATGTTTATTTATGCTTTTAGCTATTCCTAAAACACATAAAATAAGTATTTGCCTTTACCATTATAAAAACATAACCTAACCTTAGTAATCTTGAAAGATCCTAAGCAGAGTCCTAAAAGAATTTTCAAAGAGAGAGAGAGAGAAAAAATTAAATCATTACTAATTTGTGTAAAAAGACACATAGAGAAAATTTTTAGTTGACACAAAATGACTTAATATTTCTAAAAAGCGTAATAAATTTTTATAAAACTTGTAATATTTGAATTAAACTTTTTTTTTATTGAAAATATAATTTTTTTCTAATATTATGACTTTTTAGTTTTTACTTTCAAATGTTTCATCATGTCGACTTCTTTTTAAATGAATTTTTAATTATTTTAGAAAAGTATATATTTTGTTAGAGCGCCCCCGTTGACTAGTTGGTAGCGTGCTAACTTATCAGTGCGGGGGTCGTGGGTTCAATTCCCACCAGAGGCTCTGGTCTGTTTTTCGCTACAACGAGCCGAAGGCCTTTGTTGCTAGTGCTCGGTTAGGGTATTAACATATAATTTGTAATTATATGATTTATAAATAAAATAAATAAACAAATATATTTTGTTGTAATAGATAATGAATACATTCTTTTAAGGTCTACCCCTGTACTATAAATGAACTTAAAAGCTGTATTCAAAACTAGACAAGAATTTTTAGAAATCATATTATTAACTTTGTTTAACAAGGAAATCTGTTAATAATGTCCTTGAATTTAAGAAAAAATGTTTATAGCCCAGTTAGCAAAATTCTTAAAGGGTTTATTATGAAATTGCTATAAGAGACATTTCTAGAAGAAAAACAAGTAAAAAAGGGCTAAATTTGGCTGTGCCGAATCTTTGAATACCCTCCACCATAGGGGCTGAAGATGATATACGTACATACTAAATTTTGCATGAACTGTAATATGAATATGTTTTGCCAATTTATGTAAAGAACTTTTGTTATTTAGTTTTAGTAATGTTATTTATTTAGTTTTAGCAATGTTATTTACAGAGGTCTGCTTTGTTAGCGACTTTAACATTGTTGATTTTTACGTTAACTTAGTTATTAGAGAGTAACACACAAAGACAAACTAAATGTAATCAGAAATTTCCTTCAAAACAATTTATAAATTGTCCTCAATTTAAGTAAAATTTTATTAAAACTTAGAAAAATTTTCTTAAAAAGAATAAAAACTTCTAAGTTTGAGGAAAAACGAAATAGTTTATACACTCAGAAAAAAAGTTAGTAGAAAAATTTGTAAACGGTTTTCAATCCCACTTTACTATTTTTGTCGTAATTTTTAGTAAAAAAAATTATTATTTAGCAAATCTTTTTGCTATTACAGAGTTTTTACAGAATATCTACAAATTTTTGTTGCTAATTTTAGAAATCATTTTACAAATTTTTGAAAACCGATTTGCTAAAATTAGCAAAAAAAATTACTAATTTTAAAAAAGTGGATATTGATGGAAATGTTATTTCTAATAATTTAAACTTATACATACAAACTTATATTGCCCTAAAATGTTACATAGAATTAAAAAAGAGATCGGAATGAAGATACCGACTCATGTCTAAAAATAGGACATCCACTTAAAATAGCACTAAAGTTTTTTTATTTCTAAAAATCAGCCCTAACAACAATTTAAATTTCACCTTAAAAGTAGAAAAAATTGACTAAAATATTTTTCAAAACAGAAATTACCAAATTAAAACAAAATGATAAATTCGTTTTATGTTTTCAGAATTTTTAAGATTTTTAAGCCTTTGATTTTTTTTTTTTTCATTTTGTATAAAACATCTTTTAAAAAATATAATAAAAATTATCAGAATTATCAGAATTTCCCGTAATAACAGCAAAATTTTCAGTTGCCATTACAGACTTTTTTTGGTGAGTGTATACTCAGAAATAGTTCATATTTTTCCTAAGTCATATTTATTGATTTTTGGAAAAAAACAAGTTAATTAAATACAAATTTATTAATTTTAAGAAAAAACATCTTAGTTTTAAGAAATTTGCATACTCAAATGTAATAAAATTAAGTTTAGTTATAAAAAAAATTAGGGACATAATTTACTCCCATTTAGTTCAAAAAACGTGTGTAACTTAAATCGAGAAAGTACTTGTGTGTTCATTTTTTGTTCGCAAGTAGTAAAATTAACTAAATTTTAGAAAGCCATGTCTATATTCTGTTTTTAAGTCTACCAGTTTCTAATTTTTAAGAATTGTTTTCTAAAAATTAGTTAAGAACAATTAAAAACAAAAAGTAATACATTCCTATGTAATAATAAAAATTTACTTGATTTTAGAAATTGATAAACTCTTTCTAAGGAAAATTTTCATGCAACTTAGTTCAGTTTTGTTGGAAAACGTTTAAATTATTTTTAATATTCTCCAAAAAAAAAAAAAACAGTTTTTGACTCGTGCGTAAGTCAAAAATCTCTCACGTGTCCATCTCTAATATTAACAGTCTTAAATATAGAACTTAAAGTAGCTTAAAATATATTTCAAAATTTTGTTAGCAAGCTAAACAATTTCGAATTTGCCATTTTATGTAATAAATTTGTTTGTTGACTGCAATAAAAAATATTGCAAGTACATTTGATACATTACCGCATAATGGCCTTTCTATAATTGACGTAGCGCTTATTAAACTTTATATTTATTGAACTATTTGTTTTCACTTAATAATAAAAAACTTTAAATTTGTATATGTCAAATAAAGTTTAAGATAAAAATCCCATAAAATGAACTTATGACATTTTTCCATTTTCCAATAATAACAAGAAATGTAACTGTGGTATTTTTTATTTTTGCAACAATTTCCTTAAATTAGTTAATTTAAAAAGACAAAGGACCCCCAGTGTTCGTGTGTCACTTAGGGCGTCTCTTTTTGTAGTTCTCTCACGCAGAACCGCTAATTAACTACGAAAAGGATCTAACTTTGTAACAATTTATTACGTCTCAGAATATTCTGCAGTACATTTTTCTTAAATTGTTTACCTTTTTGCTAATAAAATTTAATTTATATTTTAAATACATGAATTTAGTATAATTCAATTTAGTTTTAAGACAAAATTGTATAGCAAAAGGCTTGTTAAGAGCAGTGTCCTCACAAAGCGGAAGTCCTCCGAAAGTGGGAAAATACCTACTCAATGAGTGTAAAGTACTTTAAAATATTTGGTAAAATATATTACGAGTAACTTTACCACAGCTTCTATGGATAAGAATGATTTTCACTTAAAAGTAGTGCTATTTAACTTGATGTTAGAAAATATTTTTTTTTATTTTAGGCAGTTAAGTCCTAGTTTTTAGTAAAAAAAAATGATCTAATGAACCTAAATAAAATAAAATTTTTCCTAAAACCAAGGAAACATTTCCTAACTAACAGTAAAATTTTAAATGATGTATGAACTAATAAGGAGCAAATTTTACTGTTTTCTAATAAAAATTTACTTCTCAGAAGTAAAATTTTTCTATAATATAGAAATTTTTAGCATATTTTAAGTAAAATTTGTTTCTTAATTTCAGGGAAAATTTTTTTAAATATTGATAAAAAGTGTCTTTGGCGCCGCTTTCATTTCAATTTTTCCTCTAAATAAGTTAATTTTTCAAAATTCTAGTTCATCTTTTTTTTTTTTTTTTTTTTGAGTGTAGAATTTATTGGTTTCTATTAACCTTTTGCTATGAAGGTGAAATTTTTAGGACATAATCCGTGTGGTGGTGGTAAATTTTACCGCTTTTAATTTGAATTAAAAATTTTAATACAATTATTTCTTCTTAAAAATTTATTTATTTTAATAAAAAAAATATAAAAACTGAATATTAAATAGGGGAGTAAAATTTACCACCACCTCTACAGTTAACAAATAAATGCACATTTCCATTTCCCTGAAAATTATATTACGTTCATACACTCACCAAAAAAAAAAAAATCCTGTAAAAAAATCCTGCAACTGAAAATTTTGCTAATTTGAGTCCAGCGGTATTTTTTGCTAATTTTAGCAACACATGTCTACTAACGTGTAGTACAAGAAATTTGTAGAAAAAATAAGCTGTCGCTACTTAATTTTTAGTAAACTTCATGTAAAGTGGAATTTAAAATCTGTTTGCTAAAACCAGCAAAAAAAAATGAACTAAATATTATTAATATTAGTACAAAATTTCCAATTAGCTTTTTTTATATATTTTTATATATTTTTTTTCAAAAAAAAATATATAAAAAAAAATCAAAGGCCTAAAAATTGTAAAAACATAATCGCATTTATAATTTTGTTTTAATTTGGTAGTTTTTGCTTTAAAAAATATTTAATTTATTTTTTTTTTTACTTTTAAGGTCAAATTTTAATTGTTTTTATTGCTGATTTTTAGAACTAAAAAAAATTTTAGTGCTGCATGTCCTATTTTCAGACGTGAGTCGGTATCTCCACCTTCGATCCCTTGTTTTAAACTATGTAACATTTTAAGGCAATTAAAGTTTGTAGGTGTAAGTTTTAATTAGAAATAACATTTCCTTCAATATCCACTTTTTTAAAATAAGTTAATTATTTTGCTTTTTTTAGCAAATCGGTTTTCAAAAAATTTGTAATTTGATTTCTGAAATTAATATTCTGTAAAAATTCTGTAATTTGTAAAATGTAATTAGCAAAAAAAAATTGCTTTATAATACTTTTTTTTTTTTTGACTAAAAATCAGTACAAAAATAGTAAAGTTTACAAATTTTTCTACTAACTTTTTCTAAAAACTAAAAATATATATTTTGAGGCCTCTCAGTGATTTTGGTACCTTTTTTTTCTAAAAAGAAGTTTTTTGAAGTAATTTAACATTTTTTATATTCTATTTATATGAACTAATCACACACATAAATCCTTAAAACACTCAATACCTAGCAAAACTTTGGTAATGGGTGCGATATTTTCATGCATTACCTTGTAATGATAGCTCGTTACCTTTTTCATTATTTGCAAGCATAAAGTAATGAGTTACTAATTATTGATTACGTAATATATGATTTATAAATGTAATGTAATAATTGAAATATTTTTGAAAATCTATTTTTAGATACATTACTTTGTGTTTTTTTGTAAGCAAAAGGGTAATGTATGTTTGATTTAATAACACTAGCGATAAAACGAAGCGCAACAATTCTTTTATGTTTAAAGCAATCAAATATTATATGCGTCGATAGCTCAGTGGGTAGAGTTCTTGGCTGGCAACCAGATTTCCCTGATTCGATTCCCATCTTGACCACATTGTTTTTAATTACAAATATTTTAAATAAAATTTGGGTAATAATTTTTTTCTCTATTTTAAAAATCTATTTTTAGACACATTACTTTTTCCATTCTCGTAACCATAAAAGTAACCCCTTACATTATCACCTCTAAAGTAATGGGTATATACATTACTTTGAGGCTCATCGCCTGTAAAATTCATCAATGAAGTAAGGTGTAAAGTAATACATCGGCCCTTAAGGCTATACATTACTTTACCCATTATTTGGTAATGTGTAGTTTTGCTGGATAATTTAATAAAAAGGTATTAAGCCTCAACCTGTTAAAATTCAATATATTTTTTTGAAAAGCTTTTCAAAAAAGAATCTTGCACCAATTTAAAAATTTTTTTATAAAGTTTTTGTAATATTTTTGAAAAATTTTAAATAGAATTTCAATTCTGATAAATAATAACTAAAATTTAAATGTTAATTAAGAAATTTTTTAAAATAACACAAGTAATGTGTTATATTCCCCTCATAAGCTGTTTCTATTCAAAATTTGTTTAGAGTTACAGAAAAAGTTGTAAATTCCTAACCTCAATATTTACATATGTATGTAAATGTTTTATATGATCCCTATGTACATACATATGTATGTATGCCCTATAGAATTTGCCTTTATAAACAGTATACGAAAATTACCATGATATATATGTATATACTTAAATAATATAATAGCTTACATGTAGCCACATATGTATGTATATATTCCATGTTTTAAAACCATTTAGCACATACCTGCAATGAAAAGTTGGAAAAACAAAAGTTTTTAGTTTTAGATTTTTTTTTTTATCTCGATAAATTGTTAATTAACGCATTATTAGCTAAGTAAAGTTAAGGCAGAAACCCCAAATAGAAACTAAGTATTTAGTAGACATTAATATTTAAAATAGAATATTAAAAACAGAATGTTTAGAACTTAATGCTTTCAGAAAAGGTTTACAAAAATTATAAATATTTTTCTTTTTTTATTAAAAAAAAATTATTAATCTTTAAAAAATAATGGTCTAATTTATATGATTATAGTTTTATTTTGCTACAAAATGATAAAATTAGGTTTATTTAGTTTTCTATACTCAAAAAAAATTCATGAACTAAAAATTAATTAAAAAATTCCTTTAAAATAGTTAAAAAATTAACCTCAATTTAAGTAAAATTTTATTAAAATTTAGAAAAATTTTCTTAAAATTAATAAAAAATTTCTATGTTTGGATAAAAACGAAATAGTTTATATACCCAGAAATAGTTCATACCTTTTTTAAGTTATATTTTTTTTTTGCAAGTCTAATGGGTTTTACCAGATTTTGTTGAATTTTGTGCAGAAATGGGAAAAATTAAATCTCTATACTTATGATTCCTCTATTTTTAATTACACTGTCCAACAGCATTTTGGGAACAGAATAGCGACCCTATAATTCAACATACGAGTAGATCATTTTTGTAGAACAAACTTATGGTCCAGCACGTCTGAGTATTTTTTTACAGTGGGTCAAAGTTTTCCTTTTTCGGTCGAAGGGAGCATTATACTATATGAAAAAAATGCTGTAACTTAATGTCTGAGAGAATTCTTATGGTCAGAGGAATTGTATGAGGATTGTTTTTGTGAAAGATCTTAACCCTCTAACTGGTCTCTTTATGGGTCAATTTGACCCTTTTTTCGAGAAAATCAAAAAATATCCTTCAAAAAAGAACATTTAAGGATTAAATAATTCTACGAAAATGTTTGCCGGAAAATTTCAGTGGGGGTCACCAAAGACACCAATGTGGTAAATAAAGCTCTTTACAAAGAAAGCACATATATTTTGTGTATCCTGTTTGCATTCCAGTCAATATTGCAATCATTTTGAAGTCTGCGCATACTTCCCATTTATATTTATAGTATTCAATTTTATTTAAGAGATTTGAAATATTTGCGTATGTTTCCTCCTTTTTTGTGGAATACGCAACCGGTATTGATGCATGCTGATTTCCATTGTGCAGTAAAACTGCTTTTAAGCTGTGTTTTGAACTATCTATAAATAGTCGCCAAGCAGAAGAGTCCAGTGGAAGCTTTAGATATTTTAGAACCTCTTCAATACTGCAACAGTATACAAGTTCTTCTGATTTTTTAAAATAACTTTCCAGATCGGCGTGTCTTTTTCTTGGAAATGTAACTTTTACATCGGCTTTTATCAAATTCCTGTTTTTCAATCTGGAACATAACATTTCAGCTTTCTCTTTTATTAGTCCTAAATCTCTTACAAGATCTTCAAAATAAGCTTGGTCTATCAATTTAGGACATATGTTTAAACCATCAAGAGGCAAGTAACTTATTTCTGATATGTTTTCAACCGCCGCTGTTATTTCTGTATTGGCGACTGTCATATTGGCGGAAAATGTATGTGTAGGCGGTTGAGGCACCGGAACACCTTCACAGCGCACTTTTGGTAAAATGACATTATTTGTTGCTTCGCATGTCATTATCGCGTAGTGCCTTTGGCTTCTACCAAATTTGTAATTTACGCAGAAATAGCATGTATCTGATTTGTTATCTTCAGGTTCAATCCATGTAATAGGCGCAGAAAATGGCAGCGCCTTAGTACCAGGTCAAAAGACCACTTTCGCCAGTAGTACATACGGTTTTTGGTATCCAAGCTTCAGATAAAAATCGTATTCCAAAGAAAAGAAAATATGGTTCTTCAATTGTAGGGAATATCTTTCTTCTGCTTTGATGGTGCGTAAAATGACCACAAATAAAACAAAACCAATCTCTTAATTTGCAAACAGAATCCGCCATGCTTATTTAAGCTTTAATTTTTCTTTTTTTATAATAATTTTAGTAAAAATCACACCCGATATGTAAGTCACAGCTGACTAGACGAGAGAACTCAGTGTTTGGCCCGGCCGAACTTGACGCCGTTTTTACCTGTTTTGTATATGTTGGTGTATAATTTTACTAATTAAGCGTAATGAGCTTTATTTACAACATTGGTGTCTTTGGTGACCCCCCTGAAATATTCCGGCAAACATTTTCGTAGAATATTTTAACCCTTAAATGTCCTTTTTTAAAGGATATTTTTTGATTTTCTCGAAAAAAGGGTCAAATTGACCCATAAAGAGACCAGTTAGAGGGTTAAGATCTTCCACAAAAATAATCCTCATACAATTCCACAATACAACTCTGACCATTAGAATTCTCTCAGACATTAACTTACAGCATTTTTTTCATATAGTATAATGCTCCCCTCGACCAAAAAATTAAAACTTTGACCCACTGTAAAAAAACTCAGACGTGCTGGACCATAAGTTTGTTCTACCAAAATGATCTACTCAACATACCCTTTCAGAATTATGGGGTAGCTATTCTGTTCCATTCAAAAAGTCTTAATTTGTTGGACAGTGTTATTTAGACATTCGTAATATTATTTTGGTAAAAAATATTCAAAAATACACTTTAAAGTTTTGATATCCCAATCAATTGCATTTTTTATTTAATTTAACGACAGTTATCTTTCTCCAACTTGTCTACGAAATGAGTAATTAAAGGTTGATTTATCTGCTATTACTCAGTATTGGGTTTAAAAATCAGCATTGTTTTTAAGTGCTGTATTTTGTGTGAATGTAAGCTGGCTAAATAAATTCTAAACTAAATGCAGATATCCAAATTACTATGAAATTTGAAAAATTGTTTAAATAATTTGTCAAAGAAATTTTAAAAGTTTTTTGGCAATTTGTATTAAGTTTAGGATTTCTTTAGCTACCTCGCACTGGTTCTACATGGAATTATTTAATTTTTTTATCGTATTTTCAATTGTATTACTTTTTTTTAAATTAAAATCTGAGATTCAAATACCACATTAAATCTTAACATACATATTTAAATTTAAATATATTTAATTATCAACACTTATATAGTCTTTCCAAATAGTTATAGTAGTTATAAAGTATGATTTTATAAAAATACTACCAAGTCTTTGCAATTCTTGGCTTTTCTCTTTTAAATGTAAACATAAATATTTGTCATAAAAATATTTAAAATTTTTTTATTTGTAATTTGATAAAATATTAAAAACAACAAAAGCTTACAATTAAATTATGTGTTTGTAAGAAAATGTAGAGTAGGCCATACAATATAATTGCTATATTTCGTGTTCCGTTGAAGTGCCATATATGAAAAAAGGTAGTTATAACATAGATATAGAGATATAAAAATAAAGCTTTTTTATAGCAAAATAGACAAAATTGCCACAAAAAAAAGCCCAAAAATGACAACTGAAAATAAAAAAAAAATCCTAAATAAAATAATACAATTTAAATACAACAAAATTATTTATAAAATTCAAAAATTCGCAATCGATCAATTAAAATTAAAAAATACAAAACGCAATTAAAAAAAATATTGAAATTTAACTAATATTTATTTTATTTAATTTGGTTTTTGTGAATATAAAATATATTTGGAGTCATTCCAAAAGTTTTTGAAACAATCTAATCGTTTTTGAAATGGTCTTTGAATTTGAGTAAAAATTTTCAGTTCGCTATTCCACATTCCCATGATATCTGCGCTGTTTTTTATTTTTAAACATTCGATATAGTTCATGGTGGCATTGCACAAAATGGTCCCAAGAAATATGATACCAATTTTAAAATGTAAAATTAAAACTAAAAATATTATGAAAAATTACCCCAACCAAGGGAAAATTAGCCCCAAAATTAATTTTAGCGCATACTTTTATTTCATTGTGTAAAATAATACCAATTGGATGAAATGAATAATGACCCCGAAATATGCAAAGCAAAGAAATGTTGCATTATACGCATTTATATTGCATGGAATCAATAACATTCGAATGTACTCCTTATAAACATTAAAGTTACTTGGGCCAACCCAAATTGAAATATTTTAAAGAATTAGAATAAAAATCATTTTATATAGATCAAATATTTTAGTTATGCCCAATCACTGCCTTTCAAAATAGTTAAAAAATGAAGTAAATTTCTGCTCACAGTCAATGAGTGTAACAATAGAAGAGCCATCAATTTCCCATATGCGGACGATCTTATAAAATTTTAGAGCTAATGGTTTTCTATGACATTGCATCTTAGAGCTTGACAATTATAAAACTTGTTAAGAATTATATTTGTTAAAAATTTTTTTTTGTAAAAATTTTGGCCTGACAAATAGATTTTCCGGTCACGATAATGTGGTAAAGAATTTATAATACGAGTCTTTGACGTTTCGTCAAAAGATTTTTATCAAAATGATCTAAAGGCGGAGAGAATCAAAATGTACTTAATATTAAACACATACATTAGATCTCAGCCAATGTAATACATAAGTTTTAAATAAAAATTGTTTATGAATTTAAAAGCTGAACATTTTATTTTAAATGCTTCAAAAAGGTTAAAAAAAATTAGGTGTAGAAATTGGCGGCTTTTAAAAAAAATTTTTAGAAACTATATTTTGTACCCCCCTTCCCCCACCCCCGCGAAAAAAAATCCTAGGCACGCCGCTGCTTGCAACTATTCACAGCTATAAAGTTGAAACAGTATTGATCAACAGAGTTGTATTAGGTGTAAATAAAAACATTCTGAAAATGTAGCCCTGTTTTTGTTATGAAAATATAACCCCGATTTAGATTACCACCAATTCTAAAATATTATCAGGAATGACAAAATATTAAAAGTTATAAGAGAAGAATTGTTAATAATTTATTCCCAAATATCCCCTTAAATTTTGTTGTCATCCCCAATTCAAGAAATAAAATCCCCAATTTGGAGATAAATTCCCAAAACTGACAGCACCGAGTGGTAGCTGCCTTTACCTTCCTTTTTAATACACACAAAGAAAAAACATGGTTGGGAGAATAATATTCGAAGAGCATCATATATTTTTGGGTTTATAAATAAAAATATAGGATTTTAAAAATATTGTTATTTCAAATTTTTGGCATTTTAAATATGTATTCCCTTTATAATGTTGTTTCTAGTGTAAAACATCTTGGTTAAAAAATTAAAAGAATTTAAGACTGAAATTTCTACTATCAATGAACTACATACTGTTAAAAAAATTATTTTATTGAAAAACTATTGTGAAAAGCTTTCGAAAAGAAACTCTTCTTTATATGAATGCTAAAACCGGTTCATGCATTTCGTTTCAAATACAGTCAGTCATCCAAAATAAACATGCATATTGTGCGTCTATGTTATTTCCCATATACATATGTATGTTAACTTCTTTAAATTGTTGTTGTTGTTACACATAGAAATTAATTTACCTTTTAATTGCTGATTCGTTGCCGTTATACATGATGGTTCAAATTACATCTTATACATTATTTGGTGTCTATGATTTATTTTGCTTTTTTTTATAAAGAAATAAAATTTTAAATTTATTAATATTTTATCAATATCACTTGTTCTCCTCACTTTTCTGTGTCTTTTTTCTTTCTAACACATTTGTTTATCCCTGTAATAACTAGAAACTTTAATAAAATCACATTTCTTTAATTTAGTGTCAATTATAAATATTTTCACATTTCCTCCTTTACAATGTTTGTCCGATTTGTCCAATAATTTCAAATGTATCACTTTCAACTTTTATTTTTACTTATTCGATATTCTACAAGGAAAACAAAACTCGTCAATTAACGATTAAAGTGACACGAGATGACAAATTTTGATTATGTTAACGAACCAAACCAAAGAGCTTTCATAGCAACATACACACATCCGTACATTCAGTTTAAATTAAACGATTTTCTCTTTTTCTGCTTTACACTGTGTGTGTCTGTCGGCTTTGTCCAATAATGTAAAATGTCTTTGTCACTGTTTCACTTTCCCGAACTTTTATTTTTACCTATCCGATATTCTACACGGAACACACGCGTTGTTAACAACTAAAGAGACACGAGACGACTAATTTTGATGTTGCTAAGCAAAACTATATAAATAGGTACTACTCTCTGATATAGTCTGAACATTGGTAAATTTCGGCACTTTTCTTCCAGTGTTATTGTTGTTTATTAATGAACTCGTCAATAATTATATTATAAATGTTATGAAATTATGATTAAATGCAGGTAGTGAGGTTTATGGTAGAAACGGAAACAACAACAAGGAAACTGAAACGCAAAATATAAAATTAAAAATGAATTATGTAGAGAGTGAAGAGATAGACAGACGGCAAATAAGATCTAATATACATAAACTTATGTACCAATCTATGTACCAAAACTTCATCCAACTATGTTTGGATTTGCGAACTGTACTTTTATTAAAGTTCATTTAAGCAAATTCAGGGTGGGGGGAGGTGGGTGGTTTATACCAGAATTTTAAAAGTTGCAACTATAGTTATTTTTTGTGGTACTATTAGAACCTCAAAAGAATTATGGTACTGCTATGATTCATTTGGTACTATTTAGATAGTTTCCTATGTTTTGAGTTTCTTGTTGCTTTTTTAAACTTTTTCATTCAAATATTTGAAATTATTAAATGTTAAAAACTCAGTGAATTAAATTATTAAAATATCTATACACAGAAAAAGTATCACAAAATTTGAAAGCAATTAAAAATATTTTTTAAATTTCGATTTCTAAAAATTTTTTGCTTATTTTTCTTAAAAAAATTCTTTAAAATAAAAATTAAAGTTACAAAAAAAATAATAAAAAGTTTTTTGTATTTACAAATTCCATTGTTGGTGCCCTTTTAAAAAAATTTTTATTTGTATTTACAAACAATGTTTTATAAAAGAAACAGGATTTTGTAAATTTTTTGTGTGTACACAGAACAAAATTCACAAAACCCTGTTTATAAAATTAAACATCTTTCATGAAATATTTTTGTAAATACAATTAAAAAAATGAAAAGACACCAACAATGGAATTTGTAAATTAAATAAAAACTATTATTTTTTTTTAACTTAAATTATTCTATATGAAGAATTTTTATATGAAAAATAACAATATAAAAAGATTTTAAACAAAATATTGTTAGAAATCGAATTTAAATTTTAACAAATATTTTTAATACCTTAAATTAAATAAATATTAAAAATTAGATAAAGTTAAGGAAAAGAAGTAATAAATTAATAAAATTGCTAATGTTTCACAATTTAAAATCGAATAAACAAAATCGAGTTACAAACCCAAATTCATTAATGGAATAAAAACAAAATAGAATTAATATCAAATCGATGAAAATTTCAAATTTGTCAAACGAATTAGTTCGTCATAAATGAATTCAATGACTGAATAAATCAAATGAGATAAATTGATTAAATCCCTTTAAGTCAATTCGATCAAATTTGTTAATTTATAGGAGAACTTGGGGTAATTTGATAATAGTGTCGATGAGGCCCAAAAAAAGCGACAATGAACGTTTTTTTAATTATCAAATATCTTTATATTTGAAGTTTGATTACAAAGTTAACACGGACAGACGGACGTCGACTCAGAACATTAATTTTTATGAATTTTTTTTATTCGTAAATATGTGGAATTTTTCACAAAAATATCATACTAAAATTTCAAAATGAAATTCCATCTATTTCCACAAACAAAAGAAGTCACAAACTTTAGTTAAATTTCGTTAATATTTTTCTCAAACTTTTTATCAAAAATTTGCATCACTACGTACACGATGGGGGCCTGATTTTGATTCAAATTCAAAAAAAAAAAAGAATAAAAAGTATATTATTTTTATAAGATTTTTTTTTTTAAATGGACCAAAAAAAATGTATGAAAAATTTTTTTTATAAATTTCTTAGAAAATTTTTATTAAAAAAATGTTTAAAAAAATTTAAAATTTTTATACTTTATTAAATAATGTCTTAGAAAACTCTTGTACGGGTTTGCTTGGTCCATCTAGAACATAATTTTATGCATAAAAGCATTCTTTTATTTTAAAATCTTGAATTGTATCAATATTCGCCGCCATCGTGTAAACGGTGGATAAAAGTTCCATTCTCGCATATTAGTATGATATTTTCTTTTTTTTATGCATAAAAAATTTATTCGATATCTTGAAAAATCAGATCTCCAAAAAGTCATATAATAAAAACTTTTGTGATAAAGTATCAAAAGTCCTTTTCCCACAGAAAGTTTAATCCTGTTAATAATAATGAACTATCCAGTTTTTTATTTCTTGTTTTTGACATGAAATTTTTAAATTTCCTAGCTAAAATACTTTTTTAATCAGATCTATTTTTGAATCAGAAAGTTACTCTATATAATTGAATCAAATAATGAAAAAATTAGTTATAAAAATATAAGTTTTGATTCGATTATCATGGAGTTTTGGCCTCATCTAATTATAATTTGTTTCATATAAAATATAAAAATTTGTTCAAGTGAGACTCGAACAACTTTATGATCATTTATCTTAAATGAATTCAATTATAACCCGGGCTGTCAAAAGTCACTTTTCCAAAAAAAATAAATTTTTAGCATTTTACATATTTATTAACAAAGAAAATTGACAATAAGACGAAAAATCGACAATTGCGGCAGCCCTAATCAAATGTAAACAACAAAAAAACAAATTAAACAAAAATAAAAATCCTAAGTTTACTATCTATTCCAAAAAAAATCAAAATGACGGCTAAAAATTAAAATATTTTTTTTTTTACTTTGATACAAATATGAAGTTTATTAAAAAAGAAATTAAATTCTAATATTGAAAAAAAAAATATATCAAATGCATTTTATTGAGTGTTGCATAATGTTAAATGTTGCAATATTGATAAACATATCAAATACGAAGGATTGTTGGTTTAAACTTTCATTTACCGCAAAAAGGTTTTTTTTTTCAAATATTTTTATAATTTATTTTTTTATGTGTAAAGGACTTGAATATAAATTTATTTTAAAGTTTTCGAGCAATAATAACAAAATTTGTGATATTTTTATAATTATTTTTATAATTTCTGTGCCTTTGGAACGCTTTTTTTTATTTTTGTTTTAAAAAAATGTTGTAAAAGATAATTTACAACAAAAAAAAAATAATATATATATTATTCGATAATAAATTTTCTGTTTTCAGCGGATTTTGGATGAAATAACGAATAATACATTTCTGGCAAATCATGCTTTTTATGTTACCAAAAAAAAAATTCTTTTAAATTTTAACAAATTTTAAAGGAAAATTGAACCGTAAATTGAAATGCGGATGATTTAAAATAACAAAGACTTACGAATTACGATTGTGTAATTCAATCTTAATCGACATGTAATCGTTACTTGGAATCACTCGCTTTCACTGAAGTTTTTTTTTATCGAAGTGCCGCATAGTGTAATTTATATATTTTATATCAATATAATAATAAAAAAAGGAACCCATTGCCTTTTGACTCTGTACTATTCGGGATTTATTTAGTAAATTTGTAGCCAGACCACGATATATTTTCCTTTTATGAATATTTAGGTGGAAACGGTGTGATGGTAAAAAATATACAAGAAAGTTAAAAACTACAAAAAAGGAATTTTTTCAATTATATTTAAATGCATTTGGAACAGATATTTATACAGCGCCTATAAAATAAGCCATTAAACCATTCAAATCGGTCCACTAGTTTTTAAAATACAGCAATCGTCAGGCCGGAAAATTTATTCAGTTTTTATATTTTAATACCAGCTTCCTAAAATTTATTTATTTATTTTCAAAAACCTGCTGTGATTTAAAAAAGTATTCCATTTTAACATGGAATGATTTATATGTAACAGCGGGTATAAATGGGTTGAGACTGTGGCCGAAATTCTGGATGATTAATCGGTTGCTCACTAATCGTAGTATTTATTGGATATTATACATTTGTAATACTCACCCAGCAATTAGTTATTTGTAATGCCGGCAGAGCTTCTTTTACCAAATCTTTATTTTATTTTTATCGCGCGAACTGATTACCGTTTAAACTTTATTAATTTATACAATAATTATATTCACTTAAATAATATTAATTTAATTATTATTTATATTTTTTTAAATATCAGTAATAACTGATAATTACAAAAAAAAAACACACACAAAAATCAAAATGCTGATTATTATTGCATTTCCAATAAAGAGATCAAACCTTTTCACTGAAATTGCTTAAATGTATTTTTCGCTCTCTTTTTTCTGGGAGGAATATTACCATTGAGGAAAAATATGAATTAATTTGAATTTTAGCAAACACCCAAAAATAAATATTTTAAATATGAAAAGAAGAACAAAAAGAAAAACAATATCATTTATTTTTTACTTGAAATTTAACTACTTTACTAATTAGGAACATTATTGGGCTGTTTTTTCAATCATGATTACTCTCGCCCAATGCAAAAATATAGAAACAACAACAATCACAAAATTCTTTTTATTTATTTGAGAGTATAGAAAATAGAGCAAACAAAATTAATAACTTTTTTCATAAAAAAATGAGCAAACACTGGAATGAATTTTATAAATTTACTTTTATTAATAACACATATTGCTGCTTATATTCGGTAATTTCTTTTATTTTTGAATACTTTTTTAAGATCCATAAAGATTTTTTAATATTTTCAATAAAATAAAACACTTGCACTTATTCACAATATATATGTATGTATTAATTTCGGGCACGGACAATGCGTTCAGACAACCGGTTTACTTGAGGAATGAGCTGCAACTAAATTTTAAAACGAATTCAAGGAGAATATATAAAAAAAACCGGGAATTAGAGTTATTGGAATTTCGTCACTCAAATTGAAAAATAACATAAGTGACAACAACAACAAATAATCAAGGTCAATATTTTTTTGAGTTATTTTAATGCTTACTCCATATAATTTCGATTTTTAAAGTTCATTGGTGTCATTTCGAATGTGTTGTTGTTGTTGTTTTTTTTTTTCTTAAATTGTATTTGATATTTTGGCTAAAAGTTACTAGACATTATTTAGTTGAATATAAGGTCCGTTCCAGAATATGAAATAGATACTAAACAGAAGCTTACGGCGACGATTGACGCTGCGTGGAGAGAATGTAATTTAAATGCGTTCGTCGACATTAATTATCAAAATTATTAACATATACATTTTTGTTTTATTTGTGTGTTTATTTGCATTTTTTTTGGTATTTCAAGATTTTGGAATTTTTTTTATTGCAAATATATTAACACATGTCGGTAAATCAACAAAAAGAACCCTTAAAAGTATTTTGGATATGGTAGATACCACTTAGAGTATTCAAAAAACCGGCCTTTTGAAAAAACCGGTTTCGGTTTTCTTCGAAAAATCGAATTTTAAAAAAACCGGCTTCGGTTTCGGTTTTTGCAGAAAAAACCGGTCAACCGGTTTTTTCTTTTTTTTTTTTTTAATTTGAATAAAAAGCTTATATAATTTCCCAGAAAAAAATTGTAGTCATTCTGTGACTATAACTTCTTTTATTGCTTCCTAAACTTTAGTTGACATTCTTTTATGATTTTTTGGCGTTATTCTAAAGCACTTCCAAAAGAATTCATGTGCTCATATATCAAGTGCAGTGATCTGGATATAAACCCGATGCATATCTTAAAAAATAACTCTTCACTACTTCTAAAGCATAAGTTATAGTATATCGTATATTATTTGAATCTAAAGCATTTATTCAAATTGAAAAAATAGTTCTAATAAAATTTTTTTATATTTAAGTTTAAAATTTCATGAGGGTTAGAATTTATGCAGTTTTGCAATTTTTATAAAAGTTTTGAAAAATCAGGAAAAACAGACCATTTCCAGTTTTATCAAAATAATTTTAAAATTGTGTAAAAATTATTTCAAATTGCCCAAAAATGTTTTAAAATTGTGCAAAAATTATTTAAAGTTGTTCAAAAATATTTTAAAGTTTGTCTAAATATTCACTAAAATTTGTTTAAAAATTCATTAAAATTTTTAAAAAATGTTTCAAAAATGCTTTTTTACTAATGCAGAATTATTTATTTGTTTTAATAAAGAGTGTTTGTATATCAGAGCATGAATTTCGCTTCTTTAAACTTATTTTTCTGCATTCTTATAAAATAAATTTTCATCAAAGCTTAAATACTACAAAGTATATGAACATTTTCCACTCATGCATCAGAATACCTCTATTCATTGTATTATCATTGCTTCCTTAGAGTAAAGTATGAGTAATGCTAGTAGTTACATTTGAATACTTCCATCCAATGAGACGCTAATGTTAAATTTATCGATGAAACCTTTAGAAAAGAAGTGATGCCTTTGCCATACCCAGCAAAAATGAAGCTGCCAAAGAAGCAATAAAAGCATCACTACTATGGCAAAGGCATCACTTCTTTTCTTGCTCTTGAGATCAAAAATTACACTGGACTTTTTTACATTAAAAAAACTCAGTTTCATTTAAATATCTGCATAATAAAGGTAACATTTTTTAATTATAAATAGAAAAAAGTTATGCATTTACTCCTTCATGTACTTGGTGTGAAAATGGCCAAACATTTTTTAAACGCTATAATAAGCAGTTGATTGAAATATATGCAAAATTCACCTTTTAAAATTCAAAATTGTCCGGTACTAAGTCATCATTTGACATCTAATAGGATTTTGGTTTTTTGTCAAAGATTTTAGGGTAAATTTTGTATATATTTTAATTAAAAATGCGTATTCTAGCGTTAAAAAAATGTTGAGTCATTTTCACTCCCAGTACATAAAAGAGTATATATCTGTAATTTTTTCTATTTATAATTTCAATTTTTACTTAAGTTATTTTTTTTTTCTTTTTAATATGTAAATAAACGTGGGATATATGTAATTTTTGTCATTTTTATTTTTTAATGTTGTTGAAAAAAATTTAAAAAATTTTGAAAATGTTTTAAATTATTTTTTAACAAAAAATTTGTTAACGCCATTTTAGAAGAACAAAACTTAACATTTGTATATGGCGATTTTGTCATCAAGCTTAAGGCATACATAATTGTTCACTCACAATATTATTTCGTATAATCTAAAATACATATTAAATTAATCGAAAAGAGGACTACTAATTTTTCATTATATACAGACCATTCTGTTGATTATTTTCAATCATTTTTTAATAATCCATAAAAGTAGTAAAAGCAATAGAAAATCGTTTAAAATACCCATAAATTTGGTTTGTTTTTTAAATGTTTTTATTTCTATGCAATTTTACAAAACACAACACACACACAGATATATATATTTTTATTTTATATGTGTGTATCAATATTTGAATAATTTCTTGTAATTTTTATTAAAATAATTTTGTATATAAATAAACTATTTTGGTAAAAAAAAAGAAATTATATGAATTTATATTTTTAGAAACCGAAAACATAAAATTTTATATTTAACAGAAAATTTCAACTTTTTTGTAGTTTGTTTTTTGTATAACAGAGTCAAATAGTTTAAAAATATATTTCGATGAATTTCAATTGATTCTTCATTTAAAAACAAATTCTTTACTTTAAAAATAAACTACAGTGCGGTAACGAAAAATATATTGTGAGTGTACTATATTTATTTCTTTACCATGCATACTTTTAACTTTTTTTTATCTCGCGCTTTTAATTAGTTCTTTTAATTTTTCTTTTATTATTTCTACACTCACCAAAAAAAAGTCTGTACTGGCAACTGAAAATGTTGCTGTTATTACGGGAAATTTGTCTAATTTTGCCAATTTGAATCCAGCGTTATTTTTTGCTAATATTAGCAACACATGTCTAATACAATGAAATTTGTAGGAAAAATTAGCTGCCGCGTCCTAAATTTTCGCAAATTTTTTGTAAAGTTGAATTTAAAATCTGTTTGCTAAAATCAGCAAAAAAAAAAAATTAACTAAATATTATTAATATTAGTACAAAATTAAAAATTTTTCTTTATCGAACATCAAAATTTTATAATTTTATTTATTTTTTCCAAAAAATTTATTTATTTATTTTATATTAATCATATAATTACAGATTATATCCTAATAGATTTTTTTGAAAAATATTTAGTCAACGTTTTTTACTTTTAAGATCAAATTTGAATTTTTTTCAGGGCTGATTTTTGGAACAAAAAAAAAAAAAAAATTTTAGTGCTATTTTAAGTGGATGTCCTATTTTTAGACATGAGTTGGTATATTCACTTCCGATCCATTTATCTATGTAACATTTTAAGGCAATTAAAGTTGGTAGGTGTAAGTTTTAATTAGAAATAACATTTCGTTTAATATCCACTTTTTAAAAATTAGTCAAATTTTTTGCTTATTTTAGCAAATCGGTGTTTCAAAAATTTGTAAAATGATATTCTGATTTCTTAGCAGCAAATATTTGTAAATATTCTGTAATTTGTAAAATGCAAATAGCAAAAAGATTTGCTAAATACCAATTTTTTTAATTGAAAGCCGTTTACAAATATTTCTACAAACATTTTTCTGAGTGTAACATTTTTCTATAACATTGGTAAAAATATAAATATGGTCCCGATGTTTATTGCTTGAACACTTCTAACAAATGAGTCAATTTCACAATACACGATACCAGCATGCTGATACAATCATAAAATATTAAAGTCATTTTGATATTGCAACACCAACACACCAAATTAGCCTATTTGTGGACTTTAGAATTCACTTTCAGTGTTTTTGAACGCCTCTAATGGGCACATCCAAATTTTTTCGATGTTTACTTTAAAAATCTTATTAATAAAAACTAAAACTAATTATCTCATATCCTGGAAATGACCTAATATACAATTAACTAACGACTAGCCTAACAGAGAACGGCAAATCTATTTTCGAAAAAAAAAAAAAAAAAACATTTAGATTTTTTTGGAAACGTATTTCTGGAGTAAGCATCATATTCAAATCAAAATAATACTCAACTTGATTTTTTATTGTTGTTACTTACGTTGTTTCCAGTTTATTTGCCTAAATTTCAAATACTCTAATTCCCGATTTTTTATTATACATTCTCCTTGAATTCGTTTTAAAATTTAGTTGCAGCTCATCCCTCAAGTAAACCGGTTGTCTGAACGCATTGTCCGTGCCCGAAATTAATACATACATATATATTGTGAATAAGTGCAAGTGTTTTATTTTATTGAAAATATTAAAAAATCTTTATGGATCTTAAAAAAAGTATTCAAAAATAAAAGAAATTACCGAATATAAGCAGCAATATGTGTTATTAATAAAAGTAAATTTATAAAATTCATTCCAGTGTTTGCTCATTTTTTTTATGAAAAAAGTTATTCATTTTGTTTGCTCTATTTTCTATACTCTCAAATAAATAAAAAGAATTTTGTGATTGTTGTTGTTTCTATATTTTTGCATTGGGCGAGAGTAATCATGATTGAAAAAACAGCCCAATAATGTTCCTAATTAGTAAAGTAGTTAAATTTCAAGTAAAAAATAAATGATATTGTTTTTCTTTTTGTTCTTCTTTTCATATTTAAAATATTTATTTTTGGGTGTTTGCTAAAATTCAAATTAATTCATATTTTTCCTCAATGGTAATATTCCTCCTAGAAAAAAGAGAGCGAAAAATACATTTTAGCGATTTCAGTAAAAAGGTTTATTGGAAATGCAATAATAATCAAATGCATTTTGATTTGTGTGTGTGGTTTTTTTGTGATTATCAGTTATTACTGATATTTAAAAAAATATAAATAATAATTAAATTAATATTATTTAAGTGAATATAATTATTGTATAAATTAATAAAGTTTAAACGGTAATCGGTTCGCGCGATAAAAATAAAATAAAGATTTGGTAAAAGAAGCTCTGCCGGCATTACAAATAACTAATTGCTGGGTGAGTATTACAAAATGCATAATATCCAATAAATACTACGATTAGTGAGCAACCGATTAATCAGCCAGAATTTCGGCCACAGTCTCAACCCATTTATACCCGCTGTTACATATAAATCTTTCCATGTTAAAATGGAATACTTTTTTAAATCACAGCAGGTTTTTGAAAATAAATAAATGAATTTTAGGAAGCTGGTATTAAAATATAAAAACTGAATAAATTTTCCGGCATGACAATTGCTGTACTTTAAAAACTAGTGGACCGATTTGAATAGTTTAATGGCTTATTTTATAGGCGCTATATAAATATCTGTTCCAAATGCATTTAAATATAATTGAAAAAATTCCTTTTTTGTAGTTTTTAACTTTCTTGTATATTTTTTACCATCACACCGTTTCCACCTAAATATTCATAAAAGGAAAATATATCGTGGTCTGGCTACAAAATTACTAAATAAATCCCAAATATTACAGAGTCAAAAGGCAATGGGTTTCTTTTTTTATTATTATATTGATATAAAAAATATAAATTACACTATGCGGCACTTCGATAAAAAAAAAACTTCAGTGAAAGCGAGTGATTCCAAGTAACGATTACATGCCGCGATTGAGATTGAATTACACAATCGTAATTTGTAAGTCTATTTTAAATCATCCGCATTTCAATTTACGGTTCAATTTTCCTTTAAAATTTGTTAAAATTTAAAAGAATTTTTGTTTTTTTGGTAACATAAAAAGCATGATTTGCCAGAAATGTATTATTCGTTATTTCATCCAAAATCCGCTGAAAACAGAAAATTTATTATCGAATAATATATATATTATTTTTTTTTTTTTGTTGTAAATTATCTTTTACAACATTTTTTTAAAACAAAAATAAAAAAAGCGTTCCAAAGGCACAGAAATTATAAAAATATCACAAATTTTGTTATTATTGCTCGAAAACTTTAAAATAAATTTATATTCAAGTCCTTTACACATAAAAAAATAAATTATAAATATATTTGAAAAAAAAACTTTTTGCTGTAAAAGAAAGTTTAAACCAACAATCCTTCGTATTTGATATGTTTATCAATATTGCAACATTTAACATTATGCAACACTCAATAAAATGCATTTGATATATTTTTTTTTCAATATTAGAATTCATTTTAATTTTGAATAAACAGCTGTTAATTTGATTATTTTTACGTACATAGCAAACCCAGGTTTTTTTATTTTTGTTTAATATGTTATTTTTACATTTGATGAGGGCTGCCACAATTGTCACAATTTTCTTTGTTAATAAATATGTAAAATGCTGAAAATTTATTTTTGGAAAAGTGATTTCTTTTCATTAAAAGCGTTTGACAGCCCGGGTTATAATTGAATTCATTTAAGATAAATGATCATAAAGTTGTTCGAGTCTCACTTGAACAAATTTTTATATTTTATATGAAACAAATTATAATTAGATGAGGCCAAAACTCCATGATAATCGAATCAAAACTTATATTTTTATAACTAATTTTTTCATTATTTGATTCAATTATATAGAGTGACTTTCTGATTTAAACATAGATCTGATTAAAAAAGTATTTTAGCTAGGAAATTTAAAAATTTCATGTCAAAAACAAGAAATAAAAAACTGGATAGTTCCTTATTATTAGGGTTTTGTGAATTTTGTTCTGTGTACACACAAAAAATTTACAAAATCCTGTTTCTTTTATAGAACATTGTTTGTAAATACAAATAAAAATTTTTTTAAAAGGGCACCAACAATGGAATTTGTAAATACAAAAAACTTTTTAATATTTTTTTTGTAACTTTAATTTTTATTTTAAAGAATTTTTTTTAAGAAAAATAAGCAAAAAATTTTTAGAAATCGAAATTTAAAAAATATTTTTAATTGCTTTCAAATTTTGTGATACTTTTTCTGTGTATAGATATTTTAATAATTTAATTCACTGAGTTTTTAACATTTAATAATTTCAAATATTTGAATGAAAAAGTTTAAAAAAGCAACAAGAAACTCAAAACATAGGAAACTATCTAAATAGTACCAAATGAGTCATAGCAGTACCATAATTCTTTTGAGGTTCTAATAGTACCACAAAAAATAACTATAGTTGCAACTTTTACATTTCTGGTATAAACCACCCACCTCCCCCCACCCTGAATTTGCTTAAATAAACTTTAATAAAAGTACAGTTCGCAAATCCAAACATAGTAGGATGAAGTTTTGGTACATAGATTGGTACATAAGTTTATGTATATTAGATCTTATTTGCCGTCTGTCTTTCTCCTCACTCTCTACATAATTCATTTTTAATTTTATATTTTGCGTTTCAGTTTCCTTGTTGTTGTTTCCGTTTCTACCATAAACTCACTACTTTATAACTCATTCTCTCAATCTATATAATATTAATAGTTATTCTCTCATTTTTATAATGCAAATAAAGTTTTGTTTTTCCTTTTCAAGCATTCTGTATTTCCCCTTTCCGAAATAATATACTTTTGAGACTATTTAAAAGAATGAGTTAAAGAGAGTTGCTGCATTTAATCATAGTTTCATAACATTTATAATATAATTATTGACGAGTTCATTAATAAACAACAATAACACTGGATGAAAAGTGGCGAAATTTACCAATGTTCAGACTATATCAGAGAGTAGTACCTATTTATATAGTTTTGCTTAGCAACATCAAAATTAGTCGTCTCGTGTCTCTTTAATTGTTAACAACGCGTGTGTTCCGTGTAGAATATCGGATAGGTAAAAATAAAAGTTCGGGAAAGTGAAACAGTGACAAAGACATTTTAGATTATTGGACAAAGCCGACAGACACACACAGTGTAAAGGAGAAAAAGAGAAAATCGTTTAATTTAAACTGAATGTACGGATGTGCGTATGTTGCTATGAAAGCTCTTTGGTTTGGTTCGTTAACATCATCAAAATTTGTCATCTCGTGTCACTTTAATCGTTAATTGACGAGTTTTGTTTTCCTTGTAGAATATCGAAAAAGTAAAAATAAAAGTTGAAAGTGATACATTTTAAATTATTGGACAAATCGGACAAACATTGAAAAGGAGGAAATGTGAAAATATTTATAATTGACACTGAATCAAGGAAATGTGATTTTATTAAAGTTTCTAGTTATTACAGGGATAAACAAATGTGTTAGAAAGAAAAAAGACACAGAAAAGTGAGGACAACAAGTGATATTGATAAAATATTAATAAATTTAAAATTTTATTTCTTTATAAAAAAAAGCAAAATAAATCATAGACACCAAATAATGTATAAGATGTAATTTGAACCATCATGTATAACGGCAACGAATCAGCAATTAAAAGGTAAATTAATTTCTATGTGTAACAACAACAACAATTTAAAGAAGTTAACACACATATGTATATGGGAAATAACATAGACGCACAATATGCATGTTTATTTTGGATGACTGACTGTATTTGAAACGAAATGCATGAACCGGTTTTAGCATTCATATAAAGAAGAGTTTCTTTTCAAAAGCTTTTCACAATAGTTTTTCAATAAAATAATTTTTTTAACAGTATGTAGTTCATTGATAGTAGAAATTTCAGTCTTAAATTCTTTTAATTTTTTTAACCAAGATGTTTTACACTAGAAACAACATTATAAAGGGAATACATATTTAAAATGCCAAAAATTTGAAATAACAATATTTTTAAAATCCTATATTTTTATTTAATTATAATATTATTGTAGTTTTTAAGAAAACTATTGCTTTTAAAATTTTGTAAACTACAGTCGTTACTATTGCCACTGTACACGCAGAGAAAAAACATAGTTGCAACATGATCACCTCTACTATATTGTGCTTGCTGCAATCGGGTATGGTTGTCACAACTATATTATTGGTTATCTAACCATCAACATGGTTGCTACCGTCATTATTATAGTAAATATTTCACTATTTTGTGATGGTCACCTTCTACTTCATAACATGATTGGCTGTAACCATACTGTGGTAACAAAAATTCTAGCTATGAAAAAAATATGGTAATTATGCAACCATAAAATGCTGGCAACAGTCAATGAATAATTATACATCAAATAAAACATGACTTTGACATTTACAGTCCGTATATTATCTTGTTTCATAAAAACCAAAATGTATTAAAAAAACAAACATATATTGTTTACTAAAACTGGACAAATACCTTTCATGTGGCATCAAAACATTTCATCAATTGACCTATTAAGATCCAGTTAATTTTTTTTTTTTTTAACTTTAGAAGATTTTTTTTTTGAGGGTTTTTTTTCGAAAATTCCTTATACATGTAATATTATTTACAATAACCAATTCATTATCAAAATTCTATAAAATTATCGAAATTCTATAAAATTCTATATAAAGATTTTATATGGATCATATTATGATAATCCAGAAATCATAATATAATTATGGGGACCATAATCTACTAACATTTTAAGCATGCCATGATTTATCATATTGTGATAAATTCAACATCATAATATGTTAATTTAGAATCATAATATAGTAATTTTTGGATCATAATATAACTTTATTAATATTATGGTACAATTATGGATATTTTATTATCATAATATGATAACCATAATATAGTACGACTATGGTTGGCACAACCATAAACCCAAAAATATATGATGCTCTTCGAATATTATTCTCCCAACCATGTTTTTTCTTTGCGTGTATTAAAAAGGAAGGTAAAGGCAGCTACCACTCGTTGCTGTCAGTTTTGGGAATTTATCCCCAAATTGGGGATTTTGTTTCTTGAATTGGGGATGACAACAATATTTAAGGGGATATTTGGGAATAAATTATTAACAATTCTTTTCTTATAACTTTTAATATTTTTTCATTCCTGATAATATTTTAGAATTGGTGGTAATCTAAATCGGGGTTATATTTTCATACCAAAAACAGGGTTACATTTTCATAATGTATTTTTTTTAAACTAATACAACTCTGTTGATCAATACTGTTTCAACTTTATAGCTGTGAATAGTTGCAAGTTGGACAAATTTGCAATATACAACCTCATATCTCAGGGTAGACAGAAGAAAACGTTTTATAATAAACTCTTGGTTTTTTTTTAATTTTAAATTCATCATTACTTTTTAAATTAAAAAAAAAAATATATTAAAAAATGTAATGATATTAACTCATTTCCAGCCAATGATGCTGTTAGGCATCACGTATATTCCAGAAAATGTTTAGTTCGACCGCGTGCTATAAAAAACACAAATATTTTCGGATCCGATTGTATGTCCATATTGTGGAGACATTCTTTAAAAATGCCACAACCAAAAAAATTAAAAATAAAAATTTTTCTGACCAGATTTGGATTTTGGACTTCCCATCAACCATCAAAATCTCCACCAAAATTTAGTATTATCAGATTTGAAAAACATGTCCTGGCCGGTATTGGATTAAAATATTTTATTCTTTTTTATCAAATAAAATAAATTTAAATGTACAAATTACCGCTGCAAATGATTTACATTACAAAAATACGCTTCATTTTAAATTAATTTAGAGAACATGAATTTTGCTTTTGGGGAGTTTTGGGGACCAGAAAATAATAATTTGGGCATTTTTGGGTATGAAAAATAAATAATTGGTTATAAAGCCTTTAAAAAAACTGGCAGCACTGGTGTCACTGTGATTTATTGGAAAACAAAAGTCTAAGGCCGAGTTTTTGAAATTTGTTCTAATAATTAGAAACTTATCTAATTTATTTTTTTTCAATGAAGACCAAAATTTTATGTAAAGAAAAGTTGTTAAACTCACATCCCAAAAAATCGGCCTAAGACGATCTTTAGTACCAAACAGTGATGGCATGTAGAAAAAATTATCTTTGTGATTTTGTCTTTTCGAGCAAATGTAGCACAAAAAAAAATGCAAAAATCGTGTCAAAAATACAAAAATTAAAAATATTAATTTTACTTAAAATGCTTACACTCACCAAAAAAGTCTGTAATGGCAACTGAAAATTTTGCTGTTATTACGGGAAGTTTTGCTAATTTGAGCCCAGCGGTATGTTTTTGCTAATCTTAGCAACACATGTCTGCTGACTGTTAGTTCAATGAAATTTGTAGAAAAAAGTAGCTGCTGCTACTAAATTTAAGTAACTTTTTTGTAAAGTGGAATTTAAAATATGTTTGCTAAAATCAGTAACAAAAATTGACTAAATATTTTTAAAAAGAAAATGATAAATTCTTTTATGTTTTTATAATTTTGTACTAAAATTAATAATATTAATTTTTTTTTGCTAATTTTAGCAAACAGATTTTAATTTCCACTTTAAAAAAGTCTACTAAAATTTAGTATCGGCAGCTAATTTTTTCTACAAATTTTAGCAAAATTTTAGCAAAATTTCCCGTAATAACAGATACATTTTCAGTTGCCATTACAGAATTTTTTTGGTGAGTGTAACCATAATTTTACCATAACATGGTACTTAAAGTTATATTATGATCCGAAACTATGAAAAAGGATTTTATTAAATTTAAGAATATTTCTTTATGAAATGTTTTTGTTAAAGAAAAAATTTGATACCAAGTACTCTTAAGAAAACTTGCTTGATTCTATGAATTTTTTTTAAAGAAAAATACTTAAAAAAAAAATTTTAAATTCTAAGAAGAACATTTCTACTAGAAAAAGTCCTTATGATAAAATGTCCTCAAAGTCTAAAAGTTTTTTATTCAAAGGAAGGCCTTAGAATTTAAGTTCTTTTGAGAACATATGAATTTTTATCTAAGAAACAGTTTGAGAATTTAACTTTAAGAAAAATTTCATAGAATCTAAAAATCTTTCTATCAGAAAAATTTATAAAAATCTAATATTTTGTATACGAAACCTTTTTGTACAAAACATATTAATAAATTTTTTTTTTATTAATATTCTGAGTACTTATTTTACAAGAAATTAATAAATTAATATATATATATATTTATACCCTTCACCACAGGTGAAAGGGTATATATAAGTTTGTCATTCCGTTTGTAATTTCTACAATATTGATCTTAGACCCTATAAAGTATATATATTCTGGGTCCTTATGAAGAGCGAAGTCCGTCTGTCCGTCTGTGTGTGTTGAAATAGGTTTTCCGAAGAACCCAGACATGATGAGGACTTCATTGTTATTTATTTCTGTTAGATGTGATCCATTTCTGTTTGCTATTAAAAATCTGCCAGATTGGTTAAGAAATGGCTGAGATATTAGCAAAAAACCAGGACTACCTCTAATTTTTTCCGTAAGATCCCTTTGTTTAATATGTATGTAGAATTTTACGCATAAGAAACACATCCATTTGTTGAAATTCTTTTCTTTCATCTCCACCTTTTATACACAAACAACAATCACATACAAAGATTTGTCATTTAAATAAAAACCAAACAAATCTCTAATGAACGAAGACTTTTATATACATATGTACCTCTATTGACGATGATTTTGTGTGAGCTTCAATAGCTCAGTTGGCTAGACGCTATGTCACAAATACTTTTTTTCTCTAAGGCCGCGGGTTCGAATCCCGGTCAATTCACTTTTTTATTTATACATTTTTTTTTATTTTCTTAAGACTTTTTTTTGTTTTGTTTTTGTTTTTTTATTTATATAATTAATTTATATAAAATTTTTTATAAATAATTAAATAATCCATAAATAGGCTAAAAACATCAAAATTTTTATAAAAACACTCTGATACAAACAAAATACAAACGTTTTTATTTCTATTTTTTGCTCCGACTTAAAAGAATTCAAAAACAGATTTTTAAACTATTTTATTTCTCATATATTAAGAAAATTTTATACATAATTTTCCATTGAGTGCAACTATTTTAGGTCATAACTTATAATAATTTATAAAAAAAATTTATAAACTATTTTCCTTCAAATTTTAAAAATTAAGCTAAAGAAATTAAAAATATTTTTTAATGAAAAAGCGAAATAAAATCCCAAATGCAAATTTGCCAGCTAAATCAAACGTTGTTGTAGAAATAAAACACATGCAGTTCTAGTGATTTCTTTCAACGATTTGTTGAAATCTTTTCTTTCACATCTTCACCTTTTATACACAAACAACAAACATTATTCTAGAACTGTAATATAACCTATGGATACGTCTTACATAGCAAAAGATCGAACATCTTTAGTATAACAAATTTGCTGAAAAAACTCGAAAATATCGGTTCAGATACAAAAAAGTTATGCCCAAAACTTAATTTTTTTTAAATACCTGTTTTCTGGAACCATAAATCTTTCCGAGTCCAAGTTTTATCACCAAACTAAATGGTTAATTTCCTCTTAAAGGTGCCCGTATATGAATCTGTCCATTCCATATATGTCCATATATAAACTTCAGCTTTTTCCCAACCATGGTGAAGGGTATATAAGATTCGGCATAATTATTTATTTATTTTATTTAATTTTTATTATTTATTTTATTTTATTTATTTGTTTTATTTATTAATTATATAATTACAAATTATATGTTAATACCCTAACCGAGCACTAGCAATAAAGGCCTTCGGCTCGTTGTAGCGAAAACAGACCAGAGCCTCTGGTGGGAGTTGAACCCGCGACCCCCGCACTGATAAGCTAGCACGCTACCAACTAGCCTACCGGGGCGCTCAAATCTTACTTGTTAAATTTGTTATTGTTTTTATTCAAAAGAATTAAAATATATAAAATAAATAAAGAATCTTTTTGACAATAAATACTTTGTCAATGTATTGATTAGCGAAAATTATAATGTCTTAGACATTTTCCAAAATAAAATCTCCATTGTGAATGATATAAATAAAAAGCAAATAGTAGTGTCGCCAACTTTTTTTTGCCAAGAAAATGCTAAATTTGATAAGAAAAGCGCTGCAACATATGGAAATATATCATTTGTGAGATTTTACATGACATATTATTTGTTTATAATTTAATTTTAAATAATGTTATGTATGTAAAATCTCAAAAAGAAATTTTCTTTTCATATACAAAACTCGAAACCAAGAGGGATTCTGGTGGAGATCAATACATCGTTGGAATCTACTTTCTTATAGCTCTGCACAGACACGCGGTATCCCCATGTATTTTTTGTTTTCTTATGTGTCCAAACATTTTAATTCAAAATAAAATGTCTCACAAATTTATATTTTTCCATATGTTTCAGCGCTTTTCTTATCAAATTTAGCATTTTCTTGGCAAAAAACAAAGTTGGCGACACTACTATTTGCTTCTTATTATAAATAATATATCACAATACGTAGTTGTGAAAACGTATTTAACCTACGTATTTATTTTTACACCCTTAAAAACATTTGCTAAATAATATTTTTTTTTTACTAAAAATCAGTACAAAAATAGTAAAGTGGGATTGAAAACTGTTTACAAATTTTTCTACTAACTTTTTTTTCTGAGTCAACCAGTTCACTTGATCGAAAGATATATTGTAACAAAACGCTCATTTTGTTTTACGTTCCTTAAATTTTTTGGTCCGTCACAATTTAATATCAGATATTTTTTAAACTGATTTTCTGGAACTTTTTTAAATTTATTAATTAAAAACGGTGAAAAAGACCAACGAACTGAATTTAGTACGCTATGGAACAAATTATTGAAATTTTTCTAGAACAATTGAACTAGAGAAACGAACTAGTTTTGTAAGATACTCCTTCTAATTGTAAATTTGCACCGGCAGAGTACATCATCATACCTGTCGCAAAATGAAATTTATTAAGATTTCTTTTTGTATTTAAATTTAAATACAAAATTTCTTTATTGAGAAAAAGTTAGTAACTCATCCTGAATACAGATGGTTGTAGAACAATTGGTTGCAAGATTAATATATGTATAAACAAAATTATAAACACACTGAGAAGTACAAGCAGAAAAAAATATTTTAACTTTCTTTTGTTAACATTTTTAATAGTGATGGATGAGTGGCCAATAACTCACGGTGATTTAAAACAAACCAAAATAAAATTAATTCAAAATTATTTTCCCTTATGAATGTCGTAAATAATTCCTAATTCCATTGCTGAAACAAAACTAGGGCGAGAGAAAAAAAATTAATGTTATTTATGTTATAAACTAAATTTAACCGCGATATAGAACTACAAGGCTTCTTTTAATTAGATGAGTTTTAAAGCTTGATAATAGCTGTTGCCTATGCGACAAGCTATCGAAGTTGGCTTATGTCATCCATATAAATTTGACATATGCCTACGTTTAGTGCTAACGCTAAATGTTAAATAACAACGCTTAACGTTACTTAGCTTAACGCTTAACGTTTCTTAGCTTAACGCTTAACATTACTTAGCTTAACGCTTTACGTTACGAAGCTTAACGTTACTTATCCAGCATTTGGTAGCTTCCCCCATAAATAGAGGTACTATTGATTTCAATGTTCTGTCACATTTTTATAAATTACCCCTTTTTGTAACTTGTTACCAACTTCTTAACTCATCCACCCAACTCACCACTTAGCATAAGTGTCATGAGGCCATCTCTATTATTATAAAAGCAAACTCCCCTGATATAACGGCTTTTTGTTAACAACAATGGGTTGAGTGCCAATAAATATACAGCAAATTTTTAAAATGAATAAAAGTTTAAGCGCAATACAAATGAAAATTAAATATTCTAGCGTAACGGATAAAATAAAAAATATATCAACAGAATCGGAAAAGTGAAATAATTATAGTTTAGGTTGCCATTTTATTTAGAATGTATATTTGATTAGTTTAAAGACATTTAATTGAAAATATATATGTAGATACAGTGGTTCATAGCTTATTTCAACCAGCCAGCACCTATTCAGAAGTTATAGTGGGTTTAATTTCACAACTTACAAAAAGGAACTTTATTCAGTCTCAAAGATACATTTTGTAAAACTTACAAACTAAAAACTAAAAATAAAGAAACATAAAAAGTTACAGCTTATTTAAACCATCTAACATAAACAACGATTAAAGTAAAAAATATAATATTTTTTTTTTAAATTTTAAAACTAAGTATGACCTGCCTTTTGATCTACAACTGCTTTCAACCTTTTTTGCATCGATTCCACTAACTTTCGAGTAGTTTGGGGAGTTATTTTTGCCCATTCCTCAACTAATGCAGCTTTAAGGTCATTTTTATTTGAAATCTGGTGTTTGTGGACGTTTTGATTTAAAATTGCCCATAAATTCTCAATGCAATTGAGATCAGGTGATTGTGCCGGCGGTTGCATCAAATGGGGGCAATTCCAAATAAGCCATGTTTGGACAATTCCCGACTTATGTTTCGGGTCATTATACTGATTGAACCGAAATTCCTGTATTATACCCAGGTTTTCGGCACTTTGCAGTAAATTGGATTTTAATATTTTGAGGTACACATTTTTGTCCATCGTACTGTCAATAAATTCCAAATTCCCTACCCAGGCTGCTGACATACAAGCCCAAACCATAACGCTGTCACCGCCGTGTTTGACTGTAGCTTTTAAGTTTTTGTTTTGGAGCTCCGTATTTGGCTTACGCCAGATATATGTTTAACCATCCGAGCCGAAAATATTAAATTTAGACTCGTCGGAATATATTACTTGCTCCCAAAAGCTTAAGTCTTTCACAATATGTTCTTTGGCGAATTTAAGGCGCGCTTGCTGATTTTTCTTATTTATAAAAGGTTTTTTGCGGGCAACTCTACCATTAAAATCATTGTTTCGAATTACACGACGGATAGTTTCTGCACTACACGTTTTAATTAATTCATTTTTAACTTGAACAGCTAGTTTTGGAGCTTTTGAATTTTCCCTCAGTTTCATTAAAAATTTTGTTGGAAGCTTTTCTACCCTTATTATTGATCCTATTTTCACGCGCAGACAGACCATCTCAGGTATTTTCAAAATGTCTGATGACCAATTCTTGCTGTTCTGTGGTAGTACGACGTCCCATTATCCAAAAATGCGCTTGTGAACCACTTCACTGGCGAAAACATAACTAAAAATTGATCTTAATAATGGCGACAATGATAACAAAGAATACACATACAAATAGTGTGATCGAAACAATTCACCAAATTAGCTGGTTGAAATAAGCTGTGACTTAAAATAGTATGTCATAACTACGTTTTTTGTTCTAGCTAATATGGAGAATCACTTATTTTGTTTTTTATTTTAAATATTCTCTTTAAACTGCGATATTTATAAAATTGCATTTAAATAGTTTCGATATTTTGTTTTGCGTAGAAGTTATACTCAGATAAATATTTTAATTTTAAGTGGTTGAAATAAGCTGTGAGCCACTGTATTTTGCAATCAATTCCCTAATTTTTTATCTACAACTTTATAAATTGATTTAATTTTTTTTTTTTAACATTTTACAATAAAATTTCAAAATATATCTTTTATAACATTAGTATAGCAAAAAAAAAAAAAATTGAGAAAACAAAAAATTTCGATGAGAAAATAAAATAAGTTGCAGCTATCACGGAAATAGGAACAAAATTTTGAATATCTAATTATATTGACAACAATGGAGACATTTGCATTGTGTTTATACTCTGTATATTTACTAATGTTTCCATTTGGGTTAATCTATTAACCGATTCGTCGATTAATCTCCTCCATTTTGGTTAATGTTGAAACAAATAATTAAAAACTCAAATAATTATTCGGCCCGAATAATCGATCGATTAACTGTTTAAATTCTTAATATGGATTTTTTTCAGTTCTAGGTAATAAATATTCAAGCCCACACTCAAAAAAAAAAAATTAACTAGAATTTAGAAAAATTAACTTATTTAAAGGAAAAATTGAAATGAAAACGGCGCCAAAGACATTATTTTACCAATATTTAATAAATTTTTCCTTGAAATTAAAAAACAAATTTTACTTAAAATTTGGTCAAAATTTTTAAATTATTGAAAAATTTTTACTACTGAGAAAATTTTTATTAGGAAACAGTAAAATTTCCTTTTAATTAGTTCATAGATCATCTAAAATTTTACTGTTAGTAAGAAATTGTTTCATTGGTTTTAAGAAAAATTTTATTTTATTGAGAGAACTGCAAAAAGGGACGCCCTACGTGACACACAGCATCTATGGCTTAGAAACACTGGGGGTCCTTTGTCTTCTTAAATTAACTAATTTAAGAATATTGTTGCAAAAATACAAAATATCACAGTTACATTTCTTGTTATTATTGGGAAATGGAAAAATGTCATAAGTTTATTTTTTTAATATAACATAAAAGCGCAAATTCGAAATTTTTAACCTTTTGCTAACAAAATTTTAAACAAATATTTTAAGCTACTTTAAGTTCAATGTTAAAGACTGTTAAGTATAGAGAGAAGCATGTGAGCCATTTTTGAATCACGCATCAAAAATGACAATCATGTACGATAATTTTTTTAAATGGTTACTTTAATTTGTTTCATTTAATAATATTTTTCTTGAAAATTAGGAAAACCAACTAGTTTGTTTTTAATTTATTGTGTTTTTTTTTTTTTTTTTTTTTTTTTGGAATAGAATATTGAAAATTATTTAAACGTTTTCCAACAAAAAAAAAATCCTATACCAAATTTTATTATTTTTTAAAAATTAGAAAACTTTAATTGAAAAAAAAAGAATATTTTATAAAAATTTTTAAAATGTATCTGAACTAAGTTGAATGCAGATTTTCCTTAGCAATAGTTCATCAGTTTCTAAAATCAAGTAAATGTTTATTATTACATAGGAAAAAATTTATTACTTTTTGTTTTTAATTATCTGAACTAATTTGTAGAAAAAAATTCTTAGAAATTAAAAAGTGGAAGACTTAAAAACTGAATTTGGAAATGGCTTTCTAAAATTTAGTTAAGTAGTAACGCGAACAAAAACTGAACACACATTAAGTTCAAGTACTTTCTCGATTTAAGTTACACACGTTTATTTGAACTAAATGGGAGTAAATTATGTCCTATTTTTTTTTTTGAACTAAACTTAATTTTATTACATTTGAGTGTGGAAATTTCTTAAAACTAAGATGTTTTTTTTTTAATTAATAAATTATTATTTAATTCACTTGTTTTTTTTCCTAAAATCAAGGAATATTACTTAGGAAAAATACGAACTATTTCCAAGTATATAAACTATTTCGATTTTCCTCAAACTTAGGTATTTTTATTCCTTTTAAGAAAATTTTTCTAAGTTTTAATAATATTTTACTTTAATTGAGTACAATTTATAAACTATTATGAAGGAAATTTTTTATTACATTTTAGTTCATGTCTTTTTTTTTGAGTTCAAAGTCGATTTTATAAAAAATATTTATTTTTTATCCAATATTTCGCTATCTCAATGGGCAATTTATTATTACCTAGAACTTGCATTAATAATGTCAAAGAAATTAAACTGAATTTTTTCCATTATTTTTTCAGAATTTCTTTTTTTTTTTAATTTTAACCAAAGTAAAACTTAAAAAGAGTAACTAAAATAAAATAATAGAGTGAAAGTGTTACTTAGGGTTTAGTAGATCATTTTTTAAGCAAGAGGTATATATAGGCTTTATGAAATACAATAGACAATTTTGAATTTTTGTTTCTATTCCTTTCAAAATTATAAATCATTTAAACTATGTATTCATGTTCTACAAGACAGGGTTGCATTTGTATTAAATCGATGTCAATTAACAGATAATTGATATGCCAACTCTGTTGGAATTTCTTACATGTCCCAAGAAAATTCCATAAAACCTGAACACGTTTACTTAAATTTAAATGGAAGATGATATACTCTCAAAATATTCGTGCATTAAAAATAATCTAAAATACATATTAAATTAATCGAAAATACAATCGAAAAGAGGACTACTAATTTTTCATTATATTCAGACCATTCTGTTGATTATTTTCAATCATTTTTTAATAATCGAAAAAAAGTAGTAAAAGCAATCGAAAGTCGTTTAAAATAACCATCAAATTTTAACTGACAAATTGTAGAAAAAAAAAACGATTTTTGTAAAATTTAATTTTTTATTTGAGTGTCATTTTGCAAAACACTACAACTATCTGCACAAGTAGATCTAGGAATCCTTGTTTTAAGGTTTATAACTGGTTACTTCTAGAATAATTTTAAACAAAAATCTTTGGTGTTAAAACACATTTTAGAAAAGCTAGAGCAGCCTCTAGAACAGGCAGAGTTAAGACAAAATATCTATTAAAATGTTTATTTTGCTGTATTCTTTGCCTCTTAGCAATCAACCACGTGGCTTTGAGAATTATTTTTATTATATATGAATACAGTTTTTTAATTTATTTGATTTATGTTAATTTATCAAAATCTATTAAAAATGTTAAACTGTAACAGCTTAAGTTTTGTCAAAAATATTTCACGAATTCACTTATTTCCAATTAATTGCACAAACACAGAAAAAATCGTTACAATTTACTGGGTGAGGCCCTGACAGGAGTATGAGGGTACAAAACTAATGTTGATTATAAAACTTAAAAAAAAAAATATTTTTTACTCGACTTAAGTGCTTTTGTCAAAAGTCCACATTTTGTTATTGCATTTTTATACCCTTCACCATAGGTGGAAGGGTATATATAAGTTTGTCATTCCGTTTGTAATTTCTACAATATTGATCTTAGACCCTATAAAGTATATATATTCTGGGTCCTTATGAAGAGCGAAGTTGATTTAACGATGTCCGTCTGTCCGTCTGTCCGTCTGTCCGTCTGTGTGTTGAAATGGGTTTTCCGAAGAACCCAGACATGATGAGGACTTGATTCTTTTTTATTTCTGTTACATGTGATCCATTTCTGTTTGCTATTAAAAATCAGACAGATCGGTTAATAAATGGCTGAGATATTAGCAAAAAACCAGGACTACCTCTAATTTTTCCAGTAAAATCCCTTTGTTTAATATGTATGTAGAATTTTGAGCATAACAACACATCCATGTGTTAAAATTCAATACACAAACAACACACATACAAAGATTTGTCATTTATATAAAAACCAAACAAATCTCTAATTAACGAAGACTTTTATATATGTACCTCTATTGACGATGATTTTGTGTGAGCTTCAATAGCTCAGTTGTCTAGACGCTGTGTCACAAATACTTTTTTTTTTCTCTAAGGCCGTGGGGTTCGAGTTTCAAATCTCGGTGAGGTCAATTCACTTTTTTTTGTACATTTTTTTTTATTATTTTCTTAAGACTTTTTTTTGCTTATTTTTGTTTTTTTTTTAACATTTAATAATTAATTTATATAAAATGTTATATTAATAATTAAATAATCCATAAATAGGCTAAAAACATCAACATTTTTATAAAAACCCTCTGATACAAACAAAATACAAACGGTTTTATTTCTATTTTTTGCTCCGATTTAAAAGAATTTATAAAAACATTTTTAAACCATTTTATTTCTCACATATTAAGAAAATTTTATACATAATTTACCTTTGAGGGCAACTATTTTAGGTCATAACTTATAATAATTTATAAAAAAAATTATAAACAATTTTCCTTCAAATTTTTAAAATTAAGCTAAAGAAATTACAAATATTTCTAATAAAAAAGCGAAATAAAATCCTAAATGCAAATTTGCCAGCTAAATCAAACTATTTTGTAGAAATAAAACACATGCAGTTGTAGTGATTTCTTTTAACGATTTGTTGAAATTCTTTTCTTTCACCTCTTAACCTTTTGTACACAAACAACAAACACTATTCTAGAGCTGTATTATGACCTATGGATACGTCTTATATAGCAAAAGATCGAAAATCTTTAGTATAACATATTTATTGAAAAACTCGGAAATATCGGTTCAGATACAAAAAAGTTATGCCCAAAACATACATTTTTTTAAAATAAATATTTTCTGGAACCATAAATCTTCCCGAGTCCAAGTTTTATCTCCAAACTAAATGGTTAATTTCCTCTTAAAGGCGTCCGTATATAAATCTGTCCATTTCATATATGTCCATATATAAACTTCAGTTTTTTCCCAACCATGGTGAAGGGTATATAAGATTCGGCATAGCCGAATTTAGCCGCTCTTACTTGTTTTTTTATAAAAACCTTTTTAAATCTTTAATTTGAAAATCAGATAGTCTCTTTAGCTTAGTGGGTAGAGGTCCTGTCTGATAATCTGATGTCCCATGTTAAAATTCTGGCATGATCAAAAAAAACAACAAAAACAACAACAATTAAACTATTTCTAAATTTAATTTTGCAAAATCTAATTTTAGAAGAACTTATTTTTGGTTTTACCTTCGTTTTGCCAACACTAACATAAATTAGTATGATTTGATTGGCGAATTAAAATTAATTTTTTTAAATCATGATTAATTTACTTGGGATCTTTTCATAGGCATTAATATTTGGGTTACCCTGTGTCTTTTTTTTTAAATATATTCCTGGAGATGGAAGTCTTCCAAACCTGTGCTATTTTTATTTTCGCACTACATTAATACTCTAGCAGAGCAAAAATTTTCTCCCTTTTGCCCTATCAAGCTTAGTTTTCCACATTCCAGCCATTTAAAAAAAATACCATTTTACAAAATGGCGAACATGTAAAAACTATGTGGACAAAATTTTTGGAAACATAATTGTTCTTATTTGAAAGTCAAGTTAAATGTTTCTTTTTATTTCGTTTTAATTCGCAAATCAAATCAATCTTCATTTTAATACGCGAATTAAAAAAATAATTATAATTGAAATGATATTATACAATTGGTATCAAAACAAATTCAAATGAACTTAATTAATCAATTATGACTTTAAATCCGATTTAATAAATTGATTTATAAAATATTGAATCAATTTGCTGAATTACAAAAATAATTATATGTTTCGCAAATTTATTCAATAAAGATTTATCTTTGCAAGTACTGCCCCAGTGTGTGTCTCTCTCTCTCTGATGCTTTTTAAACAACCCAACCTTTTGTCTAATGATAGTATTATTTTGAGATTAGAACAGTGCAGGGATGGAAAACATGGTACAATTGTACCTTTTTTGGTACATTTTTACCTTGGTTGGTACCGTGGTACTACGGTGGCTCATTTAGTACAATTTGAAATTTTTTCAAATTTTCAATTTATAACTTGATAAAACAACATAACATAAAGTCGATTTTTTTTAAAGCAACTAAAAATTAAAACCTGTTTTTATTTATTCAGCTACTATAGTGAAAAATAAAGTCAGTTTTAAGTTGAAATGTTTGCATATACATTGTACTAAAATATTCGGAAGTGGCAAAATTGAACAGCTGTTTTTAAATTACCGCTCAAAACAAAAAAATACTAAAAAAGTGTATTATTCTTAAAAAGTTATTAAATGCCTTTAAATTTTTTAATAGCAAATCCTGAAAAGGTTAAATTGCCCTCGAGGCAGACACTCAGAAAAAAAGATGTGACATTTATAAAAATTAGAGTAAAATTTTTCAAAGTTTTGTGGTAATTATACGACTACATAAAATTAACGATAAATTTTGTATCACCACGTCAATTTATAGTGTCTAAGCAAATCTAGCTCAATACGATAAAATTGTTAAAAAAAGCGGAAAAAATTTTGGTACCGTGAGGATCGAAAAAGTACAATTTGTTTGTCTTGTTGGTACAAAAACAGAAATCATATTTTCCATCCCTGGAACAGTGCTGTTCATTTGATGGGACAATTGTCCCCTGCTCAACTCACATGTATTCTTACGCTCTTGCTTTTAGTCGTCACTGAAACAGCGACGAGTGAACATGTGTAGCGGATGTATGCTGATTTTTTTTTTCAATGCACTGAAAAAAATTAATAGCAATGTACGAAAAATATTTTATGACACAACAAGATCTATAAAAATCTTTAATAGACTTAATAAAAAAAACGCATTTTTTTTAAATAAAAGTTGAAATGCTTCGAAAAATTCGAGTCCGATCGTTCATTCATTTATTCCGATCAAATGTATTTGTTTTTCCATTTTTTTAACAGAATAACATAAGAAATCCAACATATTAAAGATATTTTATTAATATGTAAATATAATGAAATCTTTAATATCGATTAAAAAAATCTTTAACTTTTTGTTTTTATACAATAAAAAAATTTAATTTTTGTTTAATTTTTATTTCTTTAAAACAGTTTCATATTTTCAATAAAAAAAAAAAATAAATTCATTCAGATACTAGCACTGCTTTTAACCCATTGAACATTTCTTACAGTGCAATTCTCATTTTCTCACAAACACAACTACATTTTTATTTTTGAACAGCACTGGATTAGAAGAAAAGAACTTTTTGTCAAACCTTACACCTGCACCTATTAAAATTCCAGCACTGATTCGCCATTGTCTTTGTTCTTTTAAATCCCATCACTGATTTTCCATTATCAAATTTATTTTTGTGGTATCGTTTGTGCGGTTCGGTTGTTTACGTTTATTTAGTTAATTGCAACGCCGGCAGCGCACAGTGGTCGATATACCGAATCTGGTGGCATTTAATTCGCAAATGAATAAAAACAAAGCCTGATGCATAATTTCGACTATAAAATGCGTAATAAATTAAACTGTAAACAATTTTCATTTATTTCAGAGCTTTGAATACAAATACAGTGAAAATAGTATGTCTATAATTTAACACAAATATTTATAATTTTCAGCCTATAACAAAATTTGTTAAATTCCACCACTTTTTTTGTTAAAGTTGCTGACACCTAGCCAAAAAATTAGAAATATTTCTGTTAAATTACAGACATATTATTTTGAGTGTAGTTAATATAATTAATAAAAATTTCTTAAAGATAATGTATTTGTTTTTAATCTGAATCGGAAGTATCAGAACCAACAGTGTCTTCATATACTATTGGCTCTGAAATTTTGTACATCCCTTCCAATTTCGATGTTGTTCCGGGAGTAGCTAGAAGGTCGTTTGGAGAGCGTGGATATGAGAGGATCAGATGAGAAAAGAAGTGAGTGCATTAAATCCTCCATTGTGTTTTTTCTTGAATTTTTTCGTGACGGCGTTGCATCCTCTATACCATTCTTCCTCTATGCTCTAATTCCCGATTTTTTTTATATATTCTCCTTGAATTCGTTGTAAAATTTAGTTGCAGCATAGAGGAAGAATGGTATAGAGGATGCAATGCCGTCAGCGGCCAAATAAAATATTATACAGAATACAAAGGTTCGGAAACTTGGAGAAAACTGGGGAAAATTGAGCAAATTTCCCTGATTTCTGCAAAAATTTGAGTAAATTTCCCTGTTTTTAAACCTTTTTTTTAAAATCCAATTGGGAAATCTGCTAAAACTAATTGGATTTGCAAAGAAATTCAATTGGAATCGCAAAAAAAACCAATTTGAAAAGATGCTGAACCTTTGAAATCTGCACATACAAAAGAAAGAGAACGTTTTTTACGACGTGAGAGACATCGTCATGGTGTGGTTGCAGCTCATTCCTCAAGTAAACCGGTTGTCTGAACGCATTGTCCGTGCCCGAAATTAATACATACATATATATTGTGAATAAGTGCAAGTGTTTTATTTTATTGAAAATATTAAAAGATCTTTTTGGATTTTAAAAAAAGTGTTAAAACATAAAAGAAATTACCAAATATAAGCAGCAATATGTGTTATTAATAAAAGTAAATTTATAAAATTCATTCCAGTGTTTGCTCATTTTTTTTATGAAAAAAGTTATTCATTTTGTTTGCTCTATTTTCTATACTCTCAAATAAATAAAAAGAATTTTGTGATTGTTGTTGTTTCTATATTTTTGCATTGGGCGAGAGTAATCATGATTGAAAAAACAGCCCAATAATGTTCCTAATTAGTAAAGTAGTTAAATTTCAAGTAAAAAATAAATGATATTGTTTTTCTTTTTGTTCTTCTTTTCATATTTAAAATATTTATTTTTGGGTGTTTGCTAAAATTCAAATTAATTCATATTTTTCCTCAATGGTAATATTCCTCCTAGAAAAAAGAGAGCGAAAAATACATTTTAGCAATTTCAGTAAAAAGGTTTGATCTCTTTATTGGAAATGCAATAATAATCAAATGCATTTTGATTTTTGTGTGTGTGTTTTTTTTGTAATTATCAGTTATTACTGATATTTAAAAAAATATAAATAATAATTAAATTAATATTATTTAAGTGAATATAATTATTGTATAAATTAATAAAGTTTAAACGGTAATCGGTTCGCGCGATAAAAATAAAATAAAGATTTGGTAAAAGAAGCTCTGCCGGCATTACAAATAACTAATTGCTGGGTGAGTATTACAAATGTATAATATCCAATAAATACTACGATTAGTGAGCAACCGATTAATCATCCAGAATTTCGGCCACAGTCTCAACCCATTTATATCCGCTGTTACATATAAATCATTCCATGTTAAAATGGAATACTTTTTTAAATCACAGCAGGTTTTTGAAAATAAATAAATAAATTTTAGGAAGCTGGTATTAAAATATAAAAACTGAATAAATTTTCCGGCCTGACGATTGCTGTATTTTAAAAACTAGTGGACCGATTTGAATGGTTTAATGGCTTATTTTATAGGCGCTGTATAAATATCTGTTCCAAATGCATTTAAATATAATTGAAAAAATTCCTTTTTTGTAGTTTTTAACTTTCTTGTATATTTTTTACCATCACACCGTTTCCACCTAAATATTCATAAAAGGAAAATATATCGTGGTCTGGCTACAAATTTACTAAATAAATCCCGAATAGTACAGAGTCAAAAGGCAATGGGTTTCTTTTTTTTATTATTATATTGATATAAAATATATAAATTACACTATGCGGCACTTCGATAAAAAAAAACTTCAGTGAAAGCGAGTGATTCCAAGTAACGATTACATGTCGATTAAGATTGAATTACACAATCGTAATTCGTAAGTCTTCGTTATTTTAAATCATCCGCATTTCAATTTACGGTTCAATTTTCCTTTAAAATTTGTTAAAATTTAAAAGAATTTTTTTTTTTTTTTTGGTAACATAAAAAGCATGATTTGCCAGAAATGTATTATTCGTTATTTCATCCAAAATCCGCTGAAAACAGAAAATTTAATATCGAATAATATATATATTATTTTTTTTTTGTTGTAAATTATCTTTAACAACATTTTTTTAAAACAAAAATAAAAAAAAGCGTTCCAAAGGCACAGAAATTATAAAAATAATTATAAAAATATCACAAATTTTGTTATTATTGCTCGAAAACTTTAAAATAAATTTATATTCAAGTCCTTTACACATAAAAAAATAAATTATAAAAATATTTGAAAAAAAAAACCTTTATGCTGTAAATGAAAGTTTAAACCAACAATCCTTCGTATTTGATATGTTTATCAATATTGCAACATTTAACATTATGCAACAATATTAGAATTTAATTTCTTTTTTAATAAACTTCATATTTGTATCAAAGTAAAAAAAAAATTATTTTAATTTTTAGCCGTCATTTTGATTTTTTTTGGAATAAACTTAGGATTTTTATTTTTGTTTAATTTGTTTTTTTGTTGTTTACATTTGATTAGGGCTGCCGCAATTGTCGATTTTTCGTCTTATTGTCAATTTTCTTTGTTAATAAATATGTAAAATGCTAAAAATTTATTTTTTTTTGGAAAAGTGACTTTTGACAGCCCGGGTTATAATTGAATTCATTTAAGATAAATGATCATAAAGTTGTTCGAGTCTCACTTGAACAAATTTTTATATTTTATATGAAAAAAATTATAATAAGATGAGGCCAAAACTCCATGATAATCGAATCAAAACTTATATTTTTATAACTAATTTTTTCATTATTTGATTCAATTATATAGAGTGACTTTCTGATTCAAAAATAGATCTGATTAAAAAAGTATTTTAGCTAGGAAATTTAAAAATTTCATGTCAAAAACAAGAAATAAAAAACTGGATAGTTCATTATTATTAACAGGATTAAACTTTCTGTGGGAAAAGGAATTTTGATACTTTATCACAATAGTTTTTATTATATGAATTTTTGCTGATCTGATTTTTCAAGATATCGAATCAATTTTTTATGTTTTTTTTGCATTAAAAAAAAAAATATTATACTAATATGCGAGAATGGAACTCCATAAGTTCCAAAATTATACCCCACTGAATTTATAACTTTCAATTATTTCTTCGAAATTTTATCCACCTTTTACACGATGGCGGCGAATATTGATACAATTTAGGATTTTAAAATAAAAGAATGCTTTTATGCATAAAATTATGTTCTAGATGGACCAAGCAAACCCGTACAAGAGTTTTCTAAGACATTATTTAATAAAGTATAAAAATTTAAAAACTTACAATTTTTGTTAAAAATTTTTTTATAAAGTTTTTCTAAGAAATTTATAAAAATGAAAATTTTTAGAAAAAATATACATTTTATTATTTTTTAAATTGAATTAAAATCAGCTGTAGCTGTGCAAATTTTCGAAAAAGAAGGTTTGAAGAAAAGTTATCGAAGTTTAAAAAAACACGCGATGTTTCTTAAGCATGTGACTTAATTTTTTTGTGCTTGTAAGTTTGGAAATACATGGAATTTCGTTTTTAAATTTTAGTATGATATATTTTTGTGAAGGATTCCATCAATTTACGAAAGAAAAAAATTCATAAAAATTAATGTTCTGAGACGAAGTCCGTCTGTCCGTGTAAACTTTGTAATCAAACTGCAAATATAAGATATTTGTTAATTAAAAAAACATTAATATTTCTTTTTTGGGCATCATCAAAACTATTATCAAATTACCCCAAGTTCTCCTATAAATTAACAAATCTGATCGAATTCACTAAAAATTATTTAATCAATTTATATCATTTAAATTATTCAGTTATTGAATTCATTTATGATGAAATAATTCGATTGATAAATTTGGAATTTCTATCGATTTGTTATTAATTCAATTTTGTTTCAAACAATTGATGAGTTTGGGTTTGTTGTTGTTTATTTGATTTTAAAATGTGGAACATTAGCAATTTCGTTAAATTATTACATTTTTTTTAACTTCAACTAATTTTTGAAATTTGTTGTACACAGAAAAAAGTATAAAAGTATTTGTTAAAATTTAAATTCGATTTCTAACAATTTTTTGTTTGAAATTGTTATTTTTTCATATAAAAATTCTTTAAATATAATAATTTAAGTTAAGAAAAATTAATAGTTTTTTTTTTTTTACTTACAAATTCCATTGTTGGTGTCTTTTTAATTTATTTTTTTAATTTTTTTATTGTATTTACAAAAATATTTTATGAAAGATGTTTAATATTATAAACAGGGTTTTGTGAATTTTGTTCTGTGTACACATAAAAAATTTACAATATCCTGTTTCTTTTATAGAACATTTTTTGTAAATACAAAAAAATATTTTTTAAATTGGCACCAAGAATGAAATTTGTAAATACCAAAAAATTTTTATTATATTTTTGTAACTTTAATTTTTATTTTTAAAGAATTTTTTTTATGAAAAGTAATAATTTACAAACATTTCAAACAAAAAATTTTTAGAAATCGAAATTTAAAAAATATTTTTAATTGCTTTCAAATTTTGTGATACTTTTTCTGTGTATAGATATTTTAATAATTTAATTCACTGAGTTTTTAACATTTAATAATTTCAAATATTGAAAAAGTTTAAAAAAGCAACAAGAAACTCAAAACATAGGAAACTATCTAAATAGTACCAAATGAGTCATAGCAGTACCATAATTCTTTTGAGGTTCTAATAGTACCACAAAAAATAACTATAGTTGCAACTTTTACATTTCTGGTATAAACCACCCACCTCCCCCCACCCTAAATTTGCTTAAATGAACTTTAATAAAAGTACAGTTCGCAAATCCAAACATAGTAGGATGAAGTTTTGGTACATAGATTGGTACATAAGTTTATGTATATTAGATCTTATTTGCCGTCTGTCTTTCTCCTCACTCTCTACATAATTCATTTTTAATTTTATATTTTGCGTTTCAGTTTCCTTGTTGTTGTTTCCGTTTCTACCATAAACTCACTACTTTATAACTTATTCTCTCAATCTATATAATATTAATAGTTATTCTCTCATTTTTATAATGCAAATAAAGTTTTGTTTTTCCTTTTCAAGCATTCTGTATTTCCCCTTTCCGAAATAATATACTTTTGAGACTATTTAAAAGTATGAGTTAAAGAGAGTTGCTGCATTTAATCATAATTTCATAACATTTATAATATAATTATTGACGAGTTCATTAATAAACAACAATAACACTGGATGAAAAGTGCCGAAATTTACCAATGTTCAGACTATATCAGAGAGTAGTACCTATTTATATAGTTTTGCTTAGCAACATCAAAATTAGTCGTCTCGTGTCTCTTTAATTGTTAACAACGCGTGTGTTCCGTGTAGAATATCGGATAGGTAAAAATAAAAGTTCGGGAAAGTGAAACAGTGACAAAGACATTTTACATTATTGGACAAAGCCGACAGACACACACAGTGTAAAGGAGAAAAAGAGAAAATCGTTTAATTTAAACTGAATGTACGGATGTGTGTATGTTGCTATGAAAGCTCTTTGGTTTGGTTCGTTAACATCATCAAAATTTGTCATCTCGTGTCACTTTAATCGTTAATTGACGAGTTTTGTTTTCCTTGTAGAATATCGAATAAGTAAAAATAAAAGTTGAAAGTGATACATTTGAAATTATTGGACAAATCGGACAAACATTGTAAAGGAGGAAATGTGAAAATATTTATAATTGACACTGAATTAAAGAAATGTGATTTTATTAAAGTTTCTAGTTATTACAGGGATAAACAAATGTGTTAGAAAGAAAAAAGACACAGAAAAGTGAGGAGAACAAGTGATATTGATAGAATATTAATAAATTTAAAATTTTATTTCTTTATAAAAAAAAGCAAAATAAATCATAGACACCAAATAATGTATAAGATGTAATTTGAACCATCATGTATAACGGCAACGAATCAGCAATTAAAAGGTAAATTAATTTCTATGTGTAACAAGAACAACAATTTAAAGAAGTTAGCATACATATGTATATGGGAATTAACATAGACGCAAAATATGCATGTTCAGTTTGGATGACTGACTGTATTGAAAACGAAATGCATGAACCGGTTTTAGCATTCATATAAAGAAGAGTTTGTTTTCCCATAAATACCCACACAATTTTATAAGATCCCCAAAAAATCCCCTGTCCCAATTAGAAAATATTTGAATATAAAATTCCCACAAAAAATCCTCTAAATTTTTTTAATTGCATTTTAATAATAATTATTAATTTGAGAATATATTTTTTTTTTCATAGGCAAGCAATTATAGACATTAAATAAAAATGTTTAAACACAAAAAATATATTTAAAAAATTTAAACCTGCTAATTATGATATTCCAATATTTTTTTTTTTTTTTTACATTAAACACTTAGAAGCAACAATATTGAAAAAAATATTATAAATTTTGTATATTTAGTTGCAGTTTTTTTTAACAAACTTTTTATTATTAATAAAAAAAAAAGTCAGTTAAATTTCAAGAAAAATTCCTGTTTAAGTTCGAAAGTTAAAACCAATTATGTTCAATAAAATGTAGAATTATTCCGAAAACAACATTTTGTTGTAAACTAGTGTTGTTTCAGTTAACTACAAACACAACTTTATACTGTCACATCATATTATTAAAAATATGTTCATATTAAAAATTTGAAAGTTGTTGCAAAATAATATTATTGCAGAGACATGTTCGATGTATGTAATGACAAACAGATTATTTGTTAAATGTTTTTTGTTTTTTGTTTTTTTGTATTATTACAACATTACAACCTTTTTTTTATTATTATTATTATTCCTTAATGATATAAATTTAATATTGTATTAAATCCATATGTTTACATGGATAAATATTCCATTGAATTAAAAAAAGGACAAAATAATAATAATAATAATAACCCAGCAAAACTTGCTTTCGTAAATTCGATATATAAAAAAAAAATAAAAATATTTAATTGCTGTTTAACAGAAATATATGTTTAAAAAGCATTATAATATGATTGGGACTACCAAGTACTTATTCGAATTATCATACACTCAGAAAAAAAGTTGGTAAAAAAATTTATAAACGGTTTTCAATGCCACTTTACTATTTTTGTACTGATTTTTAGTAAAAAAATTATTATTTAGTAAATTTTTGTTTTGCTATTTACATTTTACAAATTACAGAATATTTACAAATTTTTGTTGTTAATTTCAGAACTCATTTTACAAATTTTTGAAAACCGATTTGCTAAAATTAGCAAAAAAAAAAAAAAATAATAATTTTAAAAAAGTGGATATTGAAGGAAATGTTATTTTTAAATTGAATTATATCCTTTGATTTATGCACTGAGAAAAAAAAGTTAATAGAAAACTTTGAAAACGGTTTTCAATCCAAATTTACTAATTTAAAAAAAAAAAATTATTATTTAGTAAATTTTTGTTTTGCTATTTACATTCTACAAATTACAGAATACTTACAAATTTTTGTTGCTAATTTCAGAAATCATTTTAAAAAGTTTTGACAACCGATTTGCTAAAATTTGGAAAAAAAATTACTAATTTTAAAAAAGTGAATATTAAAGGAAATCTTATTTTTAATAATTAAAACTTAGGTTGAAAAAAGGTATCGCAAGTGAGGATTCTTTTCACAACCGACTAAACTTTTTCTTAGAAATTGACCTTAAAATCCAAAAAATTTACTAAAAAATATTTTTCAAAAGAAAAATTAGAAAATTTAAACAAAATGATTAATTCGTATATGTTTTAAGTATTTTTTATGCCTTTGATTTTTTTATTTTAATTTTTATCCTTTATTTAACCTTTTTTCGTTTATTAATAACTAATTTATTTTTTGAGATTAAGGTTTGTTTTTTTTATAAAAAGTATTATTTTTTTTTGTAATATTTTGCTACTCCATTATGCAGCATCTTCAGAAAAAATAATTACAATTATTTTTCCTGTGATGCTACACAATGGAGTAGCGAAATATTGAAAAAAAATAATACTTTTTATAAAAAACAATAATCCTTAAGCTCAAAAAAATAGTTATTTTTTAATTTTGTCTAAAATATTTTTTGATAAAAAATAAGAAATAAAAAATTGTTCGATAAAAAATATAAATTTGTATGTTCGAATTCGTAAAAGGCAGCTTTAAAGTGTAAAACAAGTGTATCTAAAAATAATTGAGTTAATTTGAGCATTTTAATAATTTTTTTTAAATATTTTACAATTCATTGAGTATACAGAAATTTACTAAAATTTAGTAGCGCTTACTAATTTGATTGTACTAATATTAATAATATCAAGTAAATTTTATTTTGCTGATTTTAGCAAACTTATTTTAATTTCACTTTACAAAAGGTTTACTAAAATTTAGTAGCGGCTATTAATTTTTTCTACCAATTTTATTGTACGACACGTTTGCAGACACGTGTTGCTAAGATTAGCAAAAAATACCGCTGAGCTTAAATTAGCAAAATTTCCAGTAATAACAGCAAAATTTTCAGTTGCCATTACAGACTTTTTTTTTGTGAGTGTAATTATCCCAATACATTCCCAACTGATCATCATTGTATACGATCAGACCTTGAAAAAGATGAATTAATTAGCGGAAAAAAATTCTTTTGGTATATAAAAGAGTTCACTTAATATTTTATTTAATATCATAATTGTTTAATCAATTTCATTTAAATCTCTTTTTTAGTCAATTGAATGAAATAATTTTAAACATAATTCTTAAAAAAAAGATTGATTTGATTTGCGAATTAAAACAAAATAAAAAAAAACATTAAAATTAACTTGCAAATCTCGTTTAGATTTCTGGATGTTCGCCATTTTGTAAAATGATAATTTTTTAAAATGGTCGGTATCTTGAAAAACTATGTGAGATAGGGCAAAACGGACAAACTACGATAATAAAAATAGGCCAGCACCCCTTTTCTGTATCCGATGCAAGACTTTTTCGCATCGAGAAATTTATGTTCACCCTATTTTATACAAGGTGACTTAATATATAATAAAGTTGAGTGTATTTTTAACTGGAAATTTTTTCGAGTTTCTAACTTTAGAGAAATAACATGAATACAGCGCCTTATTAGCTTCCTTATATTAATATATATTTAATTTCCTGTGACTCACCCTATAAAAAGGAGAACAGGGTTGCGTTTTACATGTTTTTTGCAAGAACATTATCGATGTGATAAATACAGAAACGGAGTGCAGGCCACAAAATGAAATGGGAAACGAAATTTGTATTATGTGTTAATATATAACATCATATAAATTGATAAAAAAAAAATAATAGTCACCCTGTAACTGTAACTTATAAACATTCCAGGATTGGTTTATAATTTAATTAATAGTGATTTAAAAAAAAAAAAATTATTTTAATTCACGAATCAAATCATAATCGACAATTAAAATAATTATTTTTTTTTAATTCGCGAATCAAATCAAAATTAATTTGATTAAAATGATTTAAAATTGAATTATTTAAATTGAATTATTTCGTTTGATTTATAAAAGAGAATTATTTAAATCAACTTGATTCTTCTAATAAGATAAAGATTAAATTATGGTAGTAAATAATTCGCGAATTTATTCGTCAAAATTTAAATCAGATTTGATAATTAATTTAAGAATTTATGTTTTCAAAGATCTGCATATGACAGTCATCATGATCACTTAGAATCATAGGGTGGGGCGAAAACTATCATCTTTTTTTTAAAGTGAAAACTTATTTAGTTTTTCACTGATTATATTTATTCCGAGTTATAATTTTTTTTTATCAGTTAATTGTGGAAAATTGATATATGAGCATACATGAAATAATATATGATCATATATAACCATATACGATCATATAAGTTCAAATTTCAGATCCGATGATATATGGTCATATATAATATCATATATGGTCATATATTGAATCATGCATGGGCCTATATGATCATGTATGTTCATGTATAATCATATATATTCATATATATTTCGATTTTAACATTGGCATACATTTTTTTTATTTTTTGGTTTTTTTTTTAATTTTATATAATTTTTTTATTGTAAAAAAAAGTTTTTTAAGACTTAATTTATTTTTGAAAATCTATTTTTAAATCGCCAATTTTTTATACCCTCCACCATATATGGTGAGGGTATATATCAGTTTGTCATTCCGTTTGTAATATGTCGAAATATAGGTTTAAGACCCCATAAAGTATATATATTCGTGATCCTTATGCAATTTTAAGTCGATTTAGCGATGTCCGTCTGTCTGTCTGTTGAAATGGCGATCACGACACGAAGACACAAGCGGGGGTGCCAAGTTTTACCCAGATTATTGAACATCCTCCCGAGCAGTTTGGTATTTAAAATGAGCGAAATCGGTTTAGCGGTTCAAAAGTTATGAGTGAAAATTTGTACAATTTTTCTGTATCTATTTTAATTTTCTGTTAAGCAAGTAAAAATGTTATTAAGTCTTCTTCTTGTTCGACTACATTTATTGTCTTTCATACTATGAGAATAATAACATTCTTACAGATATATAACTAAGTTAACGTAAAAAGCAACATTGTTATAGTCGCTAACAGAGCAGACCTCTGTAAATAACATTACTTAAACTAAACAAAAAACATTACTAAAACTAAATAACAAAAGTTATGTTACATAAATTGACAAAACATATTCATATAACAGTTCATCCAAAATTTAGTATATACGCATATCATATTCAGCCCCTATGATTGCTGGAGGCTGGGCTCATATAGAATGATGGTGTTTTTCTCGTTTTCGTATATTTGGCTGACAAGCAAATTATCGTGTAGCTCAAGTTTCTCAACAAATCTGGCTTGCAACGACATGGCGTACCTACAAAAGGGTAGAACATCGGCATTTTCATAGACATCTCATAGATATCTCCAATTCTTTGGCTACTATAGGAGATATAGAAAACCTCATTGGGTTTTTCTATTAAGCTTTGTTGGTTTTTCGTTTCATTCCATAAAATGTATTTTTTGTTCTTGTAACCAAAGACATTTATATCTAAAGAAAGAGCAAAATACATAATTGCTTTAGTGCCGCTACTTTTGAATAGGTGGCGCTGAATTAACTAAAACAATACCCTGCCCCATGGCTAGGTCCAAAGAAATTGATAATAAAGAAATAGCAAAATGCATAATTGCTTTAGTGCCACATGGCGATATAGCCTTGGATTAGGCTTTCAATTAATTTATTTACCAAAAATATTAAATTAACTACAAACGTCAAATTCTAATGCATTAAAATGTTACTGGTGGACTTATTACATAATTTTAAAGTCAAATTTTCAAATATTTGACGTAATAAAATAGTATTTTTTTTTGTTCCATTTGTATTTTTGAGAATTGAGGGATTGGCAAATGTATATTTATGTTAATGTTTTCTTTCATAAAAAAATTCACATGAATAAAGTGCAATATTGTGCTCTTAAACATCTAAGTGAATATTGATTTAAAAAATTAAGGTATAATATGCACATAAAACATATATTTTTCATAGTTTATGGCAAATATTCATTTATGTTACAAAGAAAATAGAAAATCAATAATACTCTACTGCATATTGTAGCACAATATGGCTAATGGACACTAGCTCTGCAGCAAAATATGCCTAATGGAGAGAATGCACCTTCTGATGGGCCATCTATTGACAAATAGTTAAAACTCATGTTCTTTCTTTAACAAATTAATTTCTTTGCTGTATTCTCTCCATTAGCACAAACAGACTTCAATTTTTTTAAAGAAAGAATATTCGTTGCAACTATTTATAAATGCGTGGCGCATTAGAAAGTTCATTCTCTGCATTAGGCATAGTGAGCTGCAGAGCTAGTCCCCATTAGCCGGAACAAAATTGAGTATTTGACAAAAACTATGCTTTAAAATTTTTTTTTTGTGTAGTCCATGGTTAAAAAAACTAGTGAAAGTGTAAAGGTGCCTCTAAGTTGCCTATACTAATTCATAGTAGCGACTGGTACATAACATATTTTCTTATATTTTTTTTTACCAGTCGCTTAGCAGTAAATATTTTGTATTCACCTCAAACACCACTAAAATTTTTTTCACAACAAAAAATTTTGTTTACCTCTAAATGTTTTTCCTTTCAAAAAAGTTCTTTTCACATCTAAAAAAGTTTTTCACCTCAAAAAATTTTTTCACCTACATAATTTTAATTCAAAAGTTTTCTTATATTATTTGTATCAAAAACAGTAGAGAACATCTTTTTAGGATATTGGTGGAGGGTATTCAAAGATTCGGCACAGCCGAATTTAGCCCTTTTTTACTTGTTTTCCCCCAATGTTGACATTTTTGTTTTCCTAGTTAATTTTTAACGCTTTTTGAATTTTTGCCCTTATTTTCTAATGATATTATCATTTTGGTAAATTGAAGCGTAAAGCATATGCATTACTATGTAATGCCTGAAATAAGTCTAACTCATTACCATCAATTTGCTGGGAAATAGCAAAACGAAAAAAATAATAACCTTAAACAATAAAATCGTTGTTATTTTTTTTTAATAATTGTGCTATACAATGTATATTGTGTAATCAATTATATAATTAAATGGTGAAATTTAATTGATTTTTTTTTTCTTTATTATGTCAAATAATTAAAAGCTTATAAGGTAAAAAACACAAAAACAATTTATTATTATATTTAGAACAATAACGTTAAAGATTATTAAGAAATTTTTTACATTTAAAATGCCTGTAATTAACAAAAACTATAAGTAAAATCTGTTTTACAGCATTGAATTAAAAATTAATATTTTTTTTGTATAAATCCCGTCATAAGTAATTGATATTTAAAAAAAATCCTAATTGTTGGTATAGAAAAAAATTTTTATTTTAATAATGGAAAATCCTAGAAATATTTTAATGAGGAGATATTTCTGTAGAAAATTTAATTAATCAGTCCATTGAAATATTGATCAATAAGTCCGTGACTTTTTGAATGCAACACAGTTTTTTTTTTTTTTTGCAAAAAAAAAATTTATTTTTCAACATAATCTCTCTTTAGCTGAATACACTTCGTTCAACGTTTCTCTAATTTTTGTATCCCTTCCAAAAAAAAATAGAATTTTTCGAGTTCCATAAAATATGCATTTGTTTGATCAATAATTTCATCGTTGGAGCCAAATCTCTTTCCACCGAGACATTTCTTTAGGTTTCGAAATAGGAAGTAGTCACTGGGGGCTAAATCTGAAGAATGTTGGCGGATGAGGTACCAATTCGTAGCCCAATTCATGGATTTTTGCCATGGAAACTAAGCTGTCACACGATTCCGTTGGTGGTCGATTGTGAGCAAACGCGGCAGCCATCTTGCGAAAAGCTTTCTGATACCCAAGTGATTGTTCAAAATTGAAACCACTGAGCCATGTGAGATGCCTATGTCTTGCACAATCTATCGAACATTCAATCTCCGATCGGCCAACACCATATCGTGAGTTTTTTTAAATGTTTTGGTTGTAGAGACCTCAACTGGGCGTCCAGAATGTTCGGCACCTTCCGTGCTTGTAGGGCCACAACGAAAGTCAGTAATCCACTTGTTTACCATTGAAATCGATGGTGCAGAGTCCCCATAGTATTTATCAAGCTTTTCCTTGGTTTGATTGACGGTTTTTTTCGCTCATTAAAGCACTCGGAATTCACTTTTTTCCACTTTTTAAAAAATTCACGAGGTTGTATGTTTTGAGCAGCTATTAAAAGCAAAGTAATTGACGTAACTTGTTCAAAATTTGACAGTAGTCAATTAACAGGTGGTACTTGAGGGCAGCAGTGTTGCATTTCATATAGCTACGAGGGAAGTTCGAAAAGTCACGGACCTATAGATCCGCCTTCGTATTTACTTACAAGTGATCTCTTTTGGTGCGGACCTTAATAAATTTTGAATATATTGTAGAGCAGAATATTCTAAAATTCTTTTTTTATGGTATAAAAATTGTGGACGAAAATTACTTTATTTTTTGTTTTTAAATTTTTGAGTATCTGAGGTTTTTCCGATATTTCGAATTTACGAAGGGTTTTCTCACCTGTATTACAAATATTTTAAAAAACATGGCAACCCTAGGTTCACAATATAGGCTATAAATGTATAAAAGCTTTTTTTGCGCGCAAGTAAATCAAATTTTCGTAAATTTCAGACAAGTTTTTATACAACAACGGGCAAAAATAGTATTCTTAATAAAAATTGCTAAAATTTTAAATTTTGAAAAATTTTTCTTTTTTATTTCACATATTAAGAATTTTGTCTTTGTGTGGGATATCATTATCCCACTTTAACGTGGAACCGAAAATAGCCCATGAATTTGATCGAAATATAAAAACCCATATTTTTAACCTTTAAAAGTGAGAAAGGGTCAATAAAGAACTGCGCATTTTTATTAATTTAGTTCCCTCTATCACATTAAGTTCACTGAAAAAATATCCTATAAGTTTCATAGGCTTAAGGTCTTTTTTGGCGACAAGTCTAAGCATTAACCCTTATGTGGATCAGATTACATAGAATATTAAAATTACAAGTCCATTAGTCACCAATAAAGTTTCGTGAGTGCTTGTTGTCCACTGATTAAAAACACAAAATGAATACTTTGTGTTTTTTTTTTAATATTTACTTTAAAATGTTATAAAGAATATAAGCAAAATAAAAAAAAAATGTGTAAGAATTTTTGTGGTCCTTTGGTTCCATATATATATATATATTTTATTTATTTTGCAGACACTTGAAATGTAGTACTGCAGTAATTACGTGTGAAGCTTTTAAATTTTGTTTTCCGATATGAAAATAAAAATAGAAATTACTAATTCTTTAATGTTTTTGTGATATCCAGCATTAAATGGAATGAAAAAAAAAACAGTTCCTAAAAATATGTTATAAAAAAAAATAAAGTTCCTTAGAAGTAGGCAAAATATTCTTAAATTGTGTTGCATTTAAAAATATGCTTGAAAATTTTCCACTCAGCCTCTAACTAAATATTTTAGTTTTTTTTTAAGTTTTCAATTTAAAATTTGAAAGAAAACTTATAGAGAATAAAATTAAAGATTTTATTATTATTTTTTTTTTTAATTTTTCAAACTTAATTCCTTTTTAAAGTTTTATTTCAAGTACGACTGACTGACTCTACCTTGACTGAATAATTTATTTATTTTTTTTTTATTTTTTCCTAGCAAGACTTGTTGACCAAAAAAACTACAACAACTACAATACAAATATATAAAACTGACACAAAACTGCTTCTTGTTATGGCATTTTAATACATGTTATATAGCACACTTTTAGGCTTTCGTTTATTATCAGTCTTATGTGACCTGTTTTATTTTCTCTGTTTTTTTTTTTTTTTTTTTTGTACAAGAACCGCCTTCCACATTTCTGTTTATATTCAGGTCGATTTTTATTTTTTTGTTTTGATTTTGAAAATTTATATTCACAACATGTTTTCTATGTTATTTGGCCCATTTCAAAATAGAAATAAACATAAAAATCTTTGTATTTCTATAACATGAAAACAAAAAACCAACGAATAAAACATAAAATTTGATTCTTTTTAGTTAATGCGGGAGGTAAATGTATTTGAAAGAATTTTTATGGCTAATTTAATAATTTGCTATGCATTTGTAGAATATTAATAGAGTGGTTATAACAGAAATCATGGAATAATTTTCTTGAAGAGCCTCAAACTATGCTTTAAATAATTTTGTTTTAATTTTTGTTGAGATTTTTAAAGGCATTTTAAAAGCAACACTTTAAAGTTTTTTTTTTTTTTGATTTTAGACAATAAATAAATAAATAAATAAATAATTAAATACATAAATAAATAAATAAATAAATAAATAAATAAATAAATAAATAAATAAATAAATAAATAGATAACTAAATAAATAAATAAATAAATAAATAAATAAATAAATAAACAAATAAATAAATAAATAAATAAATAAATAAATAAATAAATAAATAAATAAATAAATAAATAAATAAATAAATAAATAAACAAATAAATAAATAAAATTATAGAGCGACTGAAATATTTCAGTAAATTTTACAGAACAATTATTTAACGATTTTGGTTTTTAAATTTTGTTTGAAATAAACAAACTTGCATAAAATTGTATCAAACTCTTAAAAACTCAACGAATTTTTAAATAATAAGGCAGATCATTTTGTCTCACTTGCAATCACGCTAAATTAATCAAAAAATTATTCAATATATTTCCCTTCCTCTATCTCCTCTATTTCAGCTAGAGTGACCATTTTTTTCTGACTTGAAATCGATACCAATTAAAAAAAAAAAAAACAAACAAAAAAGTTCATCATTTAAAAATTAAACAAAAATACATCAAGTTTTAAGAGAAATTTAATTTATTTTGAAAAATGATTAGATTCCGACGTGTTATGCTTTCAAAAGCTAACTTAAACCAGTGATTACCCTGTGGAACCGATCACAGTATAGGTCCCTTAAGGTCAATGTACACATCATTCCCTGTAGGGCAGTTCAAAATTGAGAAACAAAATATAAATTGAAATCAAGAATGTTTTTAAATTAAAAAAACATTATTAAAATACAGAAACCGCAAAAAAAATCAATTAATATTTGAACAATTTCATTGAAAAATTAGAAAACATAAATTTAAAGAAATTCCAATTCATAATAAAAGGAAATTTTAAAAATTTGAATCAAAAAAATGCGAAAATTAAAAAAGCGCTTAAATAAAAACGATGTGTGACCTCTGCAGTTGAAATTTAAAATTCGTATTTTTTCAAAACCGTTTTATTTTCAAATTTTTTCCAAAAATTTTTAAATTAAAAATTCAAAATTTTCAGATTGGTTAAGGGCCAGGTACCAGTGTAGGCACAATCAGATCGGTTCTTTATCACCAGTCATGGGGTAGGCACTTTCAGGCCGTTGCTGTTTTCACCAATCAAGGGATAAATTCCAGCATAAGTCCTCTTAGACCGGTCCTTTTTGCACCGGAACAGGCTCTCCAACATTTGACTCCTTTTTTACCCATAGTGTAGCTACCAAAATATTTCGATTTCGTTAACGTTTCTAATTGCAAATATCCGAGATTTGAAGGACCTTTCTACATTCAAACCTTTAGATTTTAGTTACCATTTTGAGTTGAAAAAATTTTTGATATTCTCATGATATTTTACCTCCGATAAGGATATTGTTTTTTCTGATACAAAAAAAATTTCGAACTTTCTAGAATCCCAAAGCAAATTTTTCCAATTACCGAAGTTAGAATTATGACCGAAATTGTATCGGGCATAATCCTCATAATATGTGTTGGGAATATAACCGAAGCATTTTCGTTTTAAATTTTCAAAAGAAAACGAATATAAAGCATAAATTAGGAGTATAATCCCCCATAATATTGTTCGAATTCTGCATTATGTTAATCCAATAAAGGTTTTGTGGTTGGCCGGCCTTCGGAAGGCTTAGAGGGTTTCATATAAAATCACCTTCATTTAAATCATAAAGCAAATAAACTATTTTTAGTCCCGCAAAAGATCTTTTTAGACACCGAAGCCACCAGCTCAAAAAAAACCTCAACCATTCTTCTCTTCTAAGCTATGAACCACTTTATTAAATTAATACCCCCCCCCCCCCCCCCCCCCCCCCCAACAAGCACAATGACGTTACTAAAATTTGAAGACCAAATATGTTCTATAAAATCAAAAGAAAACTGTTCAAAAATTAATACAGTCTCCGATCAAAATCAGTACCCAGTATGGTCACCCTAATTTTGGTATATTGAAACGTGCCTAAACACTTGAAACTAAGATTATTTACTTAACGGATATTTTTACAAAACAAATGAAACAACGTAATTGGAAACAAAACATTTGTTTAATAAATAGAGTTAAAAAAAAAAGTTTTCCTTTGTTTACAACAATAACAAAAATGTACAAAACAAATTTTAAACAATAACAAAAAAATGAGTATTAAACAGTTAAGCAAAAGTTCAAGTTTAAATAGAGATTAAATAAACTGAAGCAAAAAAAACTATTGCATACTTTGTGGAGCGCTGAAAGAAATAAAAATGATTATCGGAAAATAATTTGCAGAGTTTTATATGATTTTATAATATTAAGAAGAAAAAAAAAATAAAATGAAATGAAAAGTTACCAAATGTTTGAATTATCCAAAACTAACGATAAACTAAAAATTGAGTTTTTTTTAACAAAACTTTTTCTTTTTTTCAAAACAGAGTTTAAAAACCTTTTTAAATTAACTTTTTAACACCACTACTTGCCTAAAATACCATTTAGTCTAGACAGCTAGTGAAAATATTTTATTGTAATTGAATTACAATACAAAAAAAGTTTTAAATAACTTAAATATTAAAATAATTTTAATAAATAAATTCTATTATTAAAGTGTTTTTTCTTAAGGCTAAAATTTAATATTTATCGTGTTGAAGTATATTTATTTGCTTATCAATCACTTTTGTAATTGTTTATTTTATTTTTATTTAATTTCTTTTCAAATTATTTATCTTTAGTAATTTTTAGTAAAATATTATTTACACATGTCACAATATTCAATTAGACTATATCAAATGACCTCAGTTCAAAGAGAATATATTTTGTTAAGAAGAATCGATTTAAATTGAATGGAAAATGTATTACTCACCAGTTTTGTTTCCTAAGAAATTTATTTGTACCGTCACTTGTGGTTTATGGAAACACTAATGTGACAACTCTCTTTAGTGACTTTGGTTCATCTTCAGATAAATCTCTTTGGGGGTTCTTTAGAGAGAGAGAGAGAGAGAGTAGATTACCAAGAGAAACCAAGTGCTTCCTTCCCAATGCACTTTATTTGTAAACTAATGAGAAAGATTTTCAGTTTACAGTTCAAGGTCCAAAGAAATTTCTAATTTGTAGGTCAGGATTTTTTAATGATTTTCTTTGGTTAAAAAAGATTTTTTGGCAAATATTTTTTTAAAAAATTATAAATATTTTTGTACGAAAATGAAAAATTTTAATAAATTTTTTGCCTGAGAAAAATTTTATTTGTCTTATTTTGAGGATGGTCATTGCCATTGTCCCTTTGTGTGTGATGTCTGGAGATTGGAGAACATTTGGATAAAGACACCTTGTGTATGTATTTTTTTGTATAAACTACTTCATGCAGATTGTCTCAGATTTATAAGGAAGACGACTTAGGAATTCTAGGCTGGGACTCCTCTTTTCTTTATTTCTTTTTCTCCTTTTGTTTTTTAGTCTAAGCGTCATGGACTTGCCTATGTTCTTATCCCAGACACCTTAACTCATCATAGACCACCATCTTGCCGTTATGAATGTGGCCCCTTAACTTATGCCGTAAATTTCAAATTATTACATTCTGATACCCAGCTGCGGCTTGGGATTCATGATAATCGTAACCGACCCAGTGTTTGGCAACAAGGCGGCCCTTGCATTGCCCGAAATACCCACATGACCCGTTATCCATAGAAGACAGACCCTGTTTCTCTTAGAAATCCCGTTGAGTCTGCGCCTGCACTCCTTAACATTTCGAGATAAAGTAATCGAAGATTCAAGTGCCTTAATCTTAGTCCGACCGTACCTATACCAGAACACGTCACGTGACCGGTTCATTATGATAGGGATCGGTCAAGAGACTGGTCACTTTAACATGGGTTTGGCCTAGGAGAGGGTCAATTGCCCTCTGTGACAAGTCACAGGATTGGTCTAAAAGAACATGTCATGACTTTTACATCGATCACGCGGTGGGTACCTACCGCTCTTATTTTCACCTATCTCGTGATATCTATTTTTGAAACCTGTGCAATTTTGACCTATCACGGGATAGGTCCCAATTCCCAACAGACAGATATTTATTTCTCTTCATTCGTTATCGAACATTCAATTCGCCATATCCAAAATACATAGTATAAATTTCAGTCTAAAAAGCTGTTACTATTCTTCACATGGCAGTACCTGTTCATGTCGTCCATATACCAACCGGATCCAGTACCGTTAGAGGTAAAAAGTATGTGTCGGAATAATTCACAACTACATCAGTTGGATTGCTCCATTTCTCTCTACTGGAAATGATCACCCTATACTTTCTACCAGGGTACGTATTTGGTGTTCTTTATTATTTCATTTTCACGAAAGAAAATATTTGTGGTCAGTTATCTTGTATCACTGTACATGAATGAAATATATAGCCTGTTCCTCGATCTCGAACGAAAAACTAGTCGAACGATAGCAAGTCACTCGAATTCGAGTCAATTTGGGTTTCTCTATTTCGAAAGGCTTCGATCGACTTGACTTACGTGTTTAATTTTTTGTTTCTTACGCATTTACAAATCACAGAGATGCCAGATCATATATTTTGAGCATTTGTTAAAATTTTCTTTAAAAGTAGCAAAAATACTACTAAACTGCTTAAAGACAAAAACAACCCTGTTTAACAGTGATCAGCTGTATATGACAAATGAAATAAAAAAAATAACAATAAACAAATCAATTTTTATTTGGAAAGTATGTTTATTTGTGAAAATTTTTGTTATCGATTGGTTGTGGGTGAAATTGTTGTTTGAAGAGCTTTTCTGTTGCCTGTTGTCTGTTCGGTGCGGTCACTGCTAAAGTCCTTGTAAAATAAAAAATGTAAATATGAGTTTCTTGGGCAAACGTAAGCCACAAACAACACACACATACCTTTTCCACTCAGCAACAGCGTAAGAGGGGGTGAAACGGAGTTTAGTTTTCTGGTCAAATTTTCATCCTCTGCGGAAAATTTGTTTGCTCCGAACACCAGAGTCCTTCTGGCAAAATCAGGCCTTTCTTCCATATAAAATACAAGCGTCTTCGGATGGTCCATTGTTGATTTTTTTTTAACTATATTATTTTGTACTTACTTTTTGTTATCCATTGCTTTTTTACTTCATTTTGCTTTTAAAAATATCAAATATATATTTACTCGACAAAAAATAGCAAGTGACTGATTTTGACATTTGCGTTCGAGCTGTTCGAAATAGAGAAACCAAATTTTGTATGAAAACAGTTACGTTTTCATTCGACTTGTCGTTCGAGTCATCGTTCGCATAGAAATAGAGTTAGAGAAACCCAAATCAGTTTTCTTTCGACTAGAAAGCGAACGAACGTGTTCTTTCGAAATAGAGGAACAGGCTAATAATCAATGTGTTTCATTTTTCATTTATGGTAATTTCTTCTTACGCACACATTTCATTTTCTCATTGTGGTATATTGTGTCTCATGTTTTTATTCTCATTCATGTTATGAAAATTGAATTTTTTTTTATATACCACAAAATGAAAAAGTGAGTGAGACTGATTTTGAAAATTTTCATGATATGCTTCGTGATACTTTTTTCATGATACACTTCGTGATACTCTTTTCATGATACACTTCGTGATACAAACTTATTTTCATTTTTTTCAATTTTTTCTTCGTAGCTAAATTATGCACTTGTAAAATTTAATGTAAAACACAAAATTAAGGTCTAAATTAAAATAATTTATAATTAATTTGTTTTTTAAATTGATATTTCTAAAACTAAATCATAGATATTCAATGTCAAATTAAATTAAGCACCCGGAGAAAAGATTGGTTGGAATTCGATTAAGACCATTTTGCGATTTTGTTAGATTTATATATTGGAGTTATTTTTTCATTTTTAAAAACCACGTGCTTTTGTTTAAACATTTTTTTGTTACTATAACTGCAGGTAGAAGAAATTGTGAAGGACGATGATACAGCTGATGAAAATGACAAATTGATGAAAATGTACACAATGTACACAATACGTTTTACAATGATAAATACAAACAAACAGTTATAAAAACAAAATAACATTTAAACAAAAGCATGGGTTTTTAAAAATGAAAATAACTCCAATATATAAATCCAACAAAATCGCAAAAATATATTATATTTAATAAAAAATATATCATTCCACAATATATTGCAATGAGTTAAATAAAATTAAACCCAAAGAAAAAAAAAATTAAAAATTTGCTTGTTCTGAAACTTTTTACATCTGTTTTCTTGTACATGGGTTAGCATGCAAACAAAAAAATTTTAAAAAATCGTGGTTTTTAAAAATCTATATCAAATTAAAAAAAAACAAATTTAAAAAGGAAGAATTTTTTCCTACCCTGATCCCTGCTACCCTAATTAAATGGTACATTTGATTAGGATAACCATATTTCTAGTACCCACTTTTGAATATTGACATATTTTTAATAATTGTGATAGATTGCACCGATTATCTAGTATTTTAACTAAATAAATGGTTCCTGTACAGTAGGTACACAGTTAAAAAATTTTAAATTAATTTTATTTAAAAAGTTGATTGGAAGTACCAATAATTGGATAATAGGATAGTTTTTAGTTCCTTTTCCCTCTTTTTATTTCTATAGCAATATTTAGGCATTATTAATTGATTATAGGTAATTCTAAATTTCTTAAGAAATATATTTTAATGGTCTTAATCGAATTCCAACCAATCTTTTCTCCGGGTGCTTAATTTAATTTGGCATTGAATATCTATGATTTAGTTTTAGAAATATCAATTTAAAAAACAAATTAATTATAAATTATTTTAATTTAGACCTTAATTTTGTGTTTTACATTAAATTTTACAAGTGCATAATTTAGCTACGAAGAAAAAATTGAAAAAAATTAAAATAAGTGTGTATCACGAAGTGTATCATGAAAAGAGTATCACGAAGTGTATCATGAAGCATATCATGAAAATTTTCAGAAGCAGTCTCACTCACTTTTTCATTTTGTGGTATATGAAAATAAAATGTGTTATTTCATGTTTCACACGAGAACATGTTGTGTAAATTTGAATTTTCATAACATGAATGAGAATAAAAACATGAGACACAATATACCACAATAAGAAAATGAAATGTGTGCATAAGAAGAAATTGCCATAAATGAAAAATTAAACACATTGATTATATTTCATTCATGTACAGTGATACATGAAAGAAGTAAAATGAGACTTCGTGGTGTGCAAATACGAACTCTGCTTTCTACTGAATTCCACATAGGACATCATAGTATTTATAAAAAGGCTTTAGAAACATCGGATAAAAATTCGAAAGCCTCTCAACGATAGCCATGCCCTAAAGATCCTGAGGTAGTAATAACATCAGTAACATTAAGAGCGTAACCACACGCAATGAAAAAACATGGTTGGCGCAATCATATTCGAAGAACATCACATATTTTTGGGTTTATGGTTGTGTCAACCGTAGTCGCACTATAATATGGTTATCATGTTATGATTAAAAAATTACCATATTATGGTAAAAAAAAAACATGTTATCTTGAATTTATAATATCATGATCGCAAGTAATCATAGTATGCTCAAAATGTTAACATATTATGGTCCCTCATAACTATATTATGATTCCTGGATTGTTATTATATGATTCATAATCTAAGAAAATTTCTTAAAGGAAAATTTCTTGGAAACTATGAAAAAGCTCTTTAAATTAAAAAATATTTCCTTTAGAAATGTTTTTTCTAAAAAAAATTGATATTAAGGACTTTTTGAAAAAAAATTGTCAGGGAAAAAATCATGGATTCTAAGAACTTTTCTTTCAAGAAAACTGAGTAACTTGTTACTTTATGCTTGCAAATAATGAAAAAGGTTATGAGCTATCATTACAAGGTAACGCATGAGAATATCGCACCCATTACCAAAGTTTTGCTGGGTAAACAATATATGATTGATTGTTTTTTTTAAGATATTTTGTAGTAAAAACAAAATGACTTAACTGATACAATATTATGACTGTAAATGTTAAAGTCTTATTTTATTTGATGTATAATTATTTATTGATTGTTGCCAGCAATTTATGTTTGCATAATTATAATTTTTTTTTTCATAGTCAAAATTTTTGTTACCACAGTATGGTTACAGCCAATCATGTTATAAAATAGAAGGTGTCAATCATAAAATAGTAAAATATTTACTATAATAATGATCGTAGTGACCATGTTGATTGTTAAAAAACCAATTACATGGTTGTGACAATCATACCCGTTTGCATCAAGCTTAATATAGTGGTAGGGATCATGTTGCAACCATGTTTTTTCTCTGCGTGAGTGTAACAGCTTTTCTCTCAGCATGTTTTATCTCTTCTCCAACACTTTTTCAGAGCCAGCAACATCTTAGTTAAAAGGATAAATTTCCTGACAGCTTGTTCTCTTTAAACAAATGTACCCACAAAATCCTAACAGGATACCATTAAAGGACATAATCTTATATTATTTTGTTATAAGTAAAAACAATTTAAAATTTGAAGGATAAAACTTCTTAAGAAACTGACCGCCATATAATTTATATAATTAAGTTAAAATAAACAAAGTTTTTTTTCCCATTAATACACTGTGATACCTCTGGACATCTTTAAAGCATTTAAACCAACATGCCATTCGCTAACTTGTAATAAAGGGTGGTTAAATTTTAAGGACCGATGTTAAATATGAACCACACCTAAACGTCAAGTTTTTTTTCTGCATTTCATTTGACATTTCTCAATTTTAGACTAACTCAATTTGAACCATGAAAAGATACACAATCGAGCAACGTTGTAAAATTATTCAGGCCTATTATGAAAATGGGCGTTCAAATCAAAATGCATATTGTGCACTTTGTGAATTTTTTTTGGTCAATTTAATCGTCCAAATGTGCATACAATTGTAAAAATCGTGCAAAAATTTGAGCAAACCAGGTCTGTAGGAGATGTGAAGACACCACTGCATGCTCGTACAGCTCGTACTGCAGAAAATATTGCTGCTGTTCGCGATAGTGTGGCTGAAGAGCTGTTCACCTCAACTCGTCGTCGTGCCCAACAATTGCACCTCTCACGCTCGTCGTTGATGAACATTATGCATAAAGACTTGCATTTACACGTTTACAAGGTGCAATTGAATCAAGAACTAAATCCTCTTGAACATTCCAAACGTCGTCAATGTTCAGAATGGTGGCAAGAAATGGCAACAGTGGATGATAAATTTTCGAAGAAAATCATCTTCAGTGATGAGGCACATTTTTACCTCAGTGAATTCGTCTATAAGCAGAATTACCGCATTTGGGTGAATGATAATCCAAGAGTGATTGTCGAAAAACCAATGCACCCACAAAGAGTGACTGTTTGGTGCGGTTTATGGGCTGGCGGCATCATCGGGCCGTATTTTTTGCCAAAATGAGTACGGTCAGGCAGTTACTGTGAATGGTGTTCGCTATCGTGAGATGATAACGAACTTTTTATGACCCGAATTGGAAGATATGGATGCACGCGATATGTGGTTTCAACAGGATGGTGCCACTTGCCACACAGCTAACGAAACAATGGCTCTTTTGCACGACAAATGCAATGGCCGTGTTATTTCACGTGGTGGTGATATCAATTGGCCGCCAGGACCATGTGATTTGACATCGTTGGACTTCTTTCTTTGGGGTAATTTGAAAGAAAAGGTGTACTTCGGTAAGCCAGCAACAATTGAAGAGCTAAAGCATGAGATAATTCGGCACATTAACGGAATAGAACCTTAATTATGTCTCAGCGTAATCGAAAATTTGAACCATCGGAGGATGCGGTGGCCATTTGGCCGATATTTTCTTCCATACATTATTGAACCATACCATATTATCATAATAAGAAGAAATGACAATAATTTCCTAAATAATTTGTATTTTATTTAAAATCAACATCGGCCCTTAAAATTTAACCACCCTTTACAACATGTCTTGGTATTTGGTGTTTCTTTATAAACTCGTATACTTTTATATTTAGTAGGGGTAATGTAGTATTTTTATGAGGACTAGATTTTACTATTTTTCAGACGGTCTTCCTGTTTGTTTTAGAAGATTTTATATTTCATGTTTATATAGTCACGTTGTTGCTCCACTTGTTTTATTTTCTGAATTTTTTTTTTCAACAATTTTTGTGCCTTTAAAAAAAGGCTTAGTCACACAACTCCCCTGTTGTTAAAGCAATAAAAAGTATAAAAATTCCTTTCTATAGTTTCCGATTTTGTTTTTATGGAATACCAAGATTTTTATTTTTTTTTTAGCCTGGCTGGCCCCTTTTTTAATAGTTGCTATGTTGTTGTTTTTTTTTTTTTGGTGTTTTCCAGTACGTGATTTTCATGCCAAAATTGTATTTTCTTTTTGTATGAGTTTGATGTCTAACATAGGTTTTTATTCATTGTGTAGTTAAAGTTACAATTTTTTTTTTGACTTTTTTGGAAGAGCAATACGTTTTTTTTAAGGTAAATTTGGTCATGTTACAAAAAGTTTGGTTTTGGCATTGTGGTATTTTTTTTTTTTTTTTTTAATTTTAAGAACTAACTTAAAGTTTAAGAGGTCATTAAGTTTTTAGAGATAGTTTTTTTTTTAAAAGATTTTAATCAATTTCAGTTGTTTCTTAAACACTACTAAGGATGATATTTAAAGTTTAGCAAAATATGTTATAGATTATTTATAATAAAAATATTAGCTCTCAAGCATAAAATGTGTAATTAATAGTTTATAAATTCTCTTCTATTTTGCCAGTTTCTCAAAAATAAAACTGAGAGAAAATTTTTGTGTTCATTTCAAACTTTCATAAAACTTTTTCTGTTGCTGGCTTAACTTTCTCGTTAGAGTTTTTTTTTGCAAATAAAATGAATGCATTTGTTTTATTATTTGTTATTAAAATTTTCAATCATTTATCACATTATGTGTAGACATTGTGGGACTAATTATGTCTAACATAAAAACAGTTTATTACCAAATGACTTAAATAAATACTTAAACACACCTAAAATTATACAATATTTTTCCTAACACGACAAAACACGCACAAACATTAATTTCTACAACTTTTTGTATGTTGTATGAACAAGTTTGGTGTGAATATTGTAAAACTACACTGTTTTCGTTTAAGATTTTTTTTTTTCAAATTAGAAAAAGTGTTTCACTAGGAAATAATTGTTGTAACAACTTAAACTCAAAATTGAGAATACCACAAAAGTTTTTGTTAATAGAAAAATGTTCCAATAATTTGCAAATGAATTTTATTTTTATAGCAAAAATGTTCTAAGGCATTCCAAATACATGCAGGAAAAATACATTTTTAAATATGTTTACAGACAAATATATATATTTGTTTAGAAATTACCATATGTACCCCAGCAAAATTTTGGTAATGGGTGCAATATTCTTATGCGTTACCTTGTAATGATAGCTCGTTACCTTTTTCATTATTTGCATTATTGATTACGTAATATATGATTTATAAATGTAAAGTAATAATTGAAATATTTTTCAAAATCTATTTTTAGATAAATTACTTTGTGTTTTTTTGTAAGCAAAATGGTAATGTATATTTATTTTGACAACACTAGAGAAACAACAAAGCGCATCAATTTAATTAATTTTAAAGCAATTAAATACTATATGCGTCGATAGCTCAGTGGGTAGAGTTCATGGCTGGCAACCAAAGTTCCCTGGTTCGATTCCCATCTTGACCACATAATTTTTAATAACAAATAATTTAAATAAAATATTTGTAATAATTTTTTTTTAATTAAAAATTCCTCTCTTTTTTAAAAATCTATTTTTAGACACATTACTTTTTTCCATTCTCGTAACCCCTTACATTATCACCTCTAAAGTAATGGGTATATACATTACTTTGAGGCTCATCGCCTGTAAAATTCATCAATGAAGTAAGGTGTAAAGTAATCCATTGGCCCCTATGGCTATACATTACTTTACCCATTATTTGGTAATGTGTGGTTTTGCTGGGATACTTTAAGTAGATTTCCAAGTATTTTATATTTATAGTTATTATATATATGTTTCCAGGCAAACATTGTAATATTTGTATTTTTCCCACCTACAAAAACATATATTTTCAATTGTAATTTTATCATTATTATACTTGTGGTAAACATGTATATGTTTTCAGGCAAACATATATATATATATATATATATGTGGGAACGAGTACTCTGAAAATCAGCAACACTATAATCAACATGTTTGTGGCTGCGCTTTTAGTAGTTAGTTGTTTTTTATAAGTGCGCCGAAGTAGACGTTTGTGTTTGTTGATCAATACTTTTTTGTCCTTCTTTTTATTAAACAAACTTTTTAAATTAAATAAACTTTTTAAATTAAATAAACTATTAAATTAAATAAACTATTGAATTGAATTATTTTAAAGAAAGTGTTTTATTTAAAACCCCCACAAGTTTGGGGACTCAACCGAAATTCCTAGTAAATTGAGTGTTATAATAAACGGTGTTCTAATAAACAAGTGTAAAAAGAAAAAGAAAGACGCAATATTGTGAAATTCCTATTAGAAGAAGAATACAACATACGTGATGGCCAGTTTAGGCATGTTCGATACGGTTCGTGAAAATCTAAGACGCACAAGAAAAGAGAATGTTATTGCTTTGCATAAATTTGTGTTTGAGTATGAAGGAGATCGTTCAAACAGACGACGTTTAAGAGAGTTTGAAGGTTTTACTTACGATGAAAACAGCAAGGAGTATGAAAAAAAATTTGCCTACACAGACAAACATTTGACGGTAGCAGAATTGACATCAATTTGTAATTTGCTCTGTATTAGCTATAAACACGATGATTTGAAGCTATGCATTTTTAAAAAATTAAAGAAGGGTTGTTTGTTAAGAGTAAATGAAGACGAAAGCAGCGATGACGACGATGACTGCAGTGACTGCAGTGACGATGAAGCTGTTAACAACAACACCAATATTGACAACGTACAGAATCAATGTAAGCAAAACGACGGTAAGAAAGAAGAAGATGTTGATGAAAGTTTTTTGTCTATGGATAATCAAGGTATTGTAAACACAACCACGAGACAGACTACAACTTCACAGGCTACAAGATTTGCAATGAATTTTTGCGATGTTGAGGCTTCCATCAGAACATTTTGTGGTAATGGAAATTTGCCTGTCGATGTTTGGGTGCAAGAGTTTGAAGAGACAGCTGCTATAATGCACTGGGACGAATTACAGATGTATGTTTTTGCAAAAAAGTCATTAACTGGTTTAGCGAAACTGTTTGTACAAAGTGAACGAGGAATTACATCATGGAGAAAACTAAAAGCTGCATTAACAGAAGAGTTTAAAACGACGATAAATAGCGCACAAATTCATAAACAACTCTCCGAAAGAAAAATGAAGGAAAATGAAAACGTGCAAGAATATTTTTTACAAATTAAAGAAATTGCATCCCGTGGTAATATTGACGAAAGTTCGGTTATTCAATACGTTATTGACGGTATAAATGATTTAAATATAAATAAAGCTATGCTATACGGTGCAACAACTATTAAAGACTTTAAACAAAAATTATCGTGCTATGAAATATTTCGGGAAAAATCTAAAAATCAAAATGATATGAAAAGAAGTGACCCTAAATTTAATCGTGAAAAGACGGGAAGAAGTTTCGAAACGAAAAAGATTGAACTATCGTGTTTTAATTGTGGGCTAAAAGGACACAAGTTCATTGACTGTGAAAATAAGGTAAAAGGTACAAAGTGTTTCGGTTGCAATAAATTTGGACATATCGCTAAAAACTGTCCGGTTAAAAAAGATGAAGATAAAGCAAACACGCGTATTATAATACCTAAACACAATATAATGAATAAAAACGTAAAAATCGAAAATAAAAATTATTTAGCACTTTTTGATACGGAAAGGAAATACACTAGTTATGAACTGGAAATATTGGCCGTTATAGAGGCTTTAAAAAAGTTCAGAGTATATCTTCTCGGTCTGAAATTTAAACTAGTAACGGATTGTAACGCCTTTACCAAAACGCTGGAGAAAAAAGATCTATGTACTAGAGTTGCCAGGTGGATATTGTTCCTACAAGAATATGATTATGAAGTTGAGCATCGTGCAGGTACGCAAATGCGACATGTGGACGCACTTAGTCGTTATCCGGTAATGGTAATAAGAGAAGATGATGTTCTTTCCAAGATTCGTAGAGCACAGATGCAGGACGATGATCTTAAAGCAATAATGGAAATCCTCCGAGATAAGTCTACCTATGACGACTATTTTGTGGAAGGTAATATTTTATATAAGTATGTAAATGACTATGAATTAGTGGTGGTACCGCGAAATATGCAAAAGGAAATAATTCAGAAAGCTCACGAAAAAGGTCATTTCGGTGTTAAGAAGACAAGAGAACTGATATGCAACGATTATTACATACCGAAATTAGATGAAAAAATCAGGAATTACATTACAAGTTGTATCCCATGTATCGTGATAAATAGGAAGCAGGGTAAACAAGAAGGCGAACTGCATCCGCTGCCGAAAAATTATGTTCCACTTCACACGTATCACATCGATTTCATTGGTCCACTTGAGTCAACAAGTAAGCAGTACAAACATATTTTAGCAGTCATTGATTCATTTACAAAGTTCTGTTGGCTTTATCCTACAAAATCAACATCAGCCAATGAAGTTATAAACAAGTTACGATCTTAAAGCATGGTTTTTGGTAACCCAGAGCAGATAATTACTGACCGAGGTTCAGCATTCACGTCGGAAGATTTTAAGGAGTACGCCAGAGGTGAAAATATAAAACTTATGACAGTAACAACGGGCTTACCGCGCGCCAACGGTCAGGTCGAAAGGCTTAATGCGGTTATCAGCACGGTACTGGCGAAGCTTAGTATAGATGATCCGACCAAATGGTTCCGGTTTGTCGAAAAGGTTCAACAGGTAATCAATTCAACTTATTCCAGAAGTACTGATATGACGCCCTTCGAATTACTTACTGGTGTTAAAATGAAGACTCACTACGATTTTCAAATTAAAAAACTAATCGACGATGAAATGGTTGCTGCTTTCAACGAAGAAAGAGACGAATTGAGACAGCATGCAAAAGAACAAATATTGAGGATGCAGAACGAAAATAGAAAATCCTACAATCTGCGACGCAGGCCAGCATCTCAATATAAAGAAGGTGACATTGTAGCCATAAAAAGGACTCAATTTGGTGGTGGTTTAAAATTGAGACCGAAATATCTAGGTCCATATAAGGTTACTCGAGTAAAACCGAAAGACACATACGACGTCGAGAAAGATGGTAATTGTGAGGGCCCAAAACATACTACAACATGTGCAGAGTACATGAAGCCATGGGTTGCTGATGTAGATGATGCATTCGAGGCGAATGTCTAACAGGATGGCCGAGTTGTGGGAACGAGTACTCTGAAAATCAGCAACACTATAATCAACATGTTTGTGGCTGCGCTTTTAGTAATTAGTTGTTTTTTATAAGTGCGCCGAAGTAGACGTTTGTGTTTGTTGATCAATACTTTTTTGTCCTTCTTTTTATTAAACAAACTTTTTAAATTAAATAAACTTTTTAAATTAAATAAACTATTAAATTAAATAAACTATTGAATTGAATTATTTTGAAGAAAGTGTTTTATTTAAAACCCCCACATATATATATATGTTTGCAAGTGAATATATTATATTTGCAGGCCACCATATTGTATTATAAATTCAGCAAATATAACTTATTGTATATACAAGTTAATAATGTCGATTTTCTTTTTGCTTGAAAATGCATTTTTTATAATAACAAAATGAATTGATGCATTATTCAAAGAATTGTCTATCGTTAGCCACTACTTTTTCCTGCTCCGGTTTTGTGGGTAAAGAATGAATCAAGCCAATTTCTGATACCCTATTCTGAAGTGAAGCGTATTCCAAGGGCGTCCTGCATCGATCGAAACAAATGGTAGTCAGAAGGGGCAAGGTCTCGGCTATAAGGCGGTAGAGCCAAAACTTCTCATCCACTATTTTCCCAAATAGTTTTTGACCGGTCTTGCAACATGTGGCCGAGCATTGTATTAATGGGAGATTATGGCCTTGTGTCTGGTCGAATATTCTGGTCGGTTTTTCGTTGATTGTTCTCTTCAAAAGAATTAATTGTGTTCGGTACAGGCCCCTTGTGATCGCCTGACCCGATTTCAACAGCTCATAATACAAAAGACATTTCTGATCCCACCAAATACAGAGCATTACCTTGGCGCCGTGGATATTCGGCTTCGGCGTTGATTTGGCTGGTTGGCCGGGCTTTAGAGATGTCTTTTTGCGCTTGGAGTTATCGTAATGTATCCATTTTTCATCACCAGTAACAATACGATGCAAAAATTACTTCTTTTTGTAGCATTCAAGCAGCATTTTCGACATGCAAAATTGCCTTTCAACGTCTCTAGGCTTCAATTCATATGGGACCCAATTTCCTTGGTTTTAAATGAATCCTCCCAATACTTTTAAACGTAGGAAAATGGCTTGTTGTGTGTTGACTCCCAATGATAATGCAAGTTCTTCTTGCGTTTGACAACAATCTTTGTCGAGTAATGCTTCCAATTCCACATCTTCAAACTTTTTCGGCTGACCAGGCATCTCCTTGTCTTCTGTGTCGAAATCACCACTTTTGAATCGCGCAAACCATCGTTCACAGTTTTTTTTTTTTTGAGGTGCAGCCTTTTTCTTCAAATAAAAAAACTTATCAGATTTGCCCGCAAAACATCTTTTTTAGGCACAAAATTCGATCTTATTATAGCGATTGAAAAAAATGAGTGTTTACACTTTGGCGTCTATCGAATACTGAATTTTATTATTGACACAAACTATATGTTATTATTGACACAAACCATATGGGATAGTTATGCCATCTGTTGTCCAAATCGACATTATTACTCTTGTATACCCAATACAACGTTTCGAATTATATGTATACTACCAGCAATATTATATTTCATTTCAAACGAGGCGTCTATTTAGATTTAATTTAAGTCTCAGCCCAAAATGACCGAAAGGTTTTGAGTTCATTATAACTTTTCATTTAACACATAATTATTAAGTTATTATTTTTTTTAAAAAGAGTATATTAATGAAGAATATTTTTAATTTAATTATGAAAAATAATATCTTGCCACCGCCATTTTCTGCTTCGCATATTCGTGCTCTTTCTAAAAAAATTTTCCATAATCTTTCGCAAAGCTTTGGACAAGCTGAATTTTGTATGGAAACATACTTATTGTATGTAAAATTCTCTGCAGCGACCCTTGTGAGAGGTCAAGTTGTTTCGAACATATCCAGGTTGATGTTTCTCCATCTTACCGAATACTCTCCTGTATCCCTTCAATATTGTCATACGTGTGCACCGTTTGTCGCCTGCCGGCACCAGAAAGGTTCCCTTTTTATCGAAAATTTCCAACCAGACGGTTTATTGATGACTCTGAGGGTCCAACCTGCACATTAAAATAACGACGATATGCATGGTGAGTTAACCCGTATTCTCCCGAGTTATAAAATAATCATCCGATTATAATAATGTTTGATTCACAGCATGTATAGGCTACCTTTAGTATATATATGAACAAAAAAAATTGTCATATCGGGTCCGGGTTTCCGGAAAATAGGTGTCGTCATATGACGACGCTATGATAATAATTGTACAAAATTTTGATATTGATTTTAGGTTTAAGAGATTTATTACTTCATTGGTCTTTTTTGTTTTAATACATTTGTTTACAAAAATTCATTAAAAATAAAAAAAATAAATATTTTTATTTCTGATGATATGGTGCGAAGCAATCAATGTTTAAACCTATGTCACATTTTTGGCACTCTGTCCTTACAGTTGACTTACATTTATCTCCAGCACAGCGTCTCTGCTTTATATTTTTTGGTCTTTGTACAAAGTGCATGTATTGATCATATATTATGGAATCAGCTCCAGGCTGGGAATTCGGTTTTCTCCCCCAGGTTTCGGTAAATTATTACTTGACATAAGATATGCCATTGCTACTTCTCTACAGAAAGACTTTTGCTTGAGTTTGGGATCATGCTGCCTGGCTAAAAGCCATGCATTTTAAATTGACACATCCAGCATCCAAGTAAATAATGACCACCACCATTTTTTACTTCGAATAGATATGCGGTCAGCATTTACGTTTTGATCCATTCGGTCAATTCCGCCCATATTTTTGTTATAATTTTGTATGGAGTATGGAATACTAATATCAACATATTTTAAGTCTGACTTACTCCATCTTTTAGCTTTTCCCTCGGGATCTGCAGAAAAAGCAGTTGAAGCTACAGTAACCACTGCAATGTCTTTCTTTTTGGTACTTTGCTATTGCAGTCTGTATAAAACCTCTTTCTTTCTTTTTGAACGCATTTACATCTTCCAAACAACAATTGTTACCCAAACAATTGTTTCTTATGGTCCCGGTGCAATTGAAGCCTCTTTTTTCATCCTTGATATGGTTCAAACGCAATAAGGTAGCCAGATGGTGAGTTTTGACACCAAATTTTATATCCAAAACGTATTGGCTTATTTCGGATGGCTTTCTTACAACCGTGTTTTCCAAAGTACTGTACCACGGCTTCATCGTGTGATATTGACTCCGTTGGTTGGAAGTGCTTCATGAAAGCTTTTTGAAGGTGAGATATAAGTGGACGTAATTTGCAGAACTTATCACTTTTGTCTAAATTGTCGTTGCTTTGGAAATGCAGGGACTTCATTGTGGTATCGAATCGGTTTCTGCGCATTGAATTGTATACTGCATGGTTGAGCAAATCATCGCCTGTACTCCAATAGAATGCTTTACTGGAGAATTGATTATATTCAGAAACCATCAAAATTCCAAAGAAAGTTTTTAACTCCTTTGCGCTCAAGTTGACGTCCGGCCAATTTTTTGATAAACAGTACTTAGTACTTTCAGCGATAATGATGTCAATCAATGCTTCATCGAAAAAAAGCTCAAAGTACTGGACTGCAGTCATGCTTTCCTCAAAATTATTGTCGGGAACTTGGAATTCTGTGATTTCAGATGTTTTTCCTCCTAATTTCAAACGTATTTCATTATACTTTTTTACATCCACCTTTCTTCTTTTGCTGTATTTCTGATTAACGTTTGTGGGAAGCTCTTCATTGGCGAATTTCAGCAGGTGCCAGCAGTTGGTTACGACACAAAGTATTTATATTTCCTCCCACTTCCAATTCTTCATCTAAATTTTCATCAGTCAAAATATTGACATCCGGAGGTTCGATGAAAAACTCATTTTCATTTTCTTCGTCTAAAATATCTAAAATCTACGCTACGGTAAGAAATTTGCTGATAAAAAACCGAAAACAAAAAAAAATTTTATATCAGTACTCGTATTCTCATAGCGTCGTCATATGACGACACCAAAATAAAATATAAAAAAAATATATTTCTTCCAGAACTTTTATAAAGATTTTTAGTACAAATCTTGAAAACAAGTATATATTTTAATTTTATGTTACTTTTATTGCTTATTTTTATAATTTAATAAGTTTTTTTCACTTACTTTGTAGCCGAACTCATAATTTTGAACTTTAAAAAAAAACAAGCACAATGAAAAGCTTAGAACACGTGAACGCTTTGAATGACAAGGCCAAACTAAATTCATAATAAAAATGCAATTAACAAAGAATACACTTGTTGTTGTTTTATTTTTTTCTGTGCAGCGATAACGGTACACTGGCGCGTTTAAAATGCCAATGTTTCTGTCGTCATATGATGACGCTATGAGAATATGGGTTAAAACAATGAGAAAAATAAAGTTCACGTTGTTCAATTGTATACTGTTCCATTTTAAATTCCCAAGTCTTCCTTACAAAATATTGAAAACAAAAAAAAAAAATGTATAATATAATAAAAACGTTATAAGGAATTCAAACTCCTTCGGTAATTTTGGGCCACCCTGCATTTCAATTAAATTTGAATATGGAGAATAATATGTAGTTTATATTAATAAAATCCGATGGTCCCAATTTTCGATTACGCTAAGGCATAATTGAGGTTCAATGCCGTTAATGTGCCGAATTATCTCATCCTTTAGCTCTTGAATTGCTGCTGGCTTATCGACGTACACCTTTTCTTTCAAATAACCCCAAAGAAAGAAGTCCAACGGTGTCAAATCACATGATCTTGGCGCGGCCAATTGACATCGCCACCACGTGAGATAACACGGTCATTGAATTTGTCGCGCATAAGTGTCATTGTTTCGTTAGATGTGTCACAAGTGGCACCGTCCTGTTGACACCACATATCGTCCAGGGTCATATCCTCAATTCCCGGCCACAATAAGTTCGTTATCATCTCGCGATAGCGAACACCATTCACGGTAAATGCTTGGCCGACCTCATGACACACTATCGCGAACAACAGCAATGTTTTCCGCAAAACAAACTGGGCGAGCATGCACAGGTATTTTTACAGACCCGGTTTGCTGAAATTTGCCCACAATTCACCCGATTGTGGACACATTTGGTCGATTATGCTAAACAAAAAGAAATCACAAAATGCACGATATGCATTTTGATTTGAACGCCCATTTTCATAATTAGCCTGAATAACTTTAACACGTTGCTCGATTGTGTATCTTTCCATGGTTCAAATTGAGTTAGTCTGAAATTGAGAAATGTCAAATGAAATGCAGAAAAAAACTTGACGTTTAGGTGTGGCTTACATTTAACATCGGCCCTTAAAAAAATTATTTATTAAACTCGAAATAGATATAAAACAGTAAAACGTGATTGAGACTACAATTAATTTAATTGGTAGTCTTGGTTTGGTTTTTATTTTTGAAATTCTGCAAAGTGTATAAGTTTTTTTTTTTTTTGCCTGAATAATTGTAATATTTTTGAGTTTAAAAATTCCCTAACGGGTAACTTTAAGAGTTTGAAATAAAAATACCAAATAAGTTAATAAAAAAAAAAATATTTTATTAACCTTTTTATTGGGCTGTGCTAGCTTAACAAGTTACAGAAATAATGTGGCTCAGAATTTGTTAATATATGTAAGTGTACAACTTTTTTTGGGTTGACTGTAAATGATTCTTGCTTTGAAATAATTTTTGATTTGAAATGGTGTCATCTTGTAAGTTGTGCTAAAGAGAAAAAACTACTAAATTAAAAATATAGGAAAAAACTTTTTTTTTTTTTTTTTTTTGGTTAAAAAAAGAATGTAAGCAACAAATGATATATTGTTGCCAACAGCAACTAACAAGTACTCACATATACACACTCCCTTTCTAATACACTTAAAGACTTCTATTATTGTACAACAAGGATTAAGGATAAATTACAAAAATATGAGAACAAAAAATAAAATATGAAAAAAAGTAAAAAACAAAAGTATATTGTTGCAGCAATTAATTATATTTTTGGCCACATTTAAGTACTTTCTCTCAAGTGTATGGAATGAGTAAAAAAAAAAAAAAATACGAAAATCGTTTACTTAAAGAGGGGAGCTAAGGTTTTAGATTTGTCGTTAAAGCATAATACAAAAAACAGAAGACTTTTTTTCTTTCGCAAATTAAGGAAGTTCATAATATATTTTTCTCATAGTTTTACTTGTAGTTTTTTTTTCATCCTTTATTGCTTATTGTTTAAATTTTTTTCTAATAATGACTAAAGTTAAAGTGGTTTGCGTGTTTTGTTCAAATAAATAATGAAACATTTAGTTAAACTTTATTATTAACTACTATTACTTATAGGAAGAAACAAAATTGTAACCACCTTATATTAGAAGAGAAGATAGAAAATCTATAAACCTAATAATCATCTGTGGGTGTCAAAAGTGGCATTTATAATAAACAAGTAAGAGCGGCTAAATTTGGCTATGCCGAATCTTATATACCCTTCAACATGGTTGGGAAAAGACTGAAGTTTATATATGGACATATATGGAATGGACAGATTTATATACGGACGACTTTATGAGGAAATTAACCATTTAGTTTGGTGACTCGGGAAGATTTATGGTTCTAGAAAATAGGTGTTTAAAAGAAATGTATGTTTTGGACATAACTTTTTTGTATCTAAACCGATATTTCCGAGTTTTTTCAGCAAATATGTTATATTACAGTTCTAAAATTTTAGTTTTTATAAAAAATTTGATGTTTTTAGCCCATTCTTGTATTATTTAATTTCGGTCTTACCGTTCTTAAGATATAAAGTAATCTCTTTTGTGCCACGCCCAATTCACAGATCCCGCCCACATTTGGTCAGATGTTGTGTATTGATAACCAAGATGCTCGTACCTTATTTTGGAACTTTTCCTCTTTCCGTTCTCCAATTATACAGAAAAACTGACCGAAATCGTTAAGTCAACTTTGCTGTACGTATTTGTTATGTCAAAAAAAATAAAAAAAAAACGAATAAAAGTCTTAATAAAATGTTTAAAAAAAAAAACTGTACAAAAAAAGTTGAATAGACGGAGATCGATCGCATGACTAAAAGAAAAAAACTATTTATGACAAAGCGCTTAGACCACCGATCCATTGAAGAACATACGCAATCATCGTTAATAGAAGTAAATAAACAGTTTTCGTTCAAAACTAATTTGTTTGGTTTTTAGGTAAATCTTTGTATGTGTTTGTTGTTTGTGTATAAAAGGTGAAGAGGTGAAAGAAAAGAAGTTCAACAAATAAAATAAAAATAAAACAACAACCACAAACATAATGCCAATCAATGTTGTCATATTTTTTTCCAAAAATCTTTTTAGTTGTAAAAAAAAATATTTTCGACCAAAAAAAAAATTTTTTTACAAATCGTTAAAAGAAATCACTAGAACTACATGTGTTTTATTTCTACAAAAACGTTTGATTTAGCTGTCAAATTTGCATTTGAGATTTTATTTCGCTTTTTTATTAAAAAATATTTTTAATTTCTTTAGCTTAATTTTAAAAATTTGAAGGAAAATAGTTTATGATTTTTTTTTATAAATTATTATAAGTTATGACCTAAAATAGTTGCACTCAAAGGGGAATTATGTATTAAATTTTCTTAATATATGAGAAATAAAATGGTTTAAAAATCTGTTTGTAAATTCTTTTAAATCGGAGCAAAAAATATAAAAAAAACCGTTTGTATTTTGTTTGTATCAGTGTTTTTATAAAAATTTTAATGTTTTTAGCCTATTTATGGATTATTTAATTATTAATTTCAAATTTTATTTAAATTAAGTATTTAATGTTAAAGAAACAAAAAAAAGTCTAAAAAAATTTTACAAAAAAAGTTGAATAGACGGGGGGTGGTATCGAACCCGCGCCTAAGAAAAAAAAAAGTATTTGTGACATACCGCTTAGACAACTAAGCCAATGAATCTCATGTGCAATCATCGTTAATAGAAGTAAATAAACAGTTTTCGTTCCATAGAGATTTGTTTGGTTTTTATTTAAATGACAAATCTTTGTATTGGTTTGTTGTTTGTGTATAAAAGGTGAAGAGGTGAACGAAAAGAATTTCAACAAATGGTTGTGTTTGTTATGCATAAAATTCAACAAACATATAAAACAAAGGGATTTTAAGGAAAAAATTATAGGTAGTCCTGGTTTTTTGCTAATATCTCAGCCATTTATCAACCAATCTGGTTGATTTTCAATAGCAAACAGAAATGGATCACATGTAACAGAAATAAATAACAATAAAGTCCTCATCATGTCTGGGTTCTTCGGAAACCCCATTTCAACACACAGACTGACATCGTTAAATCAACTTCGCTCTTTATAAGGACCCAGAATATATATACTTTATGGGTTCTAAGATCAATATTGTAGAAATTACAAACGGAATGACAAACTTATATATACCCTTTCACCTGTGATGAAGGGTATAAAAATAGTTTTAAATATGTTATAGGATAATTCATAAAAAAAAAATTTATAAAAATTAATCCAAGATTAATTTAAATTTAAAACAACCTTTAAAGTGTCTTAACTAGGAGTAGGTTTTTAAACTTACCACGATTTTATAACATTTATTGAATGGACTTACCTGAAAGTAAAAAAAATAAATTTAAATAAATTAGATAAGTCGAATTATTTATAAAATAGTCTTATATAAAAAACTCTTCTAAACTTTATTTTATTTTATTTTTATTTTTTCTATATTTTTATTACTTTACAATTCTCGTTTTCTTTTTTCGTAAAAAAGTTTATATACAGGGTGTTCGCCGGGAAGGTATACTACTTTGTTTGTTTATAATTTTTGATTAAATGAAAGAGAATGGATCTTATATTGATAAATGTTGTATTTAATGTCGGCAATTTCTGTATGGAATACAATATCAGATAAATGTCCGCCTCTGTTAGCTCCCACAAATGCGAACCCTCCCTTTTGAGCCAACTTTTCATTACATTCTCACACATTTAACGCGGTATTTCATTAATTTCATCACGAATATTTTGTTTTAGTTGCTCAAGCGTTTCTGGTTTGTTTGCATTAACATTGCTTGTCAGATATCCCCACAAAAAGAAGCCCGGAGCGAGCAGTCAAATCAGGCGACGGTTGAGGCCAATCAACATCATCATTTTTTGAAATAACTTGTTGTGGAAAGAGGTCTCGCAGTAATTTCATTGTAATCCTGGCTGTATGCGATGTGACACCGTCTTGTTGATACCACATGTTAATCATGCCCAAAGCATGCAGCATCACAGTTACCGTTACGCCGTTTTTATTTTCAAAGAGGTCCTCCTGACCAAATTGCACACCAGACTGTCACTTTTAATGGATGCAAAGCTGACTGATGAATTATTTGAGGGTTTTCCATTGCCCAGAACTGAACTATTCTGTGTATTCACATATCCATTCAAATGAAAATGTGCCTGATCACTCATTATGATTTTTTCATGAAAATCAGGTTTGTCATAGTCGAGCTGTTTTAGCAATTAAGACACGTTGGTTTATTGAATATTTTTCCATTATGAATTTTACCACGTGTCTACTTCACGGCTGCCAAATTTGAACTGTCAAGACTAATGTTTACCAAAATGGCGACAAAACAATATATTATACCTTCCCGGCGGACACCCTGTGTATTCAAATTTTAATTATAAATTTCAATAATTAAAATTTTACCTTTAAGAAAAATGCTGCCAAAATTTAATATTTTTCAATTGCCATCAAACGATGTAAATTTAAATAATAATAACAGTATTATATTGGAAAAAACGTTTGATTTTAATTTTTATTTAATTTAAATTTAGTGGGCTTTCAGAAAATTTTTTTACTTAAATTATAGGACGTATAGTTTCAGAGAAAATCGAAAAAAATCATAGTGTACTCAATTGAGTACAATGGCGTCTAATGGGTTAAATGTCAGATTTCTAGCAGATGGTTTTAAGGGCAGAATAGTATTGGAGAGATTTTCCTCCTTTTTGCCTGTTGCCGTAGGAATTTTATGAGTAAATGGACTGGCAGACTAAGGATTACTTTTTCCTCATTTATTCCAATTTTTATTGGCTATTCCAACATCTACCTTAAAACTGAATTAGCGGGGAAAATATAATTTAAATTTCTAGTAGATGGGATTTGGGGAAGATGTCAAGGGGGGGGGGGAGGCATCCAATCCTCCTACCCCGGAACCTCAGCCTTATTGAATATCTAAATTTGGAGACTCATATTTTTCACTTTTAAACTCATTTCTTCACGCTTTTATTAGAGTTTCAAACATGCATTGCTTCAGTGACTTAGCCCTTACTACAGGAACCACATATTTGAAGCGCCAAATTTTGTTTTGCCATTTTCCGTAAAAATTTTCTTAAAATCTCATCTTGGTGGGTAACAGACTCTAAATTTAAATGCCAAATATTGCCTATACAAGTTAATAATGTCGATTTTTTTTTTGCTTGAAAAATGCATTTATTATAATAACAAAATGAATTGATGCATTATTCAAAGTATTGTCCATCGTTAGCCACTACTTTTTCCCATCTTTCTGGTAGCATGTGAAATCCGCGCCAAAAGAACTGCTCCGGTTTTGTGGGTAAAGAATGAATCAAGCAAATTTCTGATTCCCTGTTCTGAAGTGAAGTGTATTCCAAGGGCGTCCTGCATCGATCGAAACAAATGGTAGTCTGAAGGGGCAAGATCTGGGTTATAAGGCGAGTTAGCCAAAACGTTCCATCCACAAATAGTTTTTGAGCAGTCTTGCCTCATCTCTGGTTGAATATTCTAGTCGTTTTTCGTTGATTGCTCTCTTTAACCAAATCAATTGTGTTCGGTACAAATCCCATGTGATCGTCTGACCCGATTTCAACAGCTCATATATCAAAACACCCTTCTGATCCCACCAAATACAGAGCATTACCTTGGCGTCGTGCATGTTCAGCTTCCGCGTTGATTTGGCTGGTTGGCCGGGCTTTACATATGACTTTTTGCGCTTGGAGTTATCGTAATGTATCCATTTTTCATCACCAGTAACAATACGATGCAAAAATGATTTCTTTTTGTAGCGTTTAAGTAGCAGTTCCGACATGCAAAATCGCCTTTCAACGTCTGCCGGCTTCAATTCATATGGGGCCCAATTTCCTTGGTTTTTAATGAATCCTCCCAATACTTTTAAACATAGGGAAATGGCTTGTTGTGTGTTGACTTCCAATGATAATGCAAGTTCTTCTTGCGTTTGACAACAATCTTTGTCGAGTAATGCTTCCAATTCCACATCTTCAAACTTTTTCGGCTGACCAGGCCTCTCCTTGTCTTCTGTGTCGAAATCACCACTTTTGAATCGCGCAAACCATCGTTCACAAGTTTTTTGAATTGGTGCATGTTGACCGTAAGCTTCTTCCAACAATCGATAACTTTCAGCAGCCGTTTTCTTTAAACGAAAGAAGGGTATCAGACTTCCCCGCAAAACATCTTTTTTAGGCAGAAAAAATTTGACATTATTATAGCGATTGAAAAAAATGTGTGTTTACACTTTGGCGTCTATCGAATACTGAATTATAATGACAGATTTTTACCCTCCAAAATACCATATATTTTTTATTATTGACACAAACCATATGTGATAGTTATACCATCTGTTGTCCAAATCGACATAAATTTGTATGCCCAATATAATGTTTCTATCTCTAGCGGTTTGGCCTAAGTGATTAAGGGTCACTTTTTTCTTATTTCACTCTATTTGTAGCACATGATTTAGCTGATACACTAAGTAACAAACATTTTATATATTAGATATTTAGCCCAAGCTGTTTTACAGGAAAGACTTTTTCATTTTGAAAACCCCCATTTTTAAAACGTTTTTTACGAAAATTAAAAATAACTTTATCAGTGGGAAAAATCACTTAAATAGAAATAAAAATCAGGCTCATTAAATTCCATTTAGTTCCCTTTGGTTGGTTTCAATTCTACTCGTTTCCTGTTCCATTCCATATCGTTTGCCGTGTCTAGTGTTTCAATGCCACGCATTTCTATTTTCATGCCATTTTGTACCTATCGTCTAGTGTTTCAGTTCCACTAATTTCCCGATTCAGTACATTTTGTTTCCCTTGTCTAATGTTTCAATACCACTAGTTCAGCAGTCCATTTTGTTTCAATAGTATTTCAATTTAATCGTTCTCTAATTCATTTCATTTTGTTCCCTTTGTATAGTGTTTCAATTCACCCGTTCCTAGATCTATTTCATTTAGTTCCCCTTGTGAAATGCTTCAATGTATTTTTCAATACCACTGGTTTCCCCGTTCCATTCCATTTAGTTTGAGTGTTTCAACTTAACTCTTTCTTAGCCAAAGCGGTTTAGTCAGGCTGTTAAGGGGTGCACTTGTCCACTTTTGCAAGTCTATTTTACCACGTTCCTGAGGAAACTTCCAAAAAGTTGCTTATAAATGTGTTACGCCACAACTTCAGGAAACACAATGTTTTAAATTTGAGGTTTCCAACCGGCTCGTCAAGGGGAAAATACTCATCTTTTTGCCCCTTCCCTTGGAAGTTTACGGATTTCTTTTATACCAATTTATGAAATATTGTCAATAGGTGGCAACGCTGTGTTCAATACATGGTCTTTTCTTTTTTGTAAAAATTCTCCTACACAAAGAGAAAAAACATGGTTGCAACATCATCATTACAATTATATTATGATTGCTCCACTCGCCTATGGTTGTCACAAACGAGTTATTGGTTTACAAATAGGTTCGAACCATCAATATAGTTGCTACCATCATTATGATAGTAAATATTTTATTATTTCATTATTGCTACATTCTACTTTATAACATGATTGGCTGCAACTATACTGTGGTAACAAAAATTCTGACTATGAATAAAAAAATATGATAATAGTGGAACTATAAAATGCTGAAAATAATCATTAAATAAAATAAAACATACTGTCTGGTACGAAAAGATTTATTTTACAAAATACTCGATTTTTAAAAATTATTCTGATAGAAACATTTCTAGATTCTATGGACTTTTCCTTAAAGTAAAATTCTCAGATTCTACAAATTAAGATTCTTAAAAAAATCATAGATTCTGTGGACTTTTCATCATGAAAAAAAAACTCACATGCTAAGAACTTTTTCTAGTTGAAATATTATTTTATTCTATTGACTTTTTCTGAAAAAAAATTCTGAGGCTCTAAGGACTATTTAAAAAAAATCTTAAAAATTTCCTCAGAGTCTAAAAATTTTGCTTTTAGAAAAAGTTCATAGAATCTATGTTTTTTTATTAAAAAAGTTCTTAGAATTTAAAGTCCAAAGAATCAAATTTTTTTTTAAGTCTTTAAAATCAATTTTTTTCTTTAGGAAAAACATTTTTTTTAAGAAATATTCTTAAATTTAAAGAACTCTGTCATAGTTTCGAATCATAATATAACTGTGGGGAATATATTATGGTTATTTTATTATTATAATATGATAACTATATTATAGTACGACTATGGTTGGCACAATCATAATCCCAAAAATATGTAATATTCTTCGAATATGATTGCGCCAACCATGTTTTTTTCTCTGCGTGTAGGTATGGCTAGGCACTTAACTTTGATTATTTTGAGATAAGTTAGTGGATCTCAATAATATTTAATACAGCTAAGCTGACAACTCATTAACAAAATATGTTTACAAGTTTTCAATTCACTCTGAAGTCACTGGCTTAAGTTTGACCTTTTTTAGTTTCCCTTAATTTATTTTTTTTTTCAAAACAAAGTTAAAACAAATATTGGGTTAACTCCTCTTTCCCTTAATGACATTCATTAACAACCGCTTTGTTAATATACTAAAAATAGGTTACAACATGTTTTAGAGAAAAAAATGGTTTACAGTAATAATTTTGACTATTTTAAAGCTTTTCTAAAAAAAAAAAAAAAAACACAACTCACGCACCTTAAACCAACTATTACAAAATGGACCTTTTTCAAAAAACATTAATAAAAAAATAACAAGGATTTGCCTAAACCTTATAAAATAAGACAAAATAAAAAGTTAAAAGTGTTTCAATGGTTAGCCTGAGATATTAATGCAAAGAAATATCTTTATTCAACAAGTTTGTTGTTTCAGTTACCGCTTTAAAGGCACAAACTCAGGCTGTTGTTTAAAATATTTCGGTTTTTATTTTTTCATTCCATAAGCAGGACTATTATTTTTGATAATTCAATTAAGATTATTTCATTTTATGTTATTTCTCTAAGGTTGACTGGCCTTTTTGTGGTTTTACTTCATACTGTTTTATACATTTCCCTTTTTTACCCTCCGATGTCTGTTTACTTTATTTAAATTTATTCCAAGAAGAAGAAGAGGTTTTCAATTAACTTGTAAAATGTTTTTTTTTTTTTGCTTATTTTTTTTTTCTGTTTAGCTTAACTGTCACTTAATGGACGTTTGTGAAGGGAATGGGCTGGGGTTGGGTGCGGGAGGGTGGAAGGTATGGTTAACAATTTTAAGAGAGTTTAAAAAATTGTGAATACTGCCGCCTGTGTGTTATCTTTATTATTTTGTAGATAACAATACCCCCAGAAGTAGGCAATGTTTTACACTCTATTTCAAATCATTATCATAATGTTGTTGTATTGTTGTTTACTTGTTCTTAACCAGAGGGTTAGATTTTGTAGTGAAAAAGTTTTTCAATAAACTGCTATGTGGTAGAAATTATAAAAATATTAAATATTTTATATAAAAAAGTGGAAAAAGGATCTGTTTATTTTTATTAAAATATTTATTTTTTTTTATAGGAAAATTGCAACGTAAAATTTAAGTTACGATATATTAAGTGGAATTTCATATGCAATAGGGAAAACTTAAGTTATTTAATATAATAATAGTTTTTAATAGATTAGATAGATCATTTAAACTTCAATTAAAAGCTTTTTTACCAGGAAACAGTAAAGAGCCCCTTTCCGGTATGCAACATTTTTAACGTTTATTCTTAAAAACTAAATTCCATTTAGAATTGTCTTAATTTATAGTTTATATTTCATATTTTGATACCCCAAACTTCATTGAATTTTATATACAGGGTGGCGCAAAAATAACCTTCCGATGTTTTTTGGCTGTAATTAAAAAAAAAAATGAAAAACTTTGATTCTTCTTGTGGATTATTTTTATTTGGTCTTTTAATTTTTTTTACATCAAGCCGAGAATATGATGTCATGTAAATGGCCGCCGCCACAGTTGATTGTCATTTGAGCCCTTTTTATGGCATTTTCCATCACTTTGGCCAAAACTTCCTGCGATAGGTCCTCACATTCTTGAAGGATATTGTCTTTAAAAGCTGCAAGAGTCAGAGGCTTGTTGACATAAACCCGCGACTTCAAAAAGCCCCACAAAAAGAAGTCTGGAGCGGTCAAATCAGGCGATCTTGCTGGCCAGTGCAAATCGCCAAAACGGGAGATTAGGCTCTCGGGAAATGCATCCTTCAGCATATCGGTTGTGGCACGTGCAGTGTGTGGCGTTGCACCGTCCTGTTGGAACCACATGTTTTCCAATCCCAATTTATCAAGTTGCGGCAAAAAGAACTCGTTAATCATTGCTCTGTAGAGCTCACCATTCACAGTAACCGTTTGGCCCGCGACGTCTTCGAAGAAAAAAGTCCGATGACTCCTCCAGCGAAAACAGCACACCATACAGTGACTTTGAGCAGGTGTAATGGCTCTTCGTGGGTTACACGCGGATTTTCAGTGCCCCAGAAGCGTAAATTTTGCTTATTTACGTACCCGCTAAGATGGAAATGGGCCTCATCACTCATGATTATTTTTGATGAAAAATCATCTTCATTATTGCTCAAATAAATAGTCACCAATATTCCGCGTTCTGGAGCAGTGTAGCGTAACATTGTTTATTAACGTGTATTTCGCTTGTGTTTACTACACAAATGTCAAAACAGAACTGACATTAGGGGCCAATCGCAAAATTTTTAGCATTTTCTGATAGGAGGATTACTTTTGCGCCACCTTGTATATTTTTTTCTTGCTTAAGCCCTTAAGTATGCAAAATTTTTTTCTTTCTATTAAACATTTATTTAAATGTTTTTTTTTTTTTTTTTGCAAATCCATAATTTATTAACAACTAACTAGCAGAAATATTTCAACAATCAAAATAAGCAACTAGAAAAATAATAGAAAAATTGCTTTAACAAAAAAAAAATTATAAATTCAATTTATATAATTTTTCCTAGTATATGTACTTGTACGTAACCCAAAATACAACAAAAGAAAAAAAATAACCTCTTTCTAACCGCCTATATGTTAACTGCAAACAATTTAAATAGTTTTAGTCATAGCGTCATGCTATAGAACAAAGCATGTGTATAACTATAGGAACAAATATTTTAAATGGAATATTAATGTTGCAAAATGTTATAATGAATGAATATCATAACAACAACAAAAACATTTACTAAACAACCATTACAAAATATACTGTTAGAGAAAGTATTCCTAGTTAAATTTTCTGATTCAAATGAAATTTGAATATGTGATAGGGAAAAGAGATTTAAAATCAATCAGTGTCATATTTGATAGAAAACTATTAACTAATGAGAAATTTTAGTACAATAATTTTTTTAATATTAGTTGGTGCTCTCTAAACCTTAATATATATTTTTGAATGCAATACCCTCTATCAACAACACTGAGGTAATCGTGTTTGGTTAAATTGAAAAGCGTTTTAAATATGTAAGTTCGAAATATGTGAATTCCCAAGCAAGACCTTGTATTAAATACCCCCTCTGAATCAATTTTTTGAAAACTCAGAAATTCAGAGAAAAAAAGATCAATTTTACTACCTTATTTAATATTTGTTATTTTTGAATGTAAAACCCTCTATCAACCACATTGAGGTTATTGGCTTGTTAGAAATATAAAATGAAAAGAATACGTGTTCGCTAAAATTAAACACAGAATAATTTATGTAAATTCGAAAGTCTGTGCAATAGACCGTACCTCAAAAAAAAAGTTCACCGTACACCCTCAAATATAAAGTATTTTAACAAGAAAATTTCGAAAATGTTTTTTTTATTTTTTTTGGCCGAACGTAGGGATCGCCATTTTATATTTTTCTTTATATCTTCGCCATTTACCGTCGGATCTAAAAGTGTTGTATATCAATTTTTTTGTCTCGCGGAGACCGATGTTTTCCTCGAAGGAGCCATTGACCTTAAGTAACCCGTTCTAGTATTAACCCACCAGATCTCAGTTGCTACCACCTTAATGAACTACCCTAATATTTTGAAATGAAAGCTCGCAAAAAAGCAATAAACTTTTGCTAGGAAAGTATTCCAATAATTCCAGCGGAACTATTATTTTATTTTTTTTTAATTTTTTTTGTTGCCAAATGTAGGGCATTTTAAATTTTTTTGTCATATCTTCTGTATTTACAGTCGGATCTTAAAGGGTTATATATCAATGTTTTTGTTGCAATGATACCAATTTGTTGCATCAAAAATCATTGACCTCAAGCACCCTTTTATACCACTTAAGGGGTAAAACCTACATAAAAAGCCTATATATAAAAACTTCCTTTTTTATTTTCTTTTTTACGGAGATGTGCTAACAAAGATTGGTTTTCACAAGATTTATGAAGGAGTACAAAAAAATATTTGTTTTACACAAAGTTTTACAAAATGATAGTATATTTAGTATAGAGGTCCACGGCACGCAGCATTACTTAATACATTTTTGGTGGATTTCTCTGAAATTTATAATGCATATGGAAAACTAAATTATCTTTGGATGCGCGCAGGAGTTTTTGATAGGTCAAATACTTTTTGACTTAGAGCTGTTTCTTTACGAGTATAAGAAATAGATATTTTGACTTTAACACTTCGCTGTTTTGTCAAAAATTAATATACCCAAAAACTCATACGCTTTTCTTTAGATAATTTAGTTTTCTATATAAAGTGTATGTTTCAGAGCGATCCATATAAAATTGGTTAAATTATAGGCATACGAACCATTGCAAAGGTCTCTGTAAATGGCGTTCTATTCTTACAATGACTCCATTCTTGTAGCCAGTGTTGGTAGGAGTTCCATCGCAACTAATAGCTATTAAGAAGTCCATATTGAAGTTCTCTTGACTCAAATAATACAGCCAACTTGAATCACGCCAAAATATGATCGATTAAAATTTGTGTTATTTTATAAGTGATCCACGGCACTCAGCATAATTTAACCAATTTTAGGTTAGAAAACTAAATTATCTAAAGAAAAGCGTATGAGTGTTTGGGTATATTAATTTTTGACAAAACAGCGAAGTGTTAAAGTCAAAATATCTATTTCTTATACTCGTAAAGAAACAGCTCTAAGTCAAAAAGTATTTGACCTATCAAAAACTCCTACGCGCATCCAAAGATAATTTAGTTTTCCATATGCATTATAAATTTCAGAGAAATCCACCAAAAATTTATTAAGTAATGCTGCGTGCCGTGGATCTCTATACTAAATATACTATCATTTTGTAAAACTTTGTGTAAAACAAATATTTTTTTGTACTCCTTCATAAATCTTGTGAAAACCAATCTTTGTTAATACATCTCCGTAAATAAAGAAAATTAAAAAGGAAGTTTTTATATATAGGCTTTTTACGTAGGTTTTACCCCTTAAGTGGTATAAAAGGGTGCTTGAGGTCAATGATTTTTTATGTAAAAAATTGGTATCATTGCGACAAAAACATTGATATATAACCCTTTAAGATCCGACTGTAAATACAGAAGATATGACAAAAAAATTAAAAATGCCCTACATTCGGCAACAAAAAAAATAAAAAAAAAAAATAAAATAATAGTTCCGCTGGAATTATTGGGATACTTTCCTAGCAAAAGTTGATTGCTTTTTGGCGAGCTTTCATTTTAAAATATTAGGGTAGTTCATTAAGGTGGTAGCAACTGAGATCTGGTGGGTTAATACTAGAACGGGTTACTTGAGGTCAATGGCTCCTTCGAGGAAAACATCGGTCTCCGCGAAACAAAAAACATTGATATACAACACTTTAAGATCCAACGGTAAACGGCGAAGATATAACGAAAAATATAAAATGGCGACCCCCACGTTCGGCAAAAAAAAAAAAAAAAACATTTTCGAAATTTTCTTGTTAAAATACTTTATATTTGAGGGTGTACGGTGAACTTTTTTTTTTTGCCTATAAGGTGGTACGGTCTACTGTGCAATATACTTTTCATAATGACAACTTATATTCAATACCCTCTATGAACCAATTTCTTAAAAATAATTTTTTTTAACGAAAAACTGTTTATTTTTGCATGCAACCTGATTCATTATTCAATAACCTTTATCTACGAATTTCTTGACAATATTTTTTTTTGGCGAAAAACTACATCTCTTGGCAAAAATTTAAGAAAAAAAAAATAATTTTACTACTTTTTGTTAAACTTTTGTTATTTCTCTATCAACAATAATTTTTTTTTTGAATGCAATACCCTCTATCAACCACATTAAGGTTTAACAAATTATTAAAACTGTATTGTTATTAAATTTACAACGGCACTTAGCATATCAAGTTCATTAAAATGTGTCTTTATTAGTGTGTCCCGTAAAATATGTTTTCCGTTTTCAAAGTCATTTACCCATAGTTACGATGGAAGTTTAAAAACCGAAATAATTTTTTTTTGCAACCGACTCAAACTTGGTTACCATCCCCATTACTTTCATATGCGAAACATTTCATTCCATTACAAACCTCTAAATTTTTATTTACATTTATGTACAATAGTATTTACACAAAAATATACAAAAAAAAATCAACAAAAACCTACAACTGCATCTACTATTACTAATACTACTAACATTACTTACTAACACAACTACTTTCACTGCAATCACTAATACTAGTACACTGAAAAAAAACCTTTGAGTTTTAAATAAACATGTGTTTGATTATTTTTTAAAATTTGTTGCACTTTTCTAAATTTTAATTTAAAGGTTTGTTAATAGAACAAAAAAAAAAATTGATTAAAAATTACAAATTTATGTATTTTTTCACTAGACGCCTAGAGATGAAAAATATTATTATTTATATTTACCTCAAAATTTGTTCACCCCAACCATGTATACTCTATTTAAGTTATTTTATTTTATATTTCCCAAAAAGACTGTGAAGGAAATCATAATAAATATTTTTGTATTTAAAATCATAATAAACACATATTTTTATTTTATTTACTCAAATTGTTTGTTATTCTCCCAGTTTGATGTTGAAAATGAGCAAAATCGTTCAAGCGCTAAAAAACGTTATGTAAAGGGTGTCCCAAGAAGAACGCAATTTTTAAATCTGGCAACATTCGAAGTGTCATTGTTTGACATTTGAACAATTGTTATTGTTTGCTAGTAGAAGGTACGAGGTTAGTAAAAATGGAGCGCTACACGAATGAACAACGCATTCTCATTGTGAAATTGTTTTACCAAAATGGTGAAAGTTTTGCAGCTACAGTTCGCAAATTGCGATCAATTTGGGGCCACAATAATGCTCCAAAAGAGTCAACTGTAAAGAGATTAATGGATAAATTTGCCGAAACTGGGTCTGTTAGTGATGTAAAGACAACAACGCGCCATCGACCAGGTCGACCGACCGAAAATGTCGCAGCTGTACGTGATGATGTCGCTCAAACTCCATCCACCTCAATTCGACACCGAGCTCAGCAAATTAGTGTCTCCAAATCCACTTTGCAGCGAATTTTGACGAAAGATTTGCATCTTCATGCATGTGGAGGGCATGTGGTTCCAACAAGACGGCGCCACATGTCATACAGCCAGAGAAACAATTCAATTGCTGCATCAGTCATTTCCCGGTCATGTTATTTCGCGTTTTGGAGATCAGAATTGGCCGCCTAGATCGTGCGATTTATCACCATTAGATTTTTTTCTTTGGGGTTTTTTGAAGTCGATGGTTTACGCGAATAAGCCGACGACGACTCAAGCCTTAAGAGAGAAAATTGGACGCTGCATTAATGAAATACCGCAGCGTTCATGCAAAACGGTCATTGAAAATTTCATTAAAAGATCGCGTGCATGCCAGCAAAGCCGCGGCGGCCATCTGCACGATATATTGTTCCATACATAACCTCATTCTGTCTACTTTACGATATAATAAAGTTTCACGGTTTTTTTTTTTAATACCTGTGTTTTATTTAAAATTTAAAAATTGCGTTCTTCTTGGGAACCTGAAGGTACCTGTAAATTTTCCATAAAAATTTGTTAATTTTAATACAATTTCATAAGGCCTCTGATGAGTAATATTTTATATTCAACTTAATTAAAAAAAAAACCATACATTTTTTTTGAATGCAATACCCTCTATCAACCACACTAAGGTTTAACGAGTTATTAAAAATGTATTATTACTATATTTTGTTCAAGATTTTTCATAAAAAAATTGTTTAATTTAATACAATTTCATAAGGCCTCTGATGAATAAAACATTTTGTCTTATTTTTTCTACAGAAGCCTGGGGTGAATAATATTTTATATTCACCTTAATTGTTTGTCACCTTAAAAAAATAAACAAAATTATTTAAATATTTTTTTTTATTGTTTATTTGGACCTTTAACATTGTTTCCACTCATTTTTGTATATTATATCGTTCATGTAGGCGCCGCCATTGTTGGTGATCATTTGGACTTTTTTTGCCATAATTTCCATCGTTCTGAAGAGAATTTTCCGGTGATAAATTCTCGCTCTCTTGTTGGATATCCTCTTTAAGAGCTTTCTTTAGTTAAAAAAAAAACCAAAAGAAAAATATCTGATGCGGTTAAATCGCCAAAACGAGACGTTAGGTGAATCGAAAACTCATCCTTAAAAATTTACAGGTTGGTTGAAAAGTTCCTGCGCTCGAAATAAAAGAATACTGTTTTTGTTACGAAATATATTTTTTTAATCAATATAATCTCCTAGAAGCTCAATACACTTGTTCCAATGATCTTCCAATAATTTTATCCCATCCTTATAATGGTTTTCCGGATGCTCTGCAAAATAACCGTCTACGGCTGCTATGGTCTCTTCGTTCGACGAAAAATGCTTTCCACGAAGGAATTGTTTGAGATTTCTGAAGAGATAGTAGTCACTGGGAGCCAAATCTGTTGAATACGGTGGATGTTCAAGCAATTCGTACTTTAATTCTTTGAATTTAGCCATCGTCAAAACACTTTTGTGAGCAGGTGTATTGTCTTGATGAAAAATGATTTTGTTCTTCTTTAAACCAGGTCATTTCTCACAAATTTTTTCATCCAGCTGATCCAAAAGGCTGCAATAATATTCAGAGTTGATTGTTTTACCTTTCTGAAGATAATCAATCAACAAAATTCCTTTTGCATCCCAAAAAACTGATGCTACACTCACCAAAAAAAGTCTGTAATGGCAACTGAAAATTTTGCTGTTATTACGGGAAATTTTGCTAATTTGAGCCCAGCGGTATTTTTTGCTAATCTTAGCAACACATATCTGCTGACGTGTAGTACAAATAAAAATCAGTAGCCGCTACTAAATTTTAGTAAACTTTTTGCAAAGTGGAATTTAAAACCTGTTTGCAAAACGAATTACTAAAAATTTTTTTTTATTTTTTTTCAAAAAATATTTTAGACAAAATTAAAAAAAAAAAACCAAAGGCTTAAAAATCTTAAAAGTTGTTAAAACATAAACGAATTTATTATTTTGTTTTAATTTGGTAATTACTTTTTTTAAGTCAATTTTTTTTACTTTAAGATCAAATTTTAATTGTTTTTAGGGCTGATTTTTAGAACTAAAAAACGTTTTAGTGCTATTTTAAATGGATATCGGTATATTCAATTCCGATCCTTTTTTTTAATACATGTAACATTTTATGGCAATTTAAGTTTGTAGGTGTAAGTTTTAATTAGAAATAACATTTCCCTCAATATCCTCCACGTCTTTAAAATTAGTATTTTTTTTTTTGTTTATTTTAGCAAATCGGTTTTTCGAAAATTTGTAAAATGATTTCTTAAATTAGCAACAAAAATTTGTAAATATTCTGTAATTTGTAAAATTTAAATAGCAAAAAGATTTGCTAAATAATATTTTTTTTTACTAAAAATCAGTACAAAAATAGTAAAGTGGGATTGAAAACCGTTTACAAATTTTTCTACTAACTTTTTTTCTGAGTGTATAATCTTCTTTGATGATCGTTGTGACTTCACCTGCTTTGAAGCTGAACAACCAGCTTCAGTCCACTGTAAACGTTCTTGCTTCAATTCAGGATCATGGTGGTAGATCCAAGTCTCATCCATAGTTATAAAACGACGCAAGAAGTCGGATTTATTTGGCTTAAAACGCTCCAAATTACGCTGAGAAATTTGTTTTCGATCCAGTTTTTGTTGAATTGTTAATGTGTGCGGCACTAACTTTCCAAACAGTTTTTTCATACGTAATTCTTCATGTAAAATATGGAGTACTCGTTCGTCTGAGATGCCTATGGCATTAGCAATTTCATGCTTAGTCAAACTTGGATCTTCACTAACCATATTATGTACCTGCTCAATGATTTCTGATCGTCTTTTTAGGCTGGTACGACCACGTTTAAATTCACCAGCCCAAAATTCAACGGTGCGTTTTGAAGGTGAGCACTCCTTATACACTTCTAACAATTGTTCATAAATTTCCTTTGCTTTTAAACCCTTCAAAACAAAGAATCTTATTACTGCACGATATTCAATTTTTTCATATTAAAAAAAAATCAATGACACGTCATATCTTGGTGAGCGCAGGAACTTTTCAAACAACCTGTACAATGTTGTGCAAGCTGTGTGCAGTTTGCTCTATTCTACATTATGAAATTATTGACAAAACAGCTGATTTTGAGAGAGAAGTGGGTGTTTTGTGACTGAATTTAAAAAAAAAGTAGGAACGTCAATGAAGCAAAATATACTTCTTAATAGATTTTTTGCTTTAACCTCTGCCTTCTTCCGGAGGCTTTAGCTTGTTTAAAACTTTGGGTTCTGAAAAGGTCTTTTACCGGATCGAATTACCTGTTTTTGTGGTAAATATGCGGAAGTTGAAAGTTTTTCATAAGTTGCAAACCGAGTTGTTTACTTATCAATTCCAATTTAATTTTTGTTGTTAATGTTGATTATTTTGATTAGAACGTATTAAATGATACGGCACTGTACCCTGTGTGTGATTTCACAATGAAGTGCTATCACAAGTATTTTATTAAACATTTTATTAAACCTATTAAACTTTAGTTGAAATAAATTCACTTTTACACAAATTATTATTTCAAAAATTTAGTATACTAATTTTTTTCTGTGTATTATGTTTACACACTATAAACACTGCCATTACACAGTTGTATGAAAAATAAAAACTAAAAGTTTTTCTAAATGGTTTTTATGGTTATTTTTTTTTTTTTTTGTTAACTAGTAGTAGTAATGGCCATGTTTTTTGGATACACCACTCTTAATATTCGACAAATACAGTTATGGCACATTTGTTTGGGCTGAGTGTTTGTATGTATTATTTCTATTGATATGAATGAATGAAAAAAAAAATATGTTGTTGGTTTTACTTGTATGGTTTGCGTGTTCATTTAAATTAGTTTGAATTTATAATGTAAACATGCAATATGTAAAGATGGAAAGAAACCAAAACCAAAAAAAAAAAAAAATATACATATTTTTTTAAACTAGCAACAATGTATAAAGATAGAAAATGCAAAAAAAAAAAAAAAAGAACTAAAATTTAGTATTCTGTAAATATGGTTTAATATTGAAGTAAGATAAGTAGAAACACATTAACCATTTTAAAAAAGCATTTAAAAAAGGAAAATTTAATCTCTTAAGTATGCTTTATATGCGATAAAATGTTTTATTAAATTTTAATTGAAATAAAAATCTTGTTTTGCGCTTACAAAAATTGAATGAAAATATTTTTTTTGTTGTTGGGGGGGAAATTATAGAAGTCCAGCAAAGGTTTAGTTTAACAAAATCCATCCACTAATTTATTTTTTTTTAGTTTAACAATTTTATATTAATGAACTTTTGCATTAAATCGAATAAGAAACTCAATCAAAACACGAAGAGAAAAAACATGGTGGCAACATGATGACTACTACTATATTATGATTGCTTCACTCGGCTATGGTTGTCATAAACAAGTTATTTGTAATAGATTAGAACCATCATATAGTTGCTACCATCATTATGATAGTAAAAATTTTTTTTTTTTATTTCATTATTGCTACATTCTACTACTTTATAACATGATTGGCTGCAACCATACTGTGGTAACAAAAATTCTGACTATGAAAAAAATATAATAATCATGGAACTATAAAATACTGACAATAATCAGTGAATAATTATAAATCAAATAAATCTTACTGTCTTGTACGAAAAGATTTCTTTTACAAAATACTATATTTTTATAAATTTTTCTGATAGAAACATTTTTAGATGGACTATTCCTTAAAGTAAAATTCTCAGATTCTACAAACTGTTTCTTGGATACAGATTTATATGTTCTTTAAAAAAAAAACTAAGATCCAAAAAAAAATCCTAGATTCTGTGGAATTTTCATCATGAAAAACAAAAAAAAAATACATACATGCTAAGAACTTTTTCTAGTTGAAATATTATTCGATTCTTTTAAGGACTTTTTCTGAAAGAAAAATTTACTATTTGAAAAAAAAAATCTTAAAAATGTCCTCAGAGTCTAAAAATTTTTCTTTTAGAAAAAGTTCATAGAATCTATGTTTTTTTTATTAAAAAAGTTCTTTAAATTCCAAAGAATGAAAAAAATTTTTTTTTTTTCAAAACTCATCTAAAAATCGAAATATATATGAGCATACATGATCATACATGGGCATACATGGTCATATGCGTCTATACATTATCTCATATATGACCATATATCTTCGGATCCGAAATTTGAGGGTATATGGTGATATATGTGCATATATTATCATACATGCTCATATATTATTCATGTATGCTCGTATATGATCATACACGTCCATATACCCTCAAATTTCGGATCCGAAGATATATGATCATATATGAGATCATGTATGGTCATATATTGAACAATGTATGGACGTATATAACCATGCATGCCCATGTATGATCATATACAGGCCCATGTATGATCATGTATGCTCATATATAAAGGGTGCCCCAAGAAGAACGCAATTTTTAAATTTAAATAAAACACAGATATTTAAAAAAAAATCGTGAAACTTTATTATATCGTAAAGTAGACAGAATGACGTTATGTATAGAACAATATATCGTGCAGATGGCCGCCGCGGCTTTGCTGGCATGCACGCGATCTTTTAATGAAATTTTCAATGACCGTTTTGCATGAATGCTGCGGTATTTCATTAATGCAGCGTCCAATTTCCTCTTTTAAGGCTTGAGTCGTCGTCGGCTTATTCGCGTAAACCATCGACTTCAAAAAACCCCAAAGAAAAATATCTAATGGTGTTAAATCGCACGATCTAGGCGGCCAATTCTGATCTCCAAAACGCAAAATAACACGACCGGGAAATGACTGATGCAGCAATTGAATTGTTTCTCTGGCTGTATGACATGTGGCGCCGTCTTGTTGGAACCACATGCCCTCCACATTCATTTCTTCAATTCTAGGCAAGAAAAAACTTGTTATCATTTCACGATACCGAACACCATTGACTGTTTGCGCTTGACCTGCCTCATTTTCATTAAAAAAAAGTCCAATGATTCCTCCAGCCCAAAAACCACACCACACAGTGACACGTTGAGGATGCATTTGCTTCTCGTGAATCACTCGAGGATTTTCCTCACCCCAAATGCGACAATTCTGCCTATTGACGAAGCCATCAAGATGAAAATGGGCCTCGTCACTGAAGATGATTTTATCGGCAAAATCAGCATTTGCATGTTGTCTCTTCAATACCCAATTAACGAACTGCCTTCGCTGTCCATGGTCAGCTGGCTTCAGTTCCTGAGTCAATTGAACTTTGTATGCATGAAGATGCAAATCTTTCGTCAAAATTCGCTGCAAAGTGGATTTGAAGACAACAATTTGCTGAGCTCGGTTTCGAATTGAGGTGGATGAAGTTTGAGCGACATCATCACGTACAGCTGCGACATTTTCGGTCGATCGACCTGGTCGATGGCGCGTTGTTGTCTTTACATCACTAACAGACCCAGTTTCGCCAAATTTATCCATTAATCCCTTTACAGTTGACTCTTTTGGAGCATTATTGTGACCCCAAATTGATCGCAATTTGCGAACTGTAGCCGCAAAACTTTCACCATTTTGATAAAACAATTTCACAATGAGAATGCGTTGTTCGTTTGTGTAGCGCTCCATTTTTACTAACCTCGTACCTTCTACTAGCAAACAATAACAATTGTTCAAATGTCAAACAATGACACTTCGAATGTTGCCAGATTTAAAAATTGCGTTCTTCTTGGGACACCCTTTATATATATCGATTTTTAGATGGGAAGTCTTTAACATCAAATTTTTTCTTTAGGAAAAATATTTTTTTTAAAAATATTCTTAAATTTAAAGAACTTTCTTATACTTTCGAATCATAATATAACTGAAGGGAACATCTTATGGTTATTTTTATTATCATAACTATATATAAGTACAATTATGGTTGGCACAATCATAATCCCAAAAATATAAATAATGCTTTTCGAATATGATTGCCCCAATCATGTTTTTTGTCTGCGTGTAAAACTTTATCTTTAAATTAATGTAATTTTTCATTAAAATTTTTTTGTGAAAAATTTAATTTTATTTATTAAATGATTTCGTTCATGAATTCATATCAATAAAATATTCTAATAACTTCAAATACAATAAATTATCTTATCGAAAATTAATTAATGTTCTTGTCTTACAGCTTTAATTATCATCAATGTCCATTCAGAAACGATTAAAGAAACTTTGGTTTGAAACAATTTACAAACAAATTTTATTTGAAAACATTAATAAATGTCATTGAGTTTGTAAAAGTAACATCAATTTGCACAAAATAGCCAACAGCCTAAAAAAAGGTAAAAATTAAAAAAAAAAAATATGTATATACATATATATTGATTTATAGTATTATAAAGAATGGATACATAACCCAGCAAAATTTGGGTAATATCTTGGCAATAGCATACATATTAACGGGTAAAATATTAATGACATATCCTTGCATTACTTTGTAATCGAAATGTTATTAATTACGCACTTTTTCTAAGTGTCCAGCAAAGAAATTATTATATTTCTTTGTTCACAGTTGATATTAAGAGGCAGAGTGGGAACAATCAAAATGAAGTGAGCATTTTTTTTTGTCACCCACTTGCCGTTTAGAACTTAGAGGACGTTTAAGTTTCATAACAATTATTAAGTCCCAGATTACGTAAAAATAAGTAAAAATATAAAAAGTAGCGCATGTCAACTATACAATACCCTACATCAAATGTAATTTGGGTCAAAATTTCGAAAAACAGTCCCAATCTCCCCGTAATGTTCTGATCTCATTTTTATGAACAGGTCGGAAAATATAGAGATAAATCTAAACGAAATTGCTGAAAAAGTTATTTTTAAGCAAATATCGGGAAGGTGTTCAAATACCGGGAAGGTGGGCAAATACCGGCAAGGTGGGCTTATATGGAAAGTAAAAGATTTAAATATGGTCCGATTTATTTTCAAATTTCTTTGAATGATTAATGGCCTCAGAAAATATTCACAACTTAAATTTCAACCAGATATCTATGGTTATGTGTGGCGTAACTACCTTTTAAGTTTAATTTAGTTCGGACCTTTCTAGGACAAGTACGAATATGAACCAAATTCAAGAGGGTTAGTTCAAGGGTCATATAAATAATATAAATTTGCCCAATTTCATCCAAATATCTTTAAATTTGAAACCTAGAAATTTTTTTAAGTCAAGTCCCTTAAAACAAATACCGAAAAGACGGATTTATATGGGGATTAAGTCCAGATATGGTAGATTTTCTTTAGAGTTAACTAAGGGTTTGTTTGGGTAAATTTTATGCCCAAATCAGAAAGAACTTGTATATATAATCTTCGCCAAGACCATAGTACATATGGAAGATCCAAAGTGTCAAGTCTCCCTTCTTGACGGCCGGCCAAAATCGCTTTGGCTGGAAATAAAAAATTAAAATTCGTTTCACCCGTAAGGTCATTTTTTTTTTGGTATTTTCGCTAGGAATATATGGAGGGATTAGAAGGGGAAAGGTCTCCTTTTTAAAGGCCTGTCCTAACCTTTTTGGCCACAAATCTGAAATTTAAAATATGTCTTACTAAAGAGATGCTTTTGGAAATTCTTTTAATAGCAATGCGTATAAAATGCAGCTAAAGATCAGCCAGTCCAAACCGCTGGAGATAGAAACTTGATTTATACGTTTTTCTCGGGAAATGTGTATTGTGGTGGGGAGGGGGGGAAGGAGGGGGAAGGGCAAAAGTTTCCCCTAATGAAATAGCCCAAAACACTGAAGTAAGGAATTAGAAATTTGATGTGCTCCTTAAGCGCTGTTAGTGTTTACAGGGAGCGGCAAAATGGCGAAAAGTGGCCAGAGATCTGAAATTTAAAATATGCAAAATTAAAAAACACACTCTTAATAAAATAATCGGGTAAATCATAAAGGCGAACCTTGATTGTGGGACAATCGTTAAGAACTGGAAATTGTAAGGAACGAATAAGAAGCGAAACGGGGAACGAATGGAATTGAAACACTAAAAAAAGCAAACGCAATTGAATGGAACAGAGAATTGAACCACTAGATAAAGGGAACAAAATGGTTTAAATCATTAAACAAGAGGAACAAAATGGAATGGAAAGGGGAACGAACGAAATTGAAACTCTAGGTAAGATAAATGAAATAGCATGGAACGAACCGAGTGGAAGTGAAACACAACACAAAAGGAACGAAATGGTATGAAACGAGGAACGAGTGGAATTGAAACACAACAAACAAAACAATATGGAATAGAGCGAATATGGATTTTAGTGCTATTTATCAATCAATTTAAATAAAAATTTACTTTAACCATGTTTTTGTAATTCTTCTTGGAACAGTAAATTTTTCTATAAAAAAATTAAGCAAATTTTAATGTTACATAGGAAACAAACATACACTCAAAAAAAAAGACATGACCTGAAATATAATCAGAAATTTCCTTCAAAATAATTTATTTATTTTCAATTTAAGTAAAATTTTTTTAAAACTTAGAAAAATTTCTTAAAAAGAATCAACATTCCTAAGTTTGAGGAAAAACGAAATAGTTTATATACTCAGAAATAGTTTATATTTTTCTCAAGTAATATTTCTTGATTTTAGGAAAAAAACAAGTCAATTAAATATTAAATTAAGAAATTTGTACACTCAAATGTAATAAAATTAAGTTTAGTTAAAAAAAAAAATTTAGGACATAATTTACTCCCATTTAGTTCAAAAAATGTGTCTAACTTAAATCGAGAAAATACTTGAACTTAATGTGTGTTCATTTTATGTTCACGAGTAGTAAAGTTAACTAAATTTTAGAAAGCCATTTCCTAATTCAGTGTTTAAGTATACCACTTTCTAATTTTGAAGAATTGTTTTCTAAAAATTAGTTCAGACAATTAAAAACAAAAAGTAATAAATTTTTTCCTATGTAAAAATAAAAATTTACTTGATTTTAGAAACCGATGAACTATTTCTAAGGAAAATTTTCATGCAACTTAGTTCAAATAAATTTTAAAAATTTTAATAAAATATTCTTTTTTTCAAGTAAAAGTTTTCTAATTTTTAAAAAAGAATAAAATTTGGTATAGGATTTTTTTGTTGAAAAACGTTTAAATTATTTTTAATATTCTATTCCACAAAAACAATAAATTAAAATTAAACCAGTTAGTTTTCCTAATTTTCAAGAAAAAATATTATTAAATAAAAGAAATTAAAATAACCATTTAAAAATTCTATCGTGCATGATTGTAATTTTTGGTTCGTGATCAAAAATCTCTCACGTGCCCATCTCTAATCTTAACAGTCTTAAATATTGAACTTAAAGTAGCTTAAAATATATTTTAAAATTTTGTTAGCAAAAGGTAAAAAATTTCGGATTTGCGCTTTTATGTAATAAATTTGTTTGTTGACTACAATACAAAATATTGCAGGCACATTTTATACATTACAGCATAATGGCTTTGCTATAAATGACGTAGTGCTTATTAAACTTTACATTTATCAAACTATTTTTTTCGCTTAATAATAAAAAAGTTTAAATTTGTATATGTCAAATAAAGTTTAAGCAAAAAATCCCATATACTGAACTTATGACATATTTCCATTTTCCAATAATAACAAGAAATGTAACAATTTCCTTAAATTAGTTAATTTAAAAAGACAAAGGACCCCCCAAGTGTTCCTTAGCCATAGATGCCGTGTATCACTTAGGGCCTCCCTTTTAGAAGTTTTCTCAAGCAGAACCGCTAATTAACTACGAAAAGGATCTGACTGTCACAATTTATTACGTTTCACAATATCCTGCAGTACATTTTTTTAATTTGCTTACCTTTTTGCTAATAAAATTTAATTTATATTTTAAGTACATGAATTTAGTAAAATTCAATTTAATTTTAAGACAAAAATGTAAAAGCTTGTTAAGAACAGTGTCCTCACACAGCGGAAGTCCTGCGAAAGTGGTAAAATACGTACTCAATGAGTGTAAAGTACTTTGAAATATAAGGATAATTTTCATAAAAGAAGTGCTATTTAACTTGATGTTAGAAAATATTTTTTTCATTTTTAGGCAGTAAAGTCCTAGTTTTTAGTAAAAAAAAATTATCTAATGAACTTAAAAAAAATAAAATGTTTCTTAAAACCCAGAAAACATTTCCTAACTAACAGTAAAATTTTAAATGATGTATGAACTAATTCGGAGGGAATTTCGCTATATCTTCTAATACAAATTTAGTTCGCAGTAGTAAAATTTTTCTATAATTTAGAAATATTTACAAAATTTTAAGTAATATTTGTTTCTTAATTTCAAGGAAAATTTTATTTAAATATTGGTAAAAAGTATCTTTGGCGCCGTTTTCATTGCAATTTTTCCTCTAAATAAGTTAATTTTTCTAAATTCTAGTTAATTTTTTTTAGTGTACTCCCATAATAGTCAACAATAATTTATGAAAAATCACAGAAAAATATACAAAAAAAAACAACAAAAACAATATAAGAACTTTTCACATTAAAACAACAAACAGTATTAAATTAAAATCATTACAATTTGTTTGTCAACTATAAAGAATTAAAGAAAATATGAGATAAAAACTTGCAGATGTTTTTTTTTCATTTACACCCTCTAATAACAAACTAGAAAATAAAAATAGAAAAAAAACAAGAAAGTAAGCTATAAAAATGTCGCTTAATTGCTAAAATTCCTTTTTATAACAACCGAAACTTTTACTTTTTTCTTTGTGAAATAATAATACAATTTCTGCTTAACTATTCCCTTAAAAATAACAACAATAACAAAAATGTCAAATAGCCATTTCTGTTCCTTTTTCTTTACTTTTTATTTTTATTGATGACAACAGACGTATCATCATTTTGTATCAATGGCATTAAAAATGTTTTATACATTCGTCCACTCTACGTTTGTAGGGGAATTGTTGTTAAGAGTCGTTAGCAAGATTACTATAATGATTTTGGTTTGACAGTAGTAGTAGTAGTTAGAGCGGTAGTAGTGGTTTCTTCTACAATAGTAGCCCAACATACCAAATGACTTGAGAAAAATATTATTATAAGCTTACAAACACAAGCCTTAAGCTTGAAAAAGACTTGAGAATATATTGCAAATGGCTATCGTAACAATTGTAGAAAAATCAAAGCGGAACCCTCGTGAAAATATTATGTGTGTATGATTACTATAAGCTTATTCTTGCAATTATAGAATAAGCTTACAAAAATAATATATTATTAATAGTTGAAAAAGAGAAATCATAATTATTTTCTTTAATTTAATTTAATTTATTTTTTATTTTAATTTAAATAATAATAACTCATTTTAAATATAAAAAATAATAATTCAATTTAAATATAAATAATAATAATTAATTTTAACCATAAATAAAAATAATTAAATTTAATATGCAATTGCACGTTCACTATATAAAATTTACAACTAAATGTACACGCAAAACACGTTTGACAAATTTAAAAAAAAGTAACGGCACTTGTTGTATGCATTATAAGCGTAGAACAAAGACAACAAGACTAGAATGTATTGAAAAATATTTCTATTTCAATCGTCATATTGCTTTGTTGTTGTATGTTGTTCATAAGCATACTTGAGAAAAAGTTATGTATAATAATATTTTCTCTAGCATTGTTAAATACTGCTTGTAAATTCACATTTTATAAATATTATAATAAGCGTAATTAAGAAAAGCTTAAAACACCCTATTAATATAAGCTTATTCTCAAGTTGTATTGCAGTTTGATTGCTATATGGTATATTGGGTGGTTTGTTCTATAATAGTAGAGAATAATTTTTATATATTTTTTTTTTGTCGTACTTTCCTTTATTTTGTTGAGTATTAATCTCTAAAGATTTGAAGTGGTCATCGAATGACAGTTTGTTATACCTATTTGAATGAGCCATAAAAAAGAAAGTAATTGTTTTTGGGGATGGGGCACAGCATTCAGGGAAAATCGTAGTAGCTGCTAAAATCTATAGTATGTAGATATATTCATTCAGAGGGATGAGTAATGACAAAACGTGACTTATTGGAAATTTATTAGGTATAATTAGTTGAAACTTGTACTACAAGAGCTAAGCAAAAAAAAATTAACTTTTTTTGCTTTTGTGTTTTTATTAATCTATGGTCAATAATAAAAATACTAATAAAAAAAACTCAATAACTATTCAATTTCTTAGGGGAATACTCAATTTTATTACAGCATATAACTTTTGTAATATAAAGTAAGTTATAAACTAATAATGAAATAATACAAAAATGTTTTTGTTCACAATTCATTACTAGAAATTGCTGATGTTATGAAAGCGGCTGTTTTTTTGACAAAAAAAAAATATTAATAAAAATTACAAAGAATGCTATAAAAGTGTTATTTTTAGGAAATTATGTAGTTGGTATAAACTGCAGATGACAATTTAAATTAACTGCATTTGCAGTTGAAAAGTTGTACCTATACATTTGCATTTAAATCAATTGTTATGTTTAACTGTAAAAAATCAACTCACGAATGTATTTAATCAATCATACAAATGGAGTAAAATTAGCAGGATAAATCTGTTAAATTTGTCTAAAAAAAGAACGGCTGAAGTAGTGAAAAACAACTACAATGTAGTAAAAAACGCCTATAAATGTAGTAAAAAACAGCTGAAAATTAAGTTTAAAACAATTGCAAATGTAGTTAAAAACAACTACAAATGTAGTTAAAAACAACTACAAATATAGTTAAAAATTACTACAAATGTAGTTATGAACAACTACATAAGTAATAAAAAATAACTACAAATGTAGTTAAAAACAACTACAAAAACAGTTAAAAATAACTACAAATGTAGTTAAAAACAACCACTGAAGTAGTGAAAAACAACTACAAATGTAGTTTAAAACAATTACAAATATAGTTAAAAATAACTGCATATTTAATTACAACCATACAGTTTAATTTTCTTACATTTTACTTTCGTGCTTAAGATTTCTAACTCACTTTATCAAATTTAGAAGAATTTATCACACTATTTTACAAAAAAGGATACTAGAATTGTACGGCAATAAATATTCAAAAAAGTAAAAATAAAGAATTATTCCAGAATGTTAAAACATACATTTTTTATATATTAAATGTTAGCCAAATGTTGTAAAAATTATTGAAAAGTCTTTTCTAACTACTTCGAGGTTATGTGAATATCCTTTGATGTCCTGCGAATATCCCTTGGGGTCTTGCGGATATCCTTTGAGGTCCTGTAAATATCCTTCAAGGTCGTTTGAATATTCTTCTAGGTTCTGTGTATATCCTAGATCCTGAGAATATCCTTCGATGTACTGCGAGTATCCTTGGTTATGTGAATATCACACGAGATCCTGTGAATATCCTCTAACGTCGTCTTAATATAGTTTGACTCCTCGTGAATAACTCTTGACGTCCTACGATTATTCTTAAAAGTCTTGCGAATAGCCTTCGAGGTGCTGCAAATATTCCTCTAGCTTTTGTGAACATCCTTCGAGGTCCTGCAAATATCCTTTAAGGTCCTGTGAACTTCCTTTGAGTTCCTCGAAATATCTTTTGAGGTACTGTGAATATCATTTGAGGTCCTGCGAGTATCCTTTGAGGTCCTGTG